>CM070499.1:3862407-4347407 GCA_036324585.1 Champsocephalus esox
GGTTGACTTCCAAATGTTTATTTTATTCTACTCATGAACGAATGCAGTTGTTGACAAACTAGTTAAAGAGGGCTGGATAATGTAAGATGGCTGAAATGATGATGGATAGCTTAGCATGTTAGCTTAATGATACCCAGTGGTGAAGCATTCAGCATATGGCTGTAATTGTCATTTGTAGCCGGCTTTGTACAAACATAGTTTTACTTTAAGTACAAGTCACACCAATTAACTGATAACCTATTTCCACACCGAGTGAGATGACTCATCCCCAAAGCACGGAAGCCCTTCCTCCTCTATTTTTAAATGACCTGTGAGGGGGTTTACCAGCGGCTGCATTCGAGTCATTTTATTTTATTAGGCAGACGTGTCTGAGTGTCCCGGTGTAGAGTTGCTGCTTGCATGCGACAGTATGTGTGTGTGTGTGTGTGTGTGTGTGTGTGTGTGTGTGTGTGTGTGTGTGTGACCTAGCATTATTATACTTGTGGGGACCTAAAGACTTGGTTAGGGTTAGGCATGTGTTGGTTATGGTTAAGGTTAGGATAAGTCTCCAGGATATGCATGTAAGTCAATGTAATGTCCCCTGAAGTGATGTATACATGGTACTGTGTGTGTGTGTGTGTGTGTGTGTGTGTGATCTGCATACTTGTATCAGTAAGTGCTTGCATAGCGTTCATAGCAAGTTGTTGTTTGCACCTGCCTGAAGCACCACATTAAGTGTACTTGGCGCATTTGTACAATTCAAGCAGTCAGGAGATGATGGCAAATAATAATATTAAAATGTTCAGAAGAAGTCAAGGTGCTGCTTTGCCTTTGTGCGTGGCTTGCGCAGCCGTTGGAGGAGACCCAAACGGACCTATAAGCGTCTGTTAAATCTTTCTTTTGTAATAAATAGTTTGCTTGAAAGTTAAATGTAAGTTTGAGAAGATGTAATCCGACCCAAAGTGGCCAGAAATCCATGAACGCAGGTTTAAGTTCACGTTTTAAGTTTGTAAAGTGCACCAACAGTTGGGAAAAGTCACGACACAACACTTTTTTGTGTATCTTATGCAGAGATAGCGACTTCTCCACTCGACAGCGCTGCTCCGTATATTTCCGTACACAGATGGGACCGCGGTTGTGACAACTGGTAGCTTTTATCTCGTTGCCTGCATATGCCTTTTATATCACAATAGCATCACAAATCAAGTCATTTAATCTAATACCAGTGGCACTCGTGTCATAATTTACACGAGAAGTCTCAAACTTTCCATCAAGCCCTCCAAATAAATGTCAAGAATAATGAGGTTAAATATTCTTCGTAGAGGAAGCATTTTAATACCGCCATTTTAATACCACCCTGTTGGTAGACATCTCTCTCTCTCTCTCTCTCTCTCTCTCTCTCTCTCTCTCTCTCTCTCTCTCTCTCTCTCTCTCTGTCTCTCTGTCTGTCTGTCTGTCTGTGTCTCTCTCTCTCTCTCTCTCTCTCTCTCTCTCTCTCTTCTCTCTCTCTCTCTCTCTCTCTCTCTCTCTCTCTCTCTCTCTCTCTCTCCCCCTTGTTGTGTATTTCCGTCCTCCTGGTTTCAATTGAGTGTTTGTTCTTCTGGCATGACGACGGGGGAATTCCACATATTGCCAGTGCGCTCGGTGACACAATGAATTATGTTCAATGTAGGAATAGATTATCCGAGAGATCAGTATTCATGACGTGTCCCTCGTTAGGTAATAACCCGAGGAAAGCCATGCAATATGAGGAGAAGTTGGTGTTTACCAAGTAATCCATTAATTGATCCATTGTGGTTCCCCCTCTCCGTCCGCTGTCCTCCCTCTCTTCATCACTTCTTCCTCCTCCTGTCGCCAGGCCTCAGCACGCCACATTGCCGCGTGTGACATCAAGTGTCAAAGCAGGCCCGGGCGGTCTTATTCCAGCTCATGACATGTTGCTCGTCTTCTTCGTCTCCCGCCTGCAGCATCTTTTTGGGGTGCCACATTCCTCCTTCGACCGTCCAGGCGAAGGAGGAATCGATCGGACAGACGATCGGTTCGATCCTCACTTGAACCTCACTTGTGTGTGTTTTCACTTGTTTCTCTAAATCAATATTAATACGGAGTATAAACCAATATGTACGCATCCTTTACCTCAAATCACACGGTAAACACAATGTTGTTTTTTAAATTATTTTCAACACAAATCGTCTGTTTCCTTTCCAGAAAGTAAGGGTTATTGGTGCAGACGGCACAGTACAGTAGTTGTTGTGTTAAACTAAATAATACAGCGTCAAATATTGTTATGTATCGTTTACCTCAAATCAGATGGTAAACACAAGTGGAAATGGTGTGTGTGTGTGTGTGTGTGTGTGGGGGTGGGTGTGTGTGTGTGTGTGTGTGTGTGTGTGTGTTGTCCAGGTTTGGTTTGTTTTCAGCCAAAGTGTATTTCCAAAAATTTAAATTATGTTTTGTTTTCTTAAAGAGGTTCCCATATCTAAAACTATTACTTGTGTGTGTGTGTGTGTGTGTGTGTGTGTGCGTGTGTGTGTGTGGACAAGGAAAGGAGACACAGGAATGTCACAAAAGTTATTGCACTCGATCTTTCTTTCGGAGAGTGGATTGTGAAAACCTGAAGCAGAGGAATTGTTTAATTGGTGTTTAGAGTAGGTCAATCATTAATTCTAAGTACACTTTAATATAGAAAGGATCAATTAACATTTGACAAGTGATAACTGTTGATGTAGATTCAATAATGATGTCCAAATCTGGCACTCCATATCAATATCTTCGAATACGTTTTTAACGAGGAGGAGAATGAACATCAAACGGATCCATTCCCATAACTTGACATGATATATCTCGTGTGATGGGTCCGGACGCGAGCTTCTTAGAAAGTTAGAAGCCTCGCTGCAACACGACCCGTGTACAGTACACACTTTACGATCACCAAGCGCCGTAAAGGCTGACATCAGCATTGCTCAAAGGTTCATTGACTGCTCTCAAGTGTCCTGAAACGCGCCTCCATGGAGACTGCTGTCCTGTCGCAGCTGATGCCTGGTTCCCACCGGCTGGGAAGCAGGGTCGTGGCCTCCTGCACACTTAACAATGCTTCTTTAATATGTGACCGTTTCCTGTCTTCTGGTGATGTGTCCACTTTGGGGAAACATTGTGACCAACATGTCCCCTCATGGGTTTTCTAAAGCACACAAATAACATTTTATTACGTAGATTAACTTGGAAAATCTAAATTAAGATCTAATTTCTACTTACTGAGCTAATGATATATTTTGACTGTGTGACTGTGTGTGGGGGAGGCTTTAACGTCCTGTAATATCAAACAGGAATAGGGATGGGTATCGTTTAAAATGTATCGATTCCGATTCCGGTTCTTATCGATTCCCCGTTTCGATTCCAACATTGTAAAAGAAAGAGGTCAAACATTTAGATAACAAAAATATTTTTATTTTTTTAAGCTTTAACTGACATTTTTACAAATAAAAAATATACACGCAATACAAATGTGTTGCACAATAGCTGTGCTTTATTTTAACTGAGCTGTGCCTTGTCTTTTTCTTTCTTAGTGTAGTGGCGCCTCACTTCAGAGCGTTTACCGCGACCCATCTTTGGTGTTATGAAGTGACTGAGCTCGTGAACTGCCTACGGGAGGGCGGGGGGGCCTCGCCGCGGGGCAACTGTGGACCTCTGTCGCCGCAACTTACATGATGCCGTTCTCCAGAACACACAGATGGCCAGTCCTCCCTTACCCTTATTCCACAGGGTCACCGCGTCACCTGTGGAATACAGGGTCTACCGCGTTTAGGAACCGTTAAGCAGAACCAAAATTGTGTATTTTGTATGGGTACCCGGCATTTTCTTATCGGTTCTCACCTGGAACCGAGTTTCGGTTCCTAACCCTAAACAGGAAGTCCCCAAAGACATTATTAAAGGATAAATAACACAATGCAATATTTACATGTTTTCTGATGGCCCTCTAAATGCATAATACGTGACGGGGGGACGCTTACAGAGGTAAGACATCCATGATTGTAGTAGCTTGGTGACCAGCTAATATGCTAACACTACCGTGGCACAGATCTCTCCTATCTAACATGAAAGGTTTAAAAATACTTGAATAGACTTTAAAATATTGCAAAAAAGCATTCCTAACATTACCAGGGCCTGTGAAGTTTGAAATATTGTCCAATATGAAAACGTAGCGTTGTGCTCGTTTCAGTGTCTGGCTAAGGACACCTCAGCAGGGTTCAAGCTCACACACGATAGATGGGGCTTGAACTCATATTCTCTGGTTGGTTGCATGTTTTCTTCCACCACACACCGCCATCTTTCCCTCCACTATTTCTGGGATGTTCTGCCGGTAACCCGCGACAGTGATTGCAGGCTTCTGCATTGGATGACCCAAAGAATGTAAAGCGATATCTTCATATCACAACCAGATTTAAGAGGAGATTTAAAGACTACCAATGCGCTCAATTCACTTCCTGTCTTTGGCCATTTGTATGTGTGTCAGTCATTCAGTCGACCGGTCTCTTTTTCTAGAATGAGAGAGTGATTACAAGAAGCTGACAATCAGCTCCAGGCCTGCGTCCTCCTCCTCTATCTGTAAAGAGAAGTCTGAGTGCGCGCATCTCTGCTGCGTCCACTCCCATTACCGTGACTTCCTTTCATATGGTCGTCCGCTCTGTCCACCACACACACACACACACACACACACACACACACACACACACACACACACACACACACACACACACACACACACACACACACACACACACACACACACACACACACACACACACACACACACACACACACACACACACACAGATGCACACACACACGCAGCACACACACACGCACACGATATACACACACCACACGCACACAGAAACACACACACACACAGATATACACACACACATACACACACACACACACACAGATATACACAACACATCACACCACTATACACACACATACACACAACACACAGATATACACACACAGATACACACACACACGCGCACACACGCGCACACACGCGCACACACACGCACACACACGCACACACACACACACGCACACACACGCACACACACACACACAGATATACCGAGATGTACCCACACCATTCCTGGCACTTTCAAATGAGAGGGACAGTAGTGATGCCGCAGGCCACCCAGTACTGCAAACGAATACTCTGCAGTTCATCGCACTTCCTTAGTGTGTGTGTGTGTGTGTGTGTGTTTGTGTGTGTGTGTGTGCAATCTGCATACTTGTATCAGTAAGTGCTTGCATAGCGTTCATAGAAAGTTATAGTTTGAATCTGCCTGAAGCACCAAATTAATTGTATTTGCTGCATTAGTGCAATTCAAGCAGTCAGGAGATGATGGCAAATAATAATATTAAAATGTTCAGACGAAGTCAAGGTGCTTATTTGTGTCGTGCGTGGCTTGCCATATTTTTAGCAGCAGCTGGAGGAGAGAAAACTGAGCTGAAAGCGTCTGTTAAGTCTTTGAAAAGTTAAAGATAAGTTTTAGAAGATGTAATCCGACCCAAGGTGGCCAGAAATCCATTAAAGCAGGTTTCAGTTTGTAAAGAGCACCAACAGTTGGGAAAAGTCACTACACATTATTTTTTTTGTATATCTTATGCAGAGATAGCGACTTCTCCACTCGACAGCGCCGCTCCGTATATTTCCGTAAACAAATGGGACCACGGTTGTGACAACTGGTAGCTTTTATCTCGAACCAGTGCTGCAGTCAGTGGTGGTGTTTCTCGAAATGAAGACCACATTTCACATCCTCCCTCTTGCCCTGCTGCAAAGAGGATGCTACTAATTATCCTCGCTCCCTTCTGTGTCTCCATGTGTTTGTTTTCTGTCGGGCTTTACTGAAGAAGACAGCCATGTTGGGAATAATTTGTCTCCACTGGCCTTCTCCCTCTTGACATCTCCAGCTACGTGTGCACTGTGAGAGCCCACTTCCTGTTATGTTCCGCCCCAATATGTTTGACTTTTTGGCTTTGGTCTAACGTTTGCACCAAAACCAGGAACCAGACATTAGCCTGTCAGGGATCTACACTCGACAATCCTTTACGAGTCATTCCATGAACTCTCGACTCACTCTTACAGTTCTGCTGCAATTTTCTGTGCGAGAGCGACAGGCGGGATGTCGGGGCAAAGCACAAAAAACCCAGGAATGTCATCCCGCCAGCGAGGGCAGGCGAATTGCAGAAAGGCCACAAGTCTTTGAAGTTACGCCGTGACAGTTGTGCAGCGAAACCTGATCACTTCTCATTATTTTGATGGGAAAATCAGACAAACGGTTCACTTGAGGTTTATTTTAGCGCTGCTCGCCGCCTGTCAAAGCACAGCGTACTATAACTATACTACAGTACACACACACACACACACACACACACGCACACGCACATATGAAAAGCCCGTAGAGTTCACTTTAGCTGAAGCAACAAAGAACATATTCATCTTTGTAAAGCAGGCTTGTAGTTTGTGTTACGGTCTGTTTTGTTTTAATGTGCTGTTTCACACACACACACACACACGCACACACACACACACTGGATACATCTGCAGTGCTTGTTTCCATTAGTTTTTACTTAAATCAGAAACTTGTGCCTCAAAAGTTGCCATGTTTTATGGACATGACCGTTACTCACTTTATTCATTCATTAAATCCGTAACATATAAATGAAAACTGTATTTTAAAATATTATTTAACTGTCCGTGAGTTTGGTTGACTAGGTTTATTACCTCACCTCTATCACCCACTTAGTTATCAGTGACAGCAATGCATTGTGGGAAATGTAGTTGTGTGTATATTTGTGTAGTTTTTCGTGTGTGTGTGTGTGTGTGTGTGTGTGTGTGTGTGTGTGTGTGTGTGTGTGTGTGTGTGAGCAGGAGGCAGTAAAGCTGCAAAGACAGCCTCTGTTCCTGTGACTGACAGGATACAAGACCCTATTAGATGTTATATTTAAAGTGCCTTGTCCAATCAAAGCGTCACTCACAGTAAGGGGCGGGGTCAGAGAGGGACACAATGCCGTTTCCCCCGTCGATTGACAGCTAACAAGCTCCTATTAGGCCCTCTGTCACTCACACCGCCGCCGTTTGTGGCTCTCAGGTTGTATTTTGTTGCTCTGAGCTTGGAATGTTTTTTTATTTCATGCTTCATGACGGAAACATTCAAAAGGGATTTGTGTGGCTGTTTCTTGTGTTGTGTGAACTGGGGGGAAACAGCTGTTGAAGCCCACTTGAATGGCTTCCTTTA
This sequence comes from Champsocephalus esox, assembly GCA_036324585.1. Classification (NCBI taxonomy): domain Eukaryota; kingdom Metazoa; phylum Chordata; class Actinopteri; order Perciformes; family Channichthyidae; genus Champsocephalus; species Champsocephalus esox. The sequence goes on from CM070499.1 coordinate 3,869,679, forward strand.
GGATGTAATGAGATGCTGAGAGTGCGGCTAATCTCTATTCTTGTGCCTAAATCCGCTGTTTAACCAGGGACATGAATATGTGTTGGGTAAATGGCTATTCCCTCTGCCCTGGAAGCAATCTGTTCACTTCAAAGGTTAAGCAGCGTTTCACTTTCCCTCCCTCCCGCTAAATCCCTGTCTTTTCTCTTTTCATTAGAGCCTCTTCCTTTCCAGGAGCTTTCTGTCTTCCAGCCATAAAATCACCTTTCTGCATTCCTGAGAGGTTTCCAGCGCGCAGTCTGGACGCATTGTTTACTTCTAAGTGAGACAAAAAACATGTCGATGTTGTTGTTTTTCTCCACGTCTTCCTTGATATTGTTTGTCCTCTCCTTCCTCCTTCTCGCCCCCTCCTCGATCCGTCTTTTCCAGCCCCCTTTGTGTGTGTGTGCCTTAGAGAAACAGTGGTGTTGGTTACAAAGCCTGGATCCCAGGTGAAGCTTTAGCAGCTAAAGCTAAAACAAGTGAAAGGAGTGAGGGGTCTTTTGAACATGAAGGCAGGGGAGTGGGTCGGAAAGGCAACGCCGGACAAAAAGGGGATAATCCGTGAAATCTGTCCAGGTCAAGGGTCAACTGCCAGCCAGCCATGTGTGTGTGTGTGTGTGTGTGTGTGTGTGTGTGTGTGTGTGTGTGTGTGTGTGTGTGTGTGTGTGTGTGTGTGTGTGTGTGTGTGTGTGTGTGTGTGTGTGTGTGTGTGTGTGTGTGTGTGTGTGTGTGTGTGTGTGTGTGTGTGTGTGTGTGTGTGTGGATAGATTAATTTCAGAAGGCCATGGAGGAAATGAGGGGAGAGTTAAAGGGGGCTCTTTAAACTCACTTCACTGCCAACACACCAGGGGGGGAGTGTGTGTCTGACTCTCACACACACACACACACACACACACACACACACACACACAAGATGCATATGCTAATGAATGTGAATTTTAATTAAGTTTCAGCCGTTTTGCAATCGAAAACACATACAGTAATTGTCCCTCTTTACATACAGCGAGGAGCAGCTGCTTGATATAGATGTTTTCATTAAAATGTGTGTGTGTGTGTGTGTGTGTGTATGCACTGTACTCGTGTCTGATCAGTTGATAAAGACCTCGGGTCGTCTGTGCGATGCATAAACACATCAGCAGTCGCACGTAGCAGAAACACGCGTTGACGTGTTTGCCCCTTCAGCTTCTCAATTGAGAAATAAGTGGAGGTGAAGGTTCTCTCTGAAGCACAACTGCGTGCGTCGAGCGGAGAACAAATCATGTTGGTCTTGATTTTCCAAGTTAAAAAGGTGCTAGCATTATCTCTTTCAACGCAGTGTTTACACTTCGAAAGTTATTAGGCTACGCAATATCGCAATATGTAGCGGATAGAATCCATTAGATAACATTAAAACAGCCTTAAGATAGGCTGCAAAATATACAAATGTAACTTCTGTATGGACACCGAATGTGAAAAAAATCAATAAATAAACAAGACGATATTTGATGACACGTATGAAAATATTCAAAATATGTTATAAAAAACGTTATCTTCCAAAATATGTATTTAATCCCAGGTTTGTTATCATAAAAATGTCCCTCCAATTTCCAATTTCATTTCCTAATGCCTTTTCATCAGGATGTGTACAAGTGTGTGATTGGCTGTTCACACATTCACAGCAAAGCAACAGCCAATCACACACCTAGCTCCGCCCCGTTTGTCTTGATTGACAGAATTGATAAAACTGGGGCATTAATACGCTAACGAAATTAACCTGACCAATCATTTATCGACATTTATGGATTCCTACTAACTTAATTAACCCTTATTCTGCATTTTATTGTAAAATAAGAAACTGATCAATGATTTATCAAAAATTCTGAATTCCTACAAATAAAAATACCCTTTATCTTGCATTTGTTAAACATATAATCTGCATGTTTGCTTAAAAAATGGACAAAAGATTAATAATTTTTCGACATTTCTGAAATCCCTGCAAACCTAATTTCTGTATTTCGCCAGATTGATGTCAAAAAGAGAAATCAAATGACCAGAAACTCTGAAATATAATGAACTTATATTCTACTTTTCTGACACGATAACAAAAAGACGATTCCTTACACTTCAGCAGAATCCGTGAGCGTCCTTTCTGAAGCTGTGCGAGTATTTCTCCTTCACGGTAACACGACAGGTTCCCCTTCAGCTGGGAAAGAGTTTCTCCGGCCACTGCAGGTGCTTCAGGGTTGAAGGAGGGGGGAAGGTCAAGGGTCAGAGGTCAAGGGTTTAGGGGCTGTAAACGCTCCCACTGGGCCTGACACCTGTCACACATGTGGGAGGTAGGATAAGCTGTCAGCCCGCATGTGTGTGTGTGAAGACGGACACCAGCAGCACTTCAGTGGGAAAAGAGGGGGAACAAACCAAGGAAGGCATGTGTAGAATGTGAGGGGTTTAAAATCACTTTAGACCGTGTCAAGTGTGTGTGTGTGTGTGTGTGTGTGTTCACAGAGAGGAACACCTTACACACTGCACCTGTATGCACGGCTTCAGTTTCCTCTTATGGACATTTGAGGAGAAGATAGGAATGAAGCTGTGGCCCACACACACACACACACACACACACACACACACACACACACACACGGCTAAAATGGTGTCCATTCTTTCATTGTTTACTAATTAGGCGATTAATTGATATTCTATTTCCTATTGAATTAAGCCGCTGCAGATAAAGCTCAGTACAAAGCCCTAATTCCTCTATTGTACCCGACAGAGGCTGGTTGTATTATGTATTCGTGACTCTTACCTTTATATGCATTAATAACAATAGGGTCTGCTATCTGTCCCCTAACTGGCCAGCTAATGCCTGCGCGTGGCATTGGCTGCAGACTTTCGTTCTTGTTGTTTTCACTGTAACCAAAAACCGTGTTTCCCAATCGTCTCCCTTCCCATCTTTCATCCAAACCCACGAGTGCTGCTGCCTCTCCGTGTGTACGCTCACTAAAAACCGCCCCAAGCCTTGTAATACAATGTGTCTGGTAATTAATAAGTCAGTAAAGTGGCAGAAAGCATCACTGAGGGTTTGGAATAATGCCATTCTTCTTCTCTGTGTGTGTGTGTTCGCAGTGTGTGTGTGTGTGTGTGTGTGTACAAGCCTCGCGCTAAGTGGGATAATAATACAGTGACCCCGGGAGGCAAAGTGATTAAATTATAATCAGCGCGGATTAATTAATCTATAATATTTATTCCTATTATGGCGAGGGGAGAGGCAGCTCAGAAAAGGTTATGAGCACACGATCCTCGCCCTTTGTCTTCTGTGAAAAGAGACGCTCGGGGCGGGAGCTTCGACAAGAACCCCTTGACAACGCAGGCAGAAGGTTATTGCTGATATCAAGCGCCCTGCATGCAATTATCTGTCACAACAAATAATTAAGAGGGCTGATAATGAGGAAATTAACATTTCCATTGTGGAGATGCTTTATTGTCTGCCTGGGTCACTGCAGAGGAGCGGAGGCATAAATTATCTGCCCTGCGTACATGTGTGTCCCGTCTTTAGAGGGTGATAAGCTGCATCGCCGAGGCTTTGTGTGGAGGCATTTCTGAGCAGACGTGAGAGGGAAGCGATCGGGTTGCCAGGTTGGAGTGGCAGCCCTGTCAGAGGAACGTGAGGGTCCTACATTTTGTTTCTGAACGACAAAACACTTCCTGACTAAAGTAACGAAGAGACATTTTCAACTGTTTTTGATAATGAATGATTCCTTTTGAAACATTTTAAAGATGTCACATTGTCTTATTCCAGCTTCTAACATTGAGAGTTTTGCTTCATAATTGCTCACCGGATCCCTTTTTCGATTTAAACGACAATCTTAAAAGCGTTCCCTTTGCCTACGGACATTTTTCTGTCAAGTATTAAAGTCAAACCTGACCTCAAATCGGGTTTTTTCAAACTTGTAGTCCTGTAATCTACACGACAATAAGATTTGGCCTTAAATTATTTGTGTCTATAAATTCTATTACCAAACTTTACATCTCACCCAAAATTATTTTTACCCCAAAAATATAATACAAACGAAAAAAAACAAACAAACATGGCTTTCAAAGACAGAAACGCCCCTCGAACAGTCCACGGGGGGCGGATGAGACCCTCGACAATGAACCCCAGACACAATATGTATCTGCGGTCGCCATGGCAACGACGTATTATTTTTGTGACATTATGGGATGAAGGCAACGCTGAGAGAGAGAGAGAGAGGGAGAGAGGGAGAGAGAGAGAGGGAGATCTGGCTCCATCTGTGGATGACTTTGGGTGGGTGGGCATGTTGGGGATATCTGGGTGGGATCAGTGTTTTCACAGGAACTTGACCCCCAGACACACACACACACACACCACACACACACACACACACACACACACACACACACACACACACTGGAAAGGCCCCTGGTTGCCATGTGTCTTGACTGACACGTCTTTGACGATCCGTGTGCTGCCAAGTTTAGGTCTCCTCTCAGTGTGTGTGTGTGTGTGTGTGTGTGTGTGTGTGTGTGTGTGTGTGTGTGTGTGTGTGACAGAGTATTTCCCAGCTTTTGAACTCCTCCTGATTGACACAAACGGGTCCAGGACAGCCCTCCTATAGGTCAAAGTGTGTGTTATGTATGTATGTATGTATGTATGTGTGTGTGTGTGTGTGTGTGTGTGTGTGTGTGTGTGTTGGCATGACAGCTCTCGCTCTTTTCCCTCCCCCCTGCACCCCCCCTGTGGCTCATATTGAGGGTGATTTTAATACCCCAACATGTTTAGGAAGAGGCATTGACACCGTATTGTTCCCCCACAATGGAGGTCGGGGAGGGGTGGCGGCAGACAAAAGGAAGAGCGAGCGCTCGCTGCTCGCTCATCCTTTTCAAAACGCCGCGTCTAGACGGCCATGTTTCCACGCGGGGTCTTCAGGAGAAAAGAGAAGGGGAAGAGGAAGAGAGACAGGATGTGGAGGAGGGGGGGGGTTCTCTGTTGTTTTCTGGTGGTCTGAAGACGGTCTTGACAGAACAGACAAAAGGTCAAAAAGGTCCCAACCGGCCTTATCTGCGATGTGGAGTAACGCTGCCTTCAAGGACCGTTTGACAAACTGCAATCACGCCTCAAATCTAAATATATAACGTGGTCATTATGGTGGATTTCCTCTTGTTTTGGTGACCTAGAAAAGTACGACAGTGGATCAGTATTAACGCTTTATTTATGTGAATCTATTATGTCTGAGCTTATGTGCTTGTAATAATAATAGCGCTTTTCTCAATAATCAGTTGCTAGGTAGATTATTGTTGTTTAAGCAATACAACAACAAAGAATATGTGGTGGGATTATACATTTATTTAGATAGAAAGTTCTAAAACGGCTCCGTCTTAGATCAGAAAGTAGGATGGAAAAGCCATGTTGTGATTACAGTTTGTCCAATATTATACAGAAGGATTTAAAATATCTTGTGAAGGATTTCCTTAGAACATATACATTGAAACAAAGACATTTTTATCTAATGCCCAACTGCAATCCGGTGAATGTAAACACGTTCTTTTTACAACCATTAAAGTGACGGAGCATTTGAAGGCACCTTCATCATCATCATCATTTACAACAAAACCAGAGGGAGGAAGTGAAAGAGACGAAGAAAGACACACAGCATGTACAAGACAAGGGTGTGTACATGACAACATGTACAGTGTGTGTGTGTGTGTGTGTGTGCTCGAGGCAGGTGGCCGGTAGCGACCCCCCAGCCTTCACCAGATCCTTATTTTAGCCCTGCACTAACTAGTCCGGTCCAATAAACCTTTCACCCCGAGGGCAGTAAATTGCCCGACAACTGGTGTGGTTAGCCCTGCCACCCACTGTGCCTCCCAGCAGGGGGGCGGAGAGCGGGCACGTCAGATGCCTTCAGAGAGGAAACTCTAGAGGCCGCTGGCTGGGGAGGGAAGACTGAGGCATTCTGGGAGAACAGAGACTTGGCTCTTCATCTGGCTGGTGGAGAAATATGACCAAAACATGGTGACTAACTGTGTCAAATAATGCGGAGAATAATTTGGCTTTCAGGATTGAAAGCTCCTGCGTATTATTTATCAGATATTGTTTTGTATATTTTACAAATAAATTCGATTTTCAAACCCTTCTTCTGTTGTTTGGGTTGGTTGAGATTTGTCCAATAATGTCCTTTTCTGGTTGAAAAAGAAAATGTATATATACTCTTTCAAATAATATATGAAATGTCAAAACACCCGCATTGTTTGCATTCCACGTCTTTTGATTATCTGTATCTAATATTTTCTCTGCCAGTTGGGATATCTCAACGCAGCGCTTTTAGAGCCACTTGTGTGTTCTTGCAGTCACAGGAAGGTCAGGGGTCAACATGAGGAATATTGCTTGATAATGACATTAAAATGTATTTATACGTCGACTTTTAAAACGCAGTTACAAAGTGCTTTGCATTGGAAACCCTAAATAACATAAATCACCTCTCAAGGAAACTATATTACATTTAAAAGTTAAAAAGGAGATTAGAAGACATAAACAAATCATTAAGACTTGGTATACTATGAACTAGTAAAAAGAAAGAAACAGCCATAAAACATATTGTGTCAGGAATGTAAAGCCTTATTAAAAGCCTTAATGACATATTCAAATAAAAACATATATTTATTACATTTAGACAGTAAATGCCCTCTCCCTCTCTCTCTCTCTCTCTCTCTCTCCCTCTCCTCCCCCCTCTGTGTCGGCCCCTCATCTCCATATGAAAGTCTTTGGTCCCCAGAGTGCTCCGACAGACCCCCATTCAGCTCTCATTTCCTGTCCGACAGCGAGCCCTCGCCGAATCAATCATGTTTTTGCTTTTCTGCCGCCGTCCAATAGCGTTCAACGTGGGATCCACCTTCGTGTGTTTTCATAAAAAAGCAACGAGATATTTACACCCGTTTTCTACCCCTCACACACACACACGCACACACACACACACACTCTGTCGCCATCTGTCAATAACCGGGACAGCACTTAGAAGAAGTGATTCACCTAATTAGCAATCAATTAGCTTGTTACCACCAGCAGTAATTACCTTTTATAGAGCCGGAGAGGAGTGCAGCTGCTGCCACTAATAAAACCCGGACCCTCCTCCCGGCCCTCCACACCTAACAAGCCCTGTCTGACGGAGAGTTATGGGCCGAGGGGAGCAGTGTGTGTGAGGGAGAAAGTGTGTGTCACAGCAGGCGGGGGCCAGCAGAGCAAACCCCGTCCCCAAGGGGCCTCTCCCCTCTCCCTTTCTACCGGGCTTAAATACTCTTTAATGAATATAGGGTCAAGCTAAATGGGAAATCCATCATGGCAATACAAGCAGGAGGCTTTTCAAAAAAAATGTGGATCAGCTGAAGGTGAGCGACGATGTTATGGATCCAGCTTTGGTTTGTAGCCGTGATATCACCGTGCGGATGGGAACAACTATATGGGCTATCGTTCATGGTCCCCAGAGGATGATCAGGGTCCTCTCACTTCTCCTCGAGCATCACTGGGTAATTATCAGAAACATCGTGGCAGAAAGGACGGGACAGACTCTCCTGGACGATGCTTCTGATTTGGAGATGGATCTGACTTTAACTACTTGATAAAGTTAGCGTCAGAATGTTTTTAAAACCAAGATGAAGATATATCAAAATATGGCGTTCAACTTGACCTTTTTAGATCAAGAGAATGTTGTTTATTGCCGTCTGTTGGTTCGTGTATTTCTTTACAGAAGTCCACTTGAGAAGGTTTCCACATGTAGCGCTGCCAGTCACAATTATTCTCAATGTTGTTTTTTATCAATAAGTCCGTAAAACGACAAGTCCCAGTTCCTCTGAATCAAAGTTGTTGACCTCAAAGGACATCGAGGACACCACCTTCTTTAATAAAAACTCATCTCTTGTAATCCACCGCGCTCTGCCTTCGCCTCCCCGCGTCTATTCAAGCTTTGACTATGTATTAAACGCAAACTTTGAATCCTTTAATCCTAACCGCGGCGCTTTATCCCCTGGAGCAGTGATGGAATAAATCAGCATGGTTTCCTTGCCTTTATTCGCGCTGCACGGGGATCCACAAATACATGTTCTGATCCGCGGCCCCGTGTTTACTCGTAGCAGCGTGCGGGCTAACAAAGGCCCCAAGTGACAACCAAGGTTAATCCTATATGTCGCCATTATGCGGGGTCAAGCTCCCTCGCCACATATTTAGTGTGTCATTAATTTCCAACCTGCTACTGCTGCGACACACACACACACACGCACGCTCAATGACTCGCTACATTAGCTAAATGGCCGGCTCTCTTCTCCGCTCTCTAATGAGACGGGTCTCTGGCTCATGCAGTCTATTCATCATCCTGCTTGTTCCAATCTAGCTCTTCTTTTATCAGGGTTGCGTTCGAGGGCCGAATTTGTCAGAGGCGACATAAATCACCTGTCAGCGTCGGTCCCTGGGCTCCCATAATGCTCTATTAGCGCCTCCACCACCATTATTGACAAAGCAGTGGCCAGGTATTACAGGCTGTTCGTCTATTTTATAGAGCGGGTTATTGTTCGCTGTGGTGCCAAAGAGATTGTGTATCTTTCCAGGACTTTCCAGGGTCGAATAGTCTTGAAGGGAAAGCTGTAGCCATGTTTTTATTTGTATACTCATCGACCAAAGCTACATTCTACTTAATAACCGTTCTGTTTTGAAGCAGGAGAGGCCATTTTGGTTGATTTTGGTTCCATAATGAAGGGTACATGCTGAACCAAAGTCATGTCCATTTAGATTCCTCCCTCAAAACAATAGTCCTTGATTTTCCTGTGCTGTATGTAGTAGCTTAATTTGACATCTAACGATCCGCTCTGAAGTCCACACCCTACCCGACAATGTCATATCGTAAACATGTGAATAAAAAGTTACTTTAAAGCGATGTTTCGATCTGGCCACAAATCCATTAAAACATGATGGCCTGACCCACGTCCTGTATTATTCCTTATCGTTGGCTGGAATCCTCCCTAGTGAAGTGGAAGTGCAGTTAGTACATAGGTTATAGGCTACTCAGTGCCCATTGGTCACTGAGGGAAACCCCACCAGGAAGAAGCATCTAACCTCCTGAGAAACTCAAGAGAGTAAAGGACGATGCGTTGGCTATCTCTTTTCACGAGCAGCTCGACCTCCCCGCCCCCACATCTGCAGCCGCTCCCTCAGGCCTGATCAGAAAAGACAGGATGTGACCTCATATGTGCCCCCGCGACCCGAGGAAGTGCTTCAAAAGAAAACGCGAGTTCATCCGGGGAAGACTTGCACGAGAGATGATGTTACTGGAGTCTAAGCTCTGATTTGGCCTTTGTTTTTACCACGAACATGTGTCGGGTAAATGAGTAAATGCTGTCTTTGTTTAGTGGAGGAACAGGGAGGGTGCTGCGGGGTAACGTCCAGGTGGATCAGAGCGCCGAGTGGGTTCTGTTTCTGGGTCTACAGTAATGTGAAATGTATTTTTTGCAGTGTAGAAACCAGTGAAGAAATATCAAGACACCTCAAAGCACCTGTCCTTCTGTCGGTCTCTCTTCATGCGTAGTTACTCTCCCATCAGCCTCCTGCACTGAAAACTGTTTGTCTGGTCATGCATGGCTGTGTGTGTGTGTGTGTGTGTGTGTGTGTGTGTGTGTTTGTATGTGTGTGTGTGCCACTGCTGCCGACCAACCAAGACAAAGGAGGGGCGGCTGGGGAGAGACACACACCTCTGTGCTGCCTGGGAGAGGAGATGGGGAGAAAAGACAAAAAGTAGGGGGGAGAGAGAGGGGCTCTATTTGTCCGTCTGGTCCGCAGCCAAGTGCACAGATCCGTCCGAGGGGAAAACACAGTCTGTACACCTGTTCAGAGCAGCTGGCCACCAATACCTGTCTCACACACTCCCCCACAATCAGGGAGGAGGGGACAGTTGGCACCGGGTTAAGTTGTTCTGCAGTGGTGGGAGAAGCACTCAGATCCTGTACTTGAGTAAAAGTAGAAGTACCCGAGTGTAGGGATATTCTGTTACAGTCAGAGTCCTGCATTCAAAATGTTCCTCAAGTCAAAAGTATTGGGTAGCTTGTGGATGTACTCAGATATAAAGTCTGATTTAAGACTTGATTATATTTCACATCGTTCACCCACGTCTGTACGGTATGACATCAATGTAGTGGAGTAGAAGTACATGATTTACATCTGACTTGTTGTGGAGTAGAAGTACATGAAGTACATCTGACTTGTTGTGGAGTAGAAGTACATGAAGTACATCTGACTTGTAGTGGAGTAGAAGTACATGATGTACATCTGAATTGTTGTGGAGTAGAAGTACATGAAGTACATCTGACTTGTAGTGGAGTAGAAGTACATGATGTACATCTGACTTGTAGTGGAGTAGAAGTACATGATTTACATCTGAATTGTTGTAAAGTAGAAGTGTTGTGGAGTAGAAGTACATTATGTACATCTGAATTGTTGTGGAGTAGAAGTACATGATTTACATATGAATTGTTGTGGAGTAGAAGTACATGATATACATCTGAATTGTTGTGGAGTAGAAGTACATTATGTACATCTGAATTGTTGTGGAGTAGAAGTACATGATTTACATCTGAATTGTTGTGGAGTAGAAGTACATGATATACATCTGAATTGTTGTAAAGTAGAAGTGTTGTGGAGTAGAAGTACATTATGTACATCTGAATTGTTGTGGAGTAGAAGTACATGATATACATCTGAATTGTTGTGGAGTAGAAGTACATGATATACATCTGAATTGTTGTGGAGTAGAAGTACATTATGTACATCTGAATTGTTGTGGAGTAGAAGTACATGATTTACATCTGAATTGTTGTGGAGTAGAAGTACATGATGTACATCTGAATTGTTGTGGAGTAAAAGTACATGATGTACATCTGACTTGTTGTGGAGTAGAAGTACATGATGTACATCTGACTTGTTGTGGAGTAGAAGTACATGATGTACATCTGAATTGTTGTGGAGTAGAAGTACATGATTTGCATCTGACTTGTTGTGGAGTAGAAGTACATGATATACATCTGACTTGTTGTGGAGTAGAAGTACATGATATACATCTGAATTGTTGTGGAGTAGAAGTACATGAAGTACATCTGACTTGTTGTGGAGTAGAAGTACATGATTTACATCTGAATTGTTGTGGAGTAGAAGTACATGATATACATCTGACTTGTTGTGGAGTAGAAGTACATGAAGTACATCTGAATTGTTGTGGAGTAGAAGTACATGATGTACATCTGAATTGTTGTGGAGTAGAAGTACATGATTTACATCTGACTTGTTGTGGAGTAGAAGTACATGATTTACATCTGAATTGTTGTGGAGTAGAAGTACATGATTTACATCTGAATTGTTGTGGAGTAGAAGTACATTATTTACATCTGAATTGTTGTGGAGTAGAAGTACATGAAGTACATCTGACTTGTTGTGGAGTAGAAGTACATGATTTACATCTGACTTGTTGTGGAGTAGAAGTACATGATTTACATCTGAATTGTTGTGGAGTAGAAGTACATGATTTACATCTGAGTTGTTGTGGAGTAGAAGTACATGAAGTACATCTGACTTGTAGTGGAGTAGAAGTACATGAAGTACATCTGACTTGTAGTGGAGTAGAAGTACATGATGTACATCTGAATTGTTGTGGAGTAGAAGTACATGAAGTACATCTGACTTGTTGTGGAGTAGAAGTACATGATTTACATCTGAATTGTTGTGGAGTAGAAGTACATGATTTGCATCTGAATTGTTGTGGAGTAGAAGTACGTGATATACATCTGAATTGTTGTGGAGTAGAAGTACATTATGTACATCTGAATTGTTGTGGAGTAGAAGTACATGATTTACATCTGAATTGTTGTGGAGTAGAAGTACATGATATACATCTGAATTGTTGTAAAGTAGAAGTGTTGTGGAGTAGAAGTACATTATGTACATCTGAATTGTTGTGGAGTAGAATTACATGATTTACATCTGAATTGTTGTGGAGTAGAAGTACATTATGTACATCTGAATTGTTGTGGAGTAGAAGTACATGATGTACATCTGACTTGTTGTGGAGTAGAAGTACATGATGTACATCTGACTTGTTGTGGAGTAGAAGTACATGATTTACATCTGACTTGTTGTGGAGTAGAAGTACATGATATACATCTGAATTGTTGTAAAGTAGAAGTGTTGTGGAGTAGAAGTACATTATGTACATCTGAATTGTTGTGGAGTAGAAGTACATGATTTACATCTGAATTGTTGTGGAGTAGAAGTACATGATATACATCTGAATTGTTGTGGAGTAGAAGTACATTATGTACATCTGAATTGTTGTGGAGTAGAAGTACATGATTTACATCTGAATTGTTGTGGAGTAGAAGTACATGATATACATCTGAATTGTTGTAAAGTAGAAGTGTTGTGGAGTAGAAGTACATTATGTACATCTGAATTGTTGTGGAGTAGAAGTACATTATGTACATCTGAATTGTTGTGGAGTAGAAGTACATTATGTACATCTGAATTGTTGTGGAGTAGAAGTACATGATGTGCATCTGAATTGATGTGGAGTAGAAGTACATTATTTACATCTGAATTGTTGTGGAGTAGAAGTACATGAAGTACATCTGAATTGATGTGGAGTAGAAGTACATTATTTACATCTGACTTGTTGTGGAGTAGAAGTACATGATGTACATCTGACTTGTTGTGGAGTAGAAGTACATGAAGTACATCTGACTTGTTGTGGAGTAGAAGTACATGATTTACATCTGACTTGTTGTGGAGTAGAAGTACATGATTTACATCTGACTTGTTGTGGAGTAGAAGTACATGATTTACATCTGAATTGTTGTGGAGTAGAAGTACATGATTTACATCTGAATTGTTGTGGAGTAGAAGTACATGATATACATCTGACTTGTTGTGGAGTAGAAGTACATGATATACATCTGACTTGTTGTGGAGTAGAAGTACATGATATACATCTGAATTGTTGTTGAGTAGAAGTACATGATTTACATCTGAATTGTTGTGGAGTAGAAGTACATGATATACATCTGACTTGTTGTGGAGTAGAAGTACATGATATACATCTGACTTGTTGTGCAGTAGAAGTACATGATTTACATCTGACTTGTTGTGGAGTAGAAGTACATGATGTACATCTGAATTGTTATGGAGTAGAAGTACATGATTTACATCTGAATTGTTGTGGAGTAGAAGTACATGATATACATCTGAATTGTTGTGGAGTAGAAGTACATGAAGTACATCTGACTTGTTGTGGAGTAGAAGTACATGATATACATCTGAATTGTTGTGGAGTAGAAGTACATGATTTACATCTGACTTGTTGTGGAGTAGAAGTACATGATTTACATCTGAATTGTTGTGGAGTAGAAGTACATGATATACATCTGAATTGTTGTGGAGTAGAAGTACATGATATACATCTGAATTGTTGTGGAGTAGAAGTACATGATTTACATCTGACTTGTTGTGGAGTAGAAGTACATGATTTACATCTGAATTGTTGTGGAGTAGAAGTACATGATTTACATCTGAATTGTTGTGGAGTAGAAGTACATGATATACATCTGAATTGTTGTAAAGTAGAAGTGTTGTGGAGTAGAAGTACATTATGTACATCTGAATTGTTGTGGAGTAGAAGTACATGCTTTACATCTGAATTGTTGTGGAGTAGAAGTACATGATATACATCTGAATTGTTGTGGAGTAGAAGTACATTATGTACATCTGAATTGTTGTGGAGTAGAAGTACATTATGTACATCTGAATTGTTGTGGAGTAGAAGTACATGATATACATCTGACTTGTTGTGGAGTAGAAGTACATGAAGTACATCTGACTTGTTGTGGAGTAGAAGTACATGATATACATCTGAATTGTTGTGGAGTAGAAGTACATGATTTACATCTGACTTGTTGTGGAGTAGAAGTACATGATTTACATCTGAATTGTTGTGGAGTAGAAGTACATGATATACATCTGAATTGTTGTGGAGTAGAAGTACATGATATACATCTGAATTGTTGTGGAGTAGAAGTACATGATTTACATCTGACTTGTTGTGGAGTAGAAGTACATGATTTACATCTGAATTGTTGTGGAGTAGAAGTACATGATTTACATCTGAATTGTTGTGGAGTAGAAGTACATGATATACATCTGAATTGTTGTAAAGTAGAAGTGTTGTGGAGTAGAAGTACATTATGTACATCTGAATTGTTGTGGAGTAGAAGTACATGCTTTACATCTGAATTGTTGTGGAGTAGAAGTACATGATATACATCTGAATTGTTGTGGAGTAGAAGTACATTATGTACATCTGAATTGTTGTGGAGTAGAAGTACATTATGTACATCTGAATTGTTGTGGAGTAGAAGTACATGATGTGCATCTGAATTGATGTGGAGTAGAAGTACATTATTTACATCTGAATTGTTGTGGAGTAGAAGTACATGAAGTACATCTGAATTGATGTGGAGTAGAAGTACATTATTTACATCTGACTTGTTGTGGAGTAGAAGTACATGATGTACATCTGACTTGTTGTGGAGTAGAAGTACATGAAGTACATCTGACTTGTTGTGGAGTAGAAGTACATGATATACATCTGAATTGTTGTGGAGTAGAAGTACATGATATACATCTGAATTGTTGTGGAGTAGAAGTACATGAAGTACATCTGACTTGTTGTGGAGTAGAAGTACATGATTTACATCTGACTTGTTGTGGAGTAGAAGTAGAAAAACACTGAAATGACAGCGTTAAAGTATAATTGAACATTATGCATCAAGGCCCACATTTCAACTAATCTGATTGGACGATGGGAAACTTGTCAATGCTGTTCAGCTTGTTTTCGTTCTGCACTGGATGCTTTTTCAATTTGAGGCATTCGAGCTGTTCCTTAAAAAACACGAGGCGTCTTAAGCGGAAAAACGTGCCTTTTTTATGAACTGAAAATCCAATATGTATCTTACTATTTCACGTGCTCAAACCAGCCTTAACCATAGTTTATTTGCCACAGCACTATTTCCCTAACCTATAGGTAGAAACATGACAAAGGACGGTGGAAATACAATCATGTCTGGCACTCAGCAGAGTTCAAGTGCGTGTGCGTGTGTGCGTGTGCGTGTGTGATAGACGCCAAACCAATTGAAGCGGTGCGACACCGGCCGCATTAAAAGGCCTAAATGGCATTTGCATGGTGTAATTACTGCTGGCTGGCCGGGTCTTTGTGTCCTCGTCCACCGGGGGCCTGTTGAGAAATTGCCCCTGAATCAGAGCCGGAGAAATGAGATGGGAGAGGTGCGGCGAGGTCAGAGCGGCGGCATGTTCTCTGAAGCGCCATCTTCACATTTTTAAAGGTGCATTCTGACTCAATTCCTTCGGGGGATAAATCTGTGCATGGGAGATCGCATTCAGCGGACATGACACCCTGACGCCAGATGTACATCGCACCAGATTAGATGTCTGTAAGCAACGTGTGTGTGTGTGTGTGTGTGTGTGTGTGTGTGTGATCCTGAAATAGACTCTCATCCGACAGTGTTCATTCACTTTACACTGGAACTGAAAACCCTCCGCTTGACGTTTTTATGGACGTGTCCTATTTAGCAACCTTGTCGAGTTGCAGGCGGAATAAAGCCACCACCTGAAATGTGAAGCCAGTCATCATAGGCCTTAAGCCCCGCCCCTGCATTTGAGCGGGGGCCAAATTAAAGACATTCATGGCAAATGCTTTTTTTTACTGAATATGATTTCAATTTATTTCACGCACATGTAAGTTTAAGTCTTTATTTTTATGATTAATTTGAAGTAGATGCTATAAGAGAGGGGGGTGACGTCATGATTGACAGCTTAATTGAAACAAATATGTTAAATGCACAGACGGGTCAACATCATGACTGAATAAAGAATAGAAATGATAACGTTGATGCATGCGAAGAAGCTCTAGGAATTGTAATTATAAAGATGGTTAGACTTCCTGATAGCAATGCCATAGAGCAGGGCGGTCAAACTCAAATACACAGTGGGCCAAAATAAAAATAAATGGTGCTAGTGGAGGGCCGGACTGGTTCAATGTTTATTGCAGAGCTTACTGAAATGAACTTATTGCACATATTAAATCTGGAACTAACAAAGCTTACATTACTGCCTATAAAAACAACATTAAATAATCAGCTACATTCATTTCTCACGGCTCTATCTGCAGCTTTTCAGGAGTCATTTCTTATGAGTACATTTGTCCACAGGTCAACGACAGCTTCAACAAAACTATTCCCCTCAGAGAGAAACCCAAACATGGCCTGCTGTCGTGAGAGAGAAAGTGCAACAGGAAACATCCATGTAAAGGTTGCTGCTCTGAGATGCTAGCTCAGATACTTGGCGTCTCATCTTGGGAGCAAGGTCATCAATGTTTGGGGTCCGGCTCTGAGCGGAGGAGACCCTCAGGGTGGAGTGAAGGTGCAATATACCGGCGGGCCAGATCTAATAGGAATTAGAAATTATCCTGCGGGCCGAAATTAAATCCACCACGGGCCTGATTTGGCCCCCGGGCCTCGAGTTTGACACGCGTGCCCACTTCTATCTAGTTCCAGTTAAATGTTGAAATGTGTAAAATAAGACGAGTTGATTAAGATGCATTTCAGTAGAAAATAAGCAGCCACAAAGAGATGCATTCGGCGAGTTCACTAGTTCAAGAAATAAAGTCAAAACACTCGCCAGGAAACACTCTCATACTGTATACTGTATATTTTCCTTATTGCATCTGATTCGTCAATCTGACCTGTCGTGTAACAAATGGCTCAATGACAAATTGCAAACCAAATGTATTTCTTTAAATGCTCGGTGTAAACACATTTATATTTCTCAGATCACTCCTGATATAGCCCGCCGTGGTGTTCTGTCTACACGTGTTTTGGAGGATTAGGCCGAGCAGCTGACGGTATTGATCAGCGATGCGTGATATCTTATTTTCTCTGCCGCTCACTATCTATCTAAATCTGTCTCAGTGTTACCTGATGGTATATCTGCTGCCATTCAGACTACATCCTGGGCTGGCTGTGCTGTGTGTCCAATGTATTGTCATCAAAACGTGTCTCACTGGTTGGCCTCACACACACACCTTTTGTGCTGGTAATGTGTGTACAAGATATATTTTATTAACAGTAATAATGCATACAGTTGATCGACTTGGACCTTTCATCGTAGGGTTTAATAACCGAAACAGTATATCCAAATCTCAGGACGTGCCATATTCTTTAAAGGCAAGTAATATATATTTGTTTAGTACACCGGACACACAATAGCACTCTATGATAATTTAATATGTTGTTGTGAATTTAAATAATGATTAAAAACGTATCGGCCTCTCCTATATCATACATTATATCGTAGTTCCATTGCAGCGTTCCTCCTCTGAGATAAAACGCCTTCAAAACATCATTTTATGATTTGTTTTTAAACCCACATTGATTCCTTCATCAACATGAGCGTGTTTTAAAGTCAGAAATGTGTGATTGACAGGTGATTCTGCGGCTGTTAGTCCCGCCCGCCCGGCCCTCCGAGCTGCGTTGAACAAACACGACCATTTTCAAACCGCATTGTTGCTCGAAATCTTTTCATCTACTGAGGCTGAAAAAGAAAAGGCATGTCGGGTGTGTGCAAGCTGATGTGTATTTGCACTATTGATTGTGTGTGCATGCAGAATGGATCTGCATGTGCATATATTCATGCTCCGGGTGTGTTTCTACTTGCACAAGAGTGTGTAGCTACAGTGTGTGTGTGTGTGTGTGTGTGTGTGTGTCAGCATCATCGCTCCATCTCCCGCGGCGTCTCCTGGAAGCTGACAACTGGATAATAGCTTTTTACTTTTCCAGAGCAGGGCTCCGGAGAGAACTAATATGATTATAAATCATTATTCAAATAGAAAGGTGAGGCGCGGCGCTCAGGATAGTAAGAGAGCATGATAATAGCATCATTACCTTTTATTTATAATTCAGATTTCCTTTTTTTTGTGCAAACGTGGCAACTCAACCTAATGCAAGACTACAGGGGATTTCTGTGAGATACGGGGGCTGCACACGCATCACACCGAGGGGAAGATGAAGTGATTTGAAAGCAGCAACATTTGTTAAAGGGAGGGTCTGTGGAGGGATTTATTTAACATGGGAATGTGTACGACTTCAGCCACCATTTGCAAATGTTATTTACAAAATCATCTTTAAAAAAGACTCCCACCTAAATATTCATTTATAAAACAGACACATTTTTGTACAATAAAAGAAGAAGGTCTTTGTCTTACTTTGGTGTTCGCGGTCAAATTTGACCGGTCCTGTTTTAACTGCTTTTACATGAACACAAAAACCATTAATCATCACCACATTTCATTCAACACCCTTTCAAACCGTACATATTGTATCAGACTACTGGTATGCATGAAGAACTGCAGTACATATACAGAGAACAGACACTGAAAGTGTGTGTGTGTGTGTGTGTGTGTGTGTGTGTGTGTGTGTGTGTGTGTGTGTGTGTGTGTGTGTGTGTGTGTGTGGTGTGTGTGTGTGTGTGTGTGTGTGTGTGTGTGTGTGTGTGTGTGTGTGTGTGTGTGTGTGTGTGTGTGTGTGTGTGTGTGTGTGTGTGTGTCCTAGCATTACTATACGTGTGGGGACTATCGCCTCCCTTATGGGGACAAAATGGAGGTCCCCATGAGGGGAATCATTAATGTTAGGGTGAAGACTTGGTTAGGGTTAGGCATGTGGTGGTTAAGGTTAAGGTTAGGATAAGTCTCCAGGAAATGCATGTAAGTCAATGTAATGTCCCCTGAAGTGATGTATACATGGTGTGTGTGTGTGTGTGTGTGTGTGTGTGTGTGTGTGTGTGTGTGTGTGTGTGTGTGTGTTACAAAGTTGACTAAATCATCCGCAATTCAATGAAAGTGGTGATCAGCGATTGTACGTGTTCAAATGTCTGCTGTGAAGGATGTCATAAAGCTTAAATGCAATCGAATGTAAAACTAAAAAGTTATGTTTGATGAAAGTAGTGAATCGGTCAGATTTGACCCGAAGACAATATTTAAAGAACATTTTCATTCCAGAAGATCTTTTTTAGATATAAAATCTAAATATTTAATTTAGCAAAAGCTGGCCGGTAACCCCCAGTGCAACAGGCCTTCCTGTAAAATGCATTGAATTGATTTGTTATTTTTTAATTGGTCAATCCATTCACACGTTTACTTTCTACACATCCTGCTATCCCCACGTCAGGATTAATGACTAATTGATGCTGCTGGGTACAAAACATGTGATATGTACGCACTCCGTAAATACTTATCTACGACATAATCCATATTGTTTTTCAGTCATACCTGGTATCCTCTTGTTATAATGTATTCTTTGTTTTATTAAGACTGTATTTTAATTTGTCGACCTGCAGAGTGCAAGGAGAAGCGTGTTGTCTCCTCAGGACTGTCTTCAGAGTGTCTTCCGTGGTTCCTATAAAGGAAGGTTTAGAAGAAAGAGCCGCTTGTTCAGAATGAGAGACTCCTGTTAGCTGTTAGCGTTAAATGCGGCGTGCCCTTTGTTCTCCAAAGCAGAATCTTCTGTGCTCTCTTGAACTTGGCCGACCTGGAGAGCTGAATGATGTCGTGTATTGAAATCAGACGTTCCAAACCCCGTCAGAGTCACTCTTTGTTCTGTGTGGAGTTATCTGATGCGCTCACCCATCATATCGACAGGGAAGCCAACTTAACTAACCGCTTTGTTATTCCGCCGCCGCTCGGGTTTAGCGCCTGACGAGCAGGCAGTGCATCAAATGTCACCAGCATTCAGATGATTTAGCAGCCGATTAGTCACGAAGCCGGAGCTTTGCGTGGAGTGCGTCAGGCAGGGAGAACGGAGCAAATCCATCTTTGTCACAGCGCAGAGTTTTGCAATTCCCTCGCTGACAATCCAGGAGATGTAAATCAGAAGAAATGCTAAGTGACTGAAACAATGTCATCTTCACTTTAAGATAAGGTTAACATTAAACATCCCGAAGAGACTTAAGAGCTGATTGAGGATCTTCCTTTGAGGTTATGTCAAGAAAAAGATAGAAATCAGAGCCTTGATGTTCGCTCCAACTGAATGTTTCTGTTTAATCCAACCATGTAATGAGGCAGCCATTGTGCGCCTACGACTACACACACACACACACACACACACACACACACACACATACTCGGGGTGTGTGGTTGTGTGTGCGTCCCGCAGAGTAGGAATCTCACCATTTGTCCTCCAGCTGATTTTCTGTAACTGCAACAAAGGGGGAGCCCGGCCCAGTCACTTTGTGCTCTTCCAGCTCTAAGGCTTAACAGATGTCACTCTCAACTCCTCCGCGGCTCGGCGTGCAGGAACATACAAGTCACAATAGATTTGGATAATTGCAGAGTGCATTCAAACCCACGAGCTATAGAGAAACACACATAGAAGCTGCTCAAAGCTGACACCTAACATCACATATAAGTACCCCACTTGGCCTAATTGAACACTGATTGATTGTCTTTAAAGTTTGAGATGAACCACATGTTGTAAGTGCATACTCTGACTACTTCAGGAAGCCTTTTTGTGTCTGTTTAAGCGACTGCACCCAGTGATTACACGGCGAGGCGGTGCAGAGAGACTCAGACAAAGAAACTGCACCATCACCGTCTGCAGAAGATCAAAGTAAAACATCTGCAGCCTCTTTATCACAGTCTCCACAGCAGCTCGGCCAATACCGCTGCCCTTATCAGTTCCTGCACTTCTGACTCAGACCGGCATCCCCTGCCAAGCTTACCTTTTCATCGCAATCATTTCTAAGGTGCCCCGAAGCAAGGCCCCGAACCTCTAATTACCTCCGTGGAGAACAAAAGACGCTTCTCTTTAAGCACACTTCTACAAAGGAACGTGCAGATTCAGCATTTGCAGCGCGAGGTGTTGTTGCCGTGATACTGAGAATGCGAATTGGACTATCGCCAGTGCAGAGAAATGCTTCTTAAAGCTGGGTGAGGACTGTCGGAGCTGCAGGCCTCTGCTGAGGGATGATAAAGCAGGTTGGGGGTGACGGCGTTGACCTTGTAGCCCAGAGGAAGGAGGGGAGACCATCATTAGTGTGGCACCAGGAAGGTTGTACACTTGACCTGACAACCCTCGTGTCCAGATAAGAGTGAGGGATGAGCTTCAGATCTTCCTTCCTTTCCACCTCCTCTGGATTCTTCGTCACCAGGTATTGAAACAGAACCAGAAACTGCAATAATGTTTCCCTTCTCAGCCACACTTCCTCATCTCTCTTCCCTCCCCTTCCCCGGCGACAGCACGGAGACTTGTTCGGAGACTGAAGTCTGCCCCAGTTTAACTAATTAACTCAGGAGCTTCTTTCCTGGAGCCCATCAGACCTCTGAGTGATCACACCTGGGTGTCGTGGCGGGGAAACATCCCTTTACGTCAGGTGAACGGTGGATTTCTGATATCATCTCCAGAGCTGCCTGAGGAGAGATACAGTCGTACATAATGTTGTCTTCAAACCATACGGATTCATTCCATGATGAATTACACATGAACATCATCTGTGATGGCTGTGCTGAGTGGAAGTGATATTCTGGAAAGACATTGGTTGTTGCATCTGGTGGCCTCGTTGTTAAGCTGCAGACCATTTGATCACGGTTGCTTTCCAGATGGGGCCTTTTGTTGCATGTCATCGCCTCCTGTCGTTTCCTGACACTTCTAACTAGGCTCGGGGCGATTTGCAAAATATAGCATCCTGACCAAAGTCATTCACAATATTGTCCCGGTAAAGTATGGAAAACATTGCTATTGGATTTTTGGTGGAGCATAGGTGAGTGTTGTAGTAAAAACTGAGCCTTAGCGTTTACCTCATATCTCTATATCTCTATGGTCTGAAATCCAGTGTTTCCCATACATCGATTATTTTTTCTCTAATGGATAGTGAGGTGAAGTGCCCCCACAAATATAATCTAATTCTGTGGGAAACACTGAACTCCTCTGATAACCTGAAGAAGGGTTCAATAAATAGAATCCTTATGCGCTGTGACAGTTCTACTGCAGCAATGAATAACCAGGGATACATGGGTATTTTCTTTTGAGGCATTGCGACATCATTTTCGACTTTGGCTTCATTTAGAACCTAAAAAAACTAATCAAATACTTATGGCTCATCTGGGAACTGAAAGAGAAACAAGAAAAGCTCCTTGTACATTATGTTAAGCATCACAAGTAAAACCCTGGTAAACGTCACCTCCTCTGAGAGGACTGTCAGCTTTTTGTTGCATCACATGTTTTACGCTGGGTATTTCTCCTATTTTTTTAAATGATATCTGCTGCTTCGCTTTAGAGAAAGGATGCTTCTTGTGTTTCTGGCAGTAGAAACATTGAACGTGGACCAGGTTCAGCATCCAATCCCCGAAAATCGACAGGATTTATAGGGAAATGTCGCTATAATGCGCACAAATCTCTAACACATACAAATTATCCGTCATCTCAACCATAATCTCCATTGTTTGTCACTATACTCAGATGTTGCAGTTAATTTGACAATGATATAGTGATGTTAATAAAGACTACCTTTTAAAACCTGACCTTTCCAACATGCAGTCGGTAACAAAGTATGTCTTGTTCATCGTAAATCTAGAATAGATAATGTTGCTTCTCTGTCTGGGTCAGGTAGGATTGTCTGTCTGCAGGACGTCAAAGCTTCATTAAGATCTGCTCCGTGCTGATTGAATCCAGCTGCACTCCAACAAACTGTATTTTAGTCTAGTGAGTGTTCATTTGCTTGAGAGTCAGAGCAGGTTGGCTGGTGAGTGAGTTATATCCTGCGCCAATCTCTTGGAAGTCCTGGGGAGGAGGAAGACGAGATACTCTTGATATGTTCTACATACCTGGGAAATGTAATGCCAAATAGCATCCCTGATGTTTTTCTATGACATGATATAGAGCGTAACATTAGTGTGGGAGCAGCAGTACAGTAGGAACCCAGACTTTCCCATAGTGTTTCAATTCTGTAACCCTCAGTTCATTGTAATGCAACTGAACTGAGAGTTGAGTACAGGAAATGTAATCAGGAGAAGAACTAACTATGTCTACAACTTCCCAGATACTACTAAACATTTATTATTTTCATCCAAGATTGTAATCAAGACAGAATTCATTTTAAATCATGATTAAAACACTTTAAGATTTGTTCCACATTGTCACTAAAGCACAGATAGTTGAATAGGATACTTACACATTTAAGATACCTTCAGCCACAACTATTGTATCTGTCATCTGTGTGAATGGTACATGCATTTGGCAGCATGTTGTTTCCACCAAGATGCTGAAATACTCTCTCTGTGGTCTGGGGAACTGGAGCAGGAAAGCGGTGACGTGGTTTGACCGTCAGGCCACAGGTTCAACCCATCAGCAGTCCCATTAAGGACTCTGACATACAACCCTTTGTTGGCTGTTTAAAAAAGAAAGTAATACAATAGTGATACGATTAAGTTTTAGGAGGAGGCAGGAGTCACAGGAAATCCTGATTTTGGAATTTAAAATGAGAACAAACATGGGCCCAGTATTGATCCCTGGAGCACTCCAGAAACATGCTGCCAACAGTATTATTATAACAGAGCTGTTTCTGCTCGCTGTTGAAGAGATTCTGGATTTCTGTGTCTTGTTTTGTATTTTAAAAGACACTTGTGACGCATCAGAGTCCCATGGGGTTAAAACACTTCCTTTAGGGACAGCGAAAGTGTTTCCATATGCACTTGTTTCCTGGTTTTGCTCCGGATTATGGGATATGTTGCTGATGTTTACCTCTGCCAAGGAAGATGTGTTCAGCTTGGTTTGTCTGTCAACTGGATTACGGAGAAACGACTGGCCCTATTTTCAGCAAATGTGGTGGAATGGTGTTGCGTAAGCCGAGGAAAAAACCCATCGCATTTTCATCGTGCAGATCCAGCTGAACTTTTTCTAAAATAGATTCAGTGTATCAGTGGATGATTTGATAAAGGTAGACTGGCATATTGAGCTCAGTTTCATGTTGTTTTAATAATACCACACCTCAGTAGATTGATTTGGACCCTTAGTTGACTTCCAAAGCCAATAAACAGCTAGCACATGCTGATGAAGGAGAAGTGAAACTGTTACTTTTGGCTCCCTATTCTGTGCTTTGATGTGAAATCACCAGAGGACCTTGGCCGATAGACTAAATATACAGACATCTGCACCTCACTTCATTCGTGTTTTATGTTCTTAGCAAACATGTTATTTTTTTCTTTTACCCGCAACTGTGGAGAGTCATGGTAGGCTAATGAAAATCGTCTGTCGCTCTGTGATTGATGGCACCTCCAGCCAATTGAATCCCTGCTACAGATAAAATTGGTTCCCAGTAAACCAACGGTGGCACTGCTGCTTCTTCATTTCATTAAAAGTAGCAGGGCTTCAATCCTTTTTATCCGTGACTTGTATTGAATGAAAGAGAGCCAGACAGGATAGCAATAGATCTGAAACCATGTGTGCAACAGTGCAAATAATTCCACTTTTCATCAAAAGGAAGGAGAAGAGAAGGGAGAAAGAGAGGAGGGAAAAACAAAGCATGTGCCAGATGAATTAGTGAAGTATATATCATGGAAAATGACTTCTTTACAAAGCGAGGGTCATGTACCTGTGCTGGATTTAAGAAGCTTCTATGAGTTATCATGCTATCATTCCACGCTGTCAGTGCCTTATTATTTGGAGGATCAGTGACGCTTGTATTATATTTCACTCCTAACTCCTTTCGGGAACCTTCCACTGCAGCCGAGTTGAGCCCACTCATAACAGGGGGAGTTTTAGGACTTCATAAGTTTTCCCAGAGAAAAGCCACGAGACTGATTTAGCTGTAATCTTATCCCATGTCTTTATAGAAGCCAGATATGCGCAGTCAGCCTATGGGATATATAATATGAACTGTGTAAATGACAGAGTTGCATACAGGGGAACAACTGAAGAGATGAGCTGGGACACTTTAAAGCAAAGTGGGAAATAAATGGTAAAGGACAGAAACTGCACTGAAAATGTTGAAACACAAAACAGTCTTCTTGCTAAATCCTGGCAGCATGCTTGTTTACCACTGATGAGAGATAATTTCATAGTCTCTGTACCCAGAGTCACTTTATAGTCGCTCGTATTTTGGCGTATAGGAAATATTGGGGCCACGGCGAGACTCTAATGACGTACGAGTCTTCTGCAGCAGCGAGGCTACTTGTATACCTCGCGGCTGGATGGGTCAATTTAGATCACGTCAAAGTATAGATTAATCAGGGAGCTGGGGGAGAGAGTTTCAATTAAGGAAGCCTGGATTGAATTGTGCTTGTCTGTTCATGAACTTCATAATATCATATCTGTCTTTACATGGACAGAAATATGACCTTTTTTCCAGCATGATGAAAGCACAAGCGCTGTTCTAAATTTCCGTTCTGAACGCATGCATCTGAGCAAAATATAATGCGGCATCTTAAGCTAACCCGCGACAGGAATCCTAATTCATGCATGTTGTTTCGTACCAATGCATGAGAAGCGCTGCGTTAACTTATCCCAAATGCAGATGTCAGAGCAGGCTTTCTGCTTATCTGATCCGACACATAACATGGCAGATGTATCTGAGCAGTATATGGCACGAGAAGGGGAAATGAAAATGACTTTTTCATTTAAATACAATTGAAAAGGTATATCGTGCATGTTTCATGTTTGGAGTAAAGAGGTCTTGTTTCCGGTAAATGAAGAGAAGATGCATTGTTGAAGATAAAATCTAGTTTGAGATGTAGAGGACATCCAAAAGTCAGGATCTATTTCGGCTGGATGTGGCTTTGGTCAGCTAGCAGAATAACTTTTAGAAGCGTCCGAACGTGCTGTCCTTGCAGCGTTTGGGGACCGATTGACGTACATATGAAGGACTCTCAGCGGACTGTGGTTGAAACAAAGCTAAAGTGAGGAAAATGTTTTTGTTGCGAGCATTTGGAGGATATTGAGTGTGTGGCGGTATGTGAGCTTGGCAGGCGTTCAGTGACAGTGTGGATGCAGCAGAGAGATGTTTCAGAGCATTGAGGACAATGAAGAGTCATACCACTCACTGTAGGAACTGCAGTTTGGCTTCAGGGCGTAAAGATGTTGGTCAAACGTTTTTTTTAAGACACATTTTTAGAAGATGTGAACAGATTCTTTGAAGAATGTTGTTTCTTCCAAGAATGCATTTTTTAGATATTTAAAAAAGATTGTAAATCAAAGCAGCTAAGCTTCAAAAACATTTCCCACAATGCATCTTTCTTTAGAGTCTCCAATGTTGTGATTTCAATGGTTGAGTTATCAGAGAAACGAGCTGATAACATTGTTCACGTGACAGTGCTTTATTCAGTGTTGTATTCACGAAAAGGAAAAGAAGAGACCTCTGTGGATAATTCAGAA
Organism: Champsocephalus esox; assembly: GCA_036324585.1. Lineage (NCBI taxonomy): Eukaryota > Metazoa > Chordata > Actinopteri > Perciformes > Channichthyidae > Champsocephalus > Champsocephalus esox. The sequence continues at coordinate 3,896,208 of CM070499.1, forward strand.
CATCTAGAGCAGGGGTTCCCAACCTTTTCTCCCAAGAGCCCCCCACTGCTGTGCTGCTCCTTCATACTTCCATACATGATGTATTGTGTGGAAGTTTGGGGGAACACATATAAAACAAATACACATCCTATCTTCGTCCTGCAAAAAAGAGCCATACGAGTGATACATAAAACTACCTACAGAGAACCAACAAATAAATTATTCATCAAACTAAAAACACTAAAACTACAAGACCTGGTTGACTCTAAAACTATTCAAATTATGTTCAAAGCCGCAAATCAACAATTACCTCATAATATCCAGGGACTTTTCACACGGAGAGAAAGCATGCACACGTTGAGGAAACTGCATTTTCAAAAACCACCCGTACGAACAAATGCCAAACTCCATTGCATCTCATCAAAAGCTGTTAGTCTGTGGAATAACTAACGATGCACTGACATATTGTACAAGTCTATCTAAAAGGAAAGTATTATTTAGGAGTCAAATCATTATTGGTTATGAACAGGACCTGTAAAATCCCATTTGTTGTTATTTCTTGTAATTGTAAAAAGTAATTTCTTTCTGATTGTTTTGTAAAAAAATAAGAAAGATTAACAAGACAAACATGTCGCGGGGTTTTATGTGATTTTATGCGGTGAAATTGCGGGAACTTGCAAAATGTGCGGAAAGTTGCGAGATATGCAGAAAAAATAAATATTGGGCTCTTATTTATTTATTCTCTCTCACACACAACCTGCCACTAACGTTACACCCCTTTACTATTCAATTAAACACAATCAATGTTTATTTATTGTAAAAGCAATTGGGCTATTTTAATCTCTCACACACACACACACACACACACACACACACACACAGCTTCAATGACCAGCTTCAGTCTTGTAGGCGTCTCACTTTGTTTCTTGCAGCCCTCTAAAGGGTTTTGGAGGTCGATGCCTCGGTGAACGCGAGTTGTTTCTTTCTTGTCCGCAGCAGCAGAAAGCATTTTTGAATCTTTGAGTGAATCAAAGCGGGTCGTCACCGTCGATGTTCTCTTATGCTCCAACACAGTTCCACGGGGTGCAGAATAGTTTCCCCCCACTTTCATGCAAGACATCGGGGAACTGCTTTGCCCGGTCTTTAGCAGAAATGTTCGTAGGTAAATGAGATGGATTAGATTTTTTCATCGTGTGAGCTCCACACGTCCACTCTACGATGTTGTTTACCTTCTGTGATGCGCGAGCTGATGACGTCGCGCATCATCATCACTTCACGTCAAGACGAGTTAACTTTTTTTCCAGCTTTGTGTGGAAACATGCGGGGATTATGCGGCCTTTTCATAAATATGCGGCTTTTTAAAAATGCGCCATTTTGCTGATTATGCGGAAAATTCTGCGATCGCAGAATCGCGTTTTTCTGGAGGGGCTATTCAAAGTCTCAAAAAGCTACAACTGCTGTCACAAACTGGATGAATGTGAAGTGTGTTGTTAAAGGAGATGAAAGCGTAATTAAGGAGCGCTATTGGAGTGACTTGGACTTCCCGCTGCATGAAGAAATGAAAGGACGGCGCGGAAGTGGAAACAATTCACAAAGGGATTAAACTGTTTAAAACACATGCTCAAAGTAACCCGGATTTAGCCGATGTGGTTATGTGGATTCAAAAATCGTAAATATTCTACAAAATGGAGGAGACCGATCTGATCCGGCATGGACAATGACTGTTTTAACAATGCGCTTATCCAGACAAGCCCGGTTTGGACACTTTACGGGCCGAAGAAACATTTCTATTAAAGAAAGAATTATACATTTCTGTCTTTTTATGCCTTTAATACTAACTTGAAATTAATTAATCAACTATTTTTTATATTTTATTGTAATGTAGAGACGAGGCTTTTAGTGACGATCATGTATTGAGTTACAATTATATGTAAAAAAAATAAAAATATTAATAATTCTAAATATGGTATTTGGCCTCAAATCATCTGAGGCCTGGCGCCCCTGCGATCTTTGGTACCCCCCCCAGGTGATCTAGAACAATGATATAGTATTTCAACCTTTTACAGAAAATGCCAGTGGCTCAATCCAACCGCAGGACTTTCAGAGAGTTACTCTTCACTCTTTGGGAGTGGGCGTCACATGTGATCTCTGGGACTGGAAACTCTCCGTTCAGTCCGTCCCACCACCTCGTCTGATTGCTCTTGACCAGCGTAACGTGGCCTGAAACACATGTTCCTGATCACAAATCAAGGTCCATTGATAGCGACTTGATGAAGACACAAACAAAGTGTCTGAGCCGAAGAAGTGAGTGACGCTGGGACTGGGCGAGGCGGTCCCGCGGGTTTTGGGCTTGGCTCTGTAACATCGGATCACTAAAGCAGTTGGATAGAAAGAGAGCTGATGAAGGGACGGGGAAATGAGAGCTGGTTAGACGTGAACTCTGGCTGAACTCCTCACTCCGTCGCAGCCTCGATGGGAAGAGGCGTTCGGGTACGACTCCGAGAGCCTGACATCAAACCGACAGCAAGACATGATATCTTATTTTCCTGAGCCGCACTGACACAAGTTCAGCTCTCTACTTATTATGTTCTCATGCCCATACCGAGAGAAGAAGTCGCAGAGAAGAAAACTCCCCCAGATGTCCATGCACCTTTAATTCAAATAATTTGCAGATTGTTTTCACGACGGAGGATAAAGACGTTCCTCTTGTCACAACTCTTTGTTTTTGATTGATATAAATCCTTGACCCCCGAGTGCCTTCACATTACGCCGTAGGAACACGTTTGCATGTGCATGCAATTGTATCTGTCAATCTGCGAGTGAATATAAGACATGTGGACGCTGTACCCATATATGTGATTTAGTATGTGTGTGAGTGAGGGAGATAGTATTGCAGCTTCACGTCATATGCAGTTTAAGGAGATCAACTTGTTCGAAAACCCAGAGGTGCCCATTTCCTTTATCACACGGCATCTGACAGCGACGCATATTGGCGCTGGAGTTTTTTCTATTTGCTTCATTTTCATTTCCAAAGTGGGTGTAGAGCGGTATCGAATCGTCCTGATCCCGCGCCAACGTGTCACCTCTCTACAGCTGTGCTTCCCCGCTTCGCTGACAGCAGCTTCAACAATTAAAGCTGAACAAATAAATGGCTATCACATCGTGCAGGGAGGTGAAATTGGCCCACTTCAAGCATATCAATCAGAGCAGATGTGTGTTTAGATAATAGAAAGACCACAGCAGGCCACCTTTCTGTCAAGTGTTTCAGAGCTGGAGTGTTTTCTACAACAGCTGCTTCACCGTGGAGCGTTGCAGCAGGAAGTAGAGGATCAAAGAAGGCTTGGACTCCTTATTATTGATATTTTAACTTAACGGCAATACAGAAACAGACGTATGGCATTCACTGCCAAGCAAATACAATATTATAGGGGGCGTGGGTGAACTCCAGTTCGAATCTCGCCTCGGCCGCCACTGCGTCAGGCCGGTGTGTCCTTGGGCGAGACACCTTACCCGCATTTTCTCCTGTGGGTAACGTCCGCAGTAATGACTCTTACATGTCTAGTATGTGTAATGTGTACTTGTAAAGCGCTTTGAGCACCTGTAAAAGCTCTCTAATATTTTTTTTCTATTATTATTAATATTTGGATAAAACATCAATGGAAAACAGTAGATTGTCAAGATATATATCTGTGTGAGAACTAGGCTTAGGAAATGACACTGAATACGATGCAGTGGTAGCTCTGCTTTTAATATCCTGGCTGTATTCGGCTATTCTGGCCAATGCTTCCGATCAAGAGTCAGGACTGCTTTTCGGTGATATTGGACTATATCAATGTGATATTGGACTATATCGATGTGATATTGGACTATATCAATGTGATATTGGACTATATCGATGTGATATTGGACTATATCGATGTGATATTGGACTATATCGATGTGATATTGGACTATATCAATGTGATATTGGACTATATCGATGTGATATTGGACTATATCAATGTGATATTGGACTATATCGATGTGATATTGGACTATATCGATGTGATATTGGACTATATCAATGTGATATTGGACTATATCGATGTGATATTGGACTATATCGATGTGATATTGGACTATATCAATGTGATATTGGACTATATCAATGTGATATTGGACTATATCAATGTGATATTGGACTATATCAATGTGATATTGGACTATATCGATGTGATGTTGGACTATATCGATGTGATATTGGACTATATCGATGTGATATTGGACTATATCAATGTGATATTGGACTATATCGATGTGATATTGGACTATATCAATGTGATATTGGACTATATCGATGTGATGTTGGACTATATCGATGTGATATTGGACTATATCGATGTGATATTGAACGGCATGTACTGAGACTGACTTGCAACACGCATTGTTATTTTATATTTGGTGGCAATGCGACCATTTTTAAATACAAGGCTGACATATTCTGATTTAATTAAGTTGATATCGAGAATGTTTTAGCAGACAGTGGCATAGTGAACGAGCACGGAGCATATTTGGAGTGGCGTTTCTGGCAATCAGATGAATTTAAGTCGAATAGTCACTCTCCTTTTAGCTCTGTTTTGGCCTCAACCACCTCTTGAGGGGTATATCTGGCACAGTTACCCCCATAGTCAGCTGTTTGTTGTTTATCAGACCTTTGTCCTGACACGGCTGCTTACATTGAACCAAACCAGTGAAGACACGGGACATAAAACCGAATCAAAAGCTGCAAGACGCTAAAACTGCAGATTTCGGGTGTCATCTGTCTCGGCGCTTGTCCCCTCGAGCAGCCCAGTTTTTAAAAATCCTTGCTGGGACATGCAGTTCTTACACAGCGTGCCTCGGGCTATATACTTCTCTCCACTGTGGCCGCAAAGTCTGTTTGCCATCCAGCTCAGATAGTAAGTAGAAACAGTTTAGGCCGCGGCAGCAGCATCTTCCAGCGCTTGGCTTTTCACTGCCACAACGGCACATTCCAAGTGGAGTCTCGTCTGGGTAAGAATGTGCCTGACGCTGGCCAACAACGAGAGAAATTAGCATAAGTGCCATGTTTGATCCATCAGATGGGAAATGAAATGGCTGACGCTCCTCTTCCCATCCCACGTCTGGCCTTGTTTGTTGGAAGAAGTCGTGAACTCGCAGTGCGGGAGAAGGGGAGAGTCGGACTGTTTAAGTTCACATTTTCTCTCCGAGTAATTTGGACCAGATTTTTCTGGGAATCAGCGAAAGGGCTTCGTTGTAATTCCCTTTCATGCTCATCTTCTATCTGTGAAGTCACCATGGGGCCTAAACAGCAGCATAAGGATGCCAGATGGATTAGAGGAGATGCTCTGCCTCTCCCCGTCTCTTTCTATCGCAACATGTTTTGTTTACGGGGATCCAGAAGGCAGATGACAGAAGACCACAATCACCCTGGCTCTTCCTCCCCGTCACTCCTTCCTCCCCTCAAAGTAACTTACTCTGACATGCCTGGGCTTTTGTGTTGCTCCTGGAGCTTTCAGGGACTTGCTTGAGGAAGGAAGGAAGGAAGGATGACACGTACAAATGGCAATGGCCCGACTAATGGTTGCTTTTATTATACTTTTATGGTAAAATCTGTGGTTGAACTTCGCATCTGGGAGTCTCCGTTGTGGTTTAACTGCTCAGTGAATATCTAAGTCATTTCTTAAGCAGTCAATGCTTGGATCCTGGGTGAGGTTTATTTATTTTGTAAGGACTGTCTTCATTATAGAAAACGGCTGAAATGGAGGGAACATTTTCTATGAAGCGATGAAAAGTTGTTCCGCTGTTTTTGCATTTCGTCGCATAAGAAAAAACTATATTTAAGCTCCCGGTTCCTCTCGAATAACCCAGGGCTTATTACTGATGAGCTGTGTCTTGCTTCGGAGTGCTCCACATGGTAAAACATCCTCCCTGAATGACAGCTGGAGGTAACATGTTAAGTGCTATCTGGGAAAAAGTCATCTGCCTGGGATCGGTGGGGCCGGTTACGAGGATCCTCATAAATATCTCTCACCAGCTCATCAGCTGCAGAGCTCCACTTTCCAGGCCTGAGCGGCGAGCGGTGATGGATGCAGTGTGGCAGCGAGGGCACTCTGATACTATCACACAGCGAGAGAGTGTGTCTCTGCCGTGCTTTGATAGCTTTACAGGACGATTAGACGTCTTCGGAGCAACCTTTTTTCACTTTCTTGCAGCTTAATGAGAACATAGACACATCACCTGTGTGTTAGTTAAATATGAGACAGTTAGCGCAGCTAGCATAAGGACTCAACGTCAGACTTCCCAAATAAATAATATATACCTATCTTTGTACGTATCGAAAGCTGCTTTTGTAAGTCGAACACGAGAACGTTATTCCCACTTTTTTGATTATTCGTAAGGGGATTATTTTAATGTCAGAAAATGCAGTTTTCAGTCTCGGTTTTTATCATATGAACCTAAATATCTCTGGGTTTTGGACTGACATAACAAGATATTTGGAGACATCATGTTTGACTTTGAGAAACTATATATTTCAACAAAACTTGACATAGAAAATGCAAAGGTAAAGTCGTTGAAGCCATAGTTCCAATGTTACATAAATATAACTATGACATGTTTGTTTTAAGCTAACTGGGTTCATGTTAGGCGTGGCTGCATGGATCGTCACATCTAATAGAAATCCAAAATGTTGACCGTTTGCTTGTCAGCTTTGAGCGTACGAGTGCATGAAGGTTTCGTAACTCGTGTTTTGCAAACATATTAAGTAATAGCTCTTCTTTACCAAGCATTTGATAAAATATCATATGGATCTAATTTCCAACAGAGATCAGTGAACCCAGGTCGTGACAAATATGCAAATGTGCAAATCATTGTTTGGCAGCGGTTTGATAACGGACTGGAGGGTTGCCAGTTTGAATCTGTGCAGGGGAATTCAGGACAAGGTATTAAATTAGACATGTACAATTAAAAAAAAAGTACTGACACAAAACCCTTGAGCAAGACGCAGTGTGTGTATCCAAAGTAAATGTCCTCGAGCTGACTTTCCTGTTTAAATGCCGGCTTAAAAAACGCAGAATGTTAATATGACAACCTCTTCATGCTTATGCCAAAGTGTATTTGCTGCAGAGTCGTCTCCGTGGACAAAACGTGAAATCCTCGAATCGCTTGCCATCCCTCTTGTCATGCTGCTTGTAAAAGAATTACTCGCTGCAGTTTCAGGCCAATGGCACTACAGCTGTTAGCAGCGAACGCTAAATGAGAGCATTGAGAGCTGTTGACGCTTGTCGGGCTTTGTGTTGGCCAAGGTCAAACGCTGGAGCCGATTAAATGGCTTGTAAACCCAAATTGTTTGTGTGGGAGGTAGCGCCAGGAAAAAGGCACCTGCAGAATGCATGGATGGAAGTAAACAGCATGGCGGTGTCATACTCTTGCAAGGGAGATACACACCAGATTACGAAATGGCAGTAGCTTTCAATAAAAGGTTTTCCCGGGTTTTACCAGAGATGGCAAAAGTACACACATCCAGGTTGACCTGGCCTTAGCATGTTGGCCGTCGATATAACAAGTAGAAGTACAGATACTCGTGTTTAAAAATACTCTGGTAAAAGTAGAAGTACTGACTAAACTTCTTTGCTCAAGTGAAAGTAAAGAGACTTTGAAGTGTACTTCAGTAAAAAGTACCCATAGCTAGCAGCTGCCTTTAAAGAGTACCTGACCTCCCTTTATATTAATAGAACAATAATGTCGTTGTTAGCTAATGAATGTTTCCATGGTGACCAACGGCAACATGACAACGTTTCCATTGGTCCCTCTTCTTTAGAGAAGACCAGGAAGTGATGGATACACGGATCGTGTTCCAACCAATAGGCACGCAATGACTCTAAAGAATAATGATCACGCACCAACACACATTCAGACTAAAGGAACCAGCTGTTTGGAGAATGAGAGAAGTAGAAAGTACAGGTATTTGAGTTCAACATGTGAGAAGTAGAAAGTACAGGTATTTGAGTTCAACATGTGAGAAGTAGAAAGTACAGGTATTTGAGTTCAACATGTGAGAAGTAGAAAGTACAGGTATTCGAGTTCAACATGTGAGAAGTAGAAAGTACAGGTATTTGAGTTCAACATGTGAGAAGTAGAAAGTACAGGTATTTGAGTTCAACATGTGAGAAGTAGAAAGTACAGGTATTTGAGTTCAACATGTGAGAAGTAGAAAGTACAGGTATTCGAGTTCAACATGTGAGAAGTAGAAAGTACAGGTATTTGGGTTCAACATGAGAGAAGTAGAAAGTACAGGTACTTGTGTTCAACATGTAAGAAGTAGAAAGTACAGGTATTTGAGTTCAACATGTAAGAAGTAGAAAGTACAGGTATTTGAGTTCAACATGTAAGGAGTAGAAAGTACAGGTATTTGAGTTCAACATGTGAGAAGTAGAAAGTACAGGTATTTGAGTTCAACATGTAAGGAGTAGAAAGTACAGGTATTTGAGTTCAATATGTAAGGAGTAGAAAGTACAGGTATTTGAGTTCAATATGAGAGAAGTAGAAAGTACAGGTATTTGTGTTCAATATGAGAGAAGTAGAAAGTACAGGTATTTGAGTTCAACATGTAAGAAGTAGAAAGTACAGGTATTTGAGTTCAATATGAGAGAAGTAGAAAGTACAGGTATTTGTGTTCAATATGAGAGAAGTAGAAAGTACAGGTATTTGAGTTCAACATGTAAGAAGTAGAAAGTACAGGTATTTGGGTTCAACATGAGAGAAGTAGAAAGTACAGGTATTTGAGTTCAACATGTGAGAAGTAGAAAGTACAGGTATTTGAGTTCAACATGTAAGAAGTAGAAAGTACAGGTATTTGGGTTCAACATGTGAGAAGTAGAAAGTACAGGTATTTGTGTTCAACATGAGAGAAGTAGAAAGTACAGGTATTTGTGTTCAACATGTGAGAAGTAGAAAGTACAGGTATTTGTGTTCAACATGTGAGAAGTAGAAAGTACAGGTATTTGTGTTCAACATGTGAGAAGTAGAAAGTAGTGGAGTAAAGTACTGATACCAGAAAAATGTATTTAAGTACAGTAACACAAATGTGTACTCCACTACTTTCTTTTACCTCGTCCAGCGGCACCTCACACCCCCCGCTGCTCCTCCTCTCCAGGTGGTTTGACTTTGCAGCCACTTTTCCACTTGAGGACTTAATGCAGACACACACACACACAGCTGGAAAGCATTAGACTCTGGGCTCAGCCACCTCGGCCAAAAACATAACACCAGCTCAATCAGCTGGTGAGGGAGGCCTCCAGCGGACAGGAAGCTCACTGGAGAGTAGCCAGTGTTTTATTATCATTGCTTCTGGAAACATATCCACTGTTTTAATCAAACATGGGACTTAGAAATACTTGGATTTCTTTATTGTTATTAGGTGCATGCAGTTGGTCTTATTGTATGAGAATAGATATTTATATATAAGACAGAACTACGACCTGCCTTCTCTGATTTTCTATCTGTTTAAGAACTATAAGTAACATTTTAATTAAAGCTACTGCAACATAGCTTACTCTCTATTGTCACACATGCGCTTTGGTTTAATTTTGGACCAGGTATACAAACATGTCATGTGATATTGAGTCAAAGTCCGTCAGTACCGACCACTCAGTCCCTGACGTGTGAGAGATCAAGGTCTGCAGATGGTCTTCAGGTCAGAGAGGGCAGAGCGGGGTCTCTCGCTGCCTTTCTGCTGCGTCACACACACACACACACACACAACACACACACACACACTCCGGTTGACCTGGCCTTGGCATGTTGGCCGTCTATATAACATGTAGCACTCTTAGTTCGTTTACTTATTTATTACAATTGAACTCTGAGAGCGCAAACCTCCATCAAGGCTCCTTGTCCCAAACAGACATAACGACAACAGACCCGAGGAAATACCTCCTTGCCATATGTACAAATATTGACGTACAAAAAATGCACCCGAAACACGACCTCATTGGCCTATTAATAGCCTTTAAATTATATTTTGTAGCCTTTTTAAGAAACAAACATGTAGCTAAGCATGTGGATATTTTATTATGAATTATTTGCATTAAGAGAACATTTCACATACATCTTTTTATTACATCTTTTGCAGTTTGTCTCAGATTTTGTTGGATTATTTTGCCCGGTTTCTACTCATTAAACTAATCATTTGTTTTCATGTGTGAGTTAAATTAAAATAACTGGATGTTCATGATGGAAAACATTATATTATTATTTTGGAAGTTGTATTTTTACAAGGATTTCTTCGTCCAGTTTGGACTCAAACATACAAATAAACACGACCTCATTGGCCGAGTTAATCATTTGTAATATGGAAAACACACATGTCGCTAAGCATGTGGTTTATTTGTTATATATTTTGATTTTGTGAAAACAACTTTTAACTTGAATGTTTGACAGATAGTTTCTTTTTGTCTTAAAGTTTTCTTGGATTTTGCTCGTCGAGGTTTGGGGTGTCTATCTGTTAAATAGCTAAACCAAGGGGACAGTTAGCCTCGCTAGCAAAAGGACTCCCAAAATAAACAATATACCTATCTTTTTCGTGTAACAACGACGGCTGCTTTGATTAGTCGAAAAACATTTCCCCACTTTCTTGATTAAACGTCATTCTTTTGTACAAACATGTCCGTTTTCAGATCTGTTTTGTATCATATTGACCTAAATGTCTCTGGGTTTTGGACTGACATAAGAAGATATTTGAAGACATCATCTGGGACTTTGAAGATTTTGGGGCTGTCTGTTTTTTTGGGCGTGAATCACACAGTCTGGGATGTGTTTTGTGAGTTCAAGTCTTCTCCGAGGGTCTTCAGAGTTATTATTTACGAGTTAAAGGAACATTTTCATGATTGAAAACATTGAGAAATATGCTTTTTTATGTTTAATTTGGAAGTCGTCTTCGATTTTCACAAGGATTTCTCAGCTAAGCATGTGGTTGCTTGTTATATTTATGCATCTTGTGAAATCAACTTGATTTTTAACTTGAATGTTTGACAGATAGTTTGGAAGTTTACTTGGATGTTTCTTGTCCATTTTTGGAGGTGTCTTTCTATTGAGCGTGAATCACACAGTCTGGGGTGTGTTTTGTGAGTCCAAGTCTTCTCCGAGGGTCTTCAGAGGTCTGTGAGGTCGCTGAAGGCTGCGTCGGGCTGAACAGAGAGACATCTGTCCGGGCCTGGAAGGATTTCACGCTTCTGGCCGTCCAGATGATTTAGGCCCTCCAGGACTACCTGCTGAGAGACCATCCCGACGGGTTAACCTGACACAGATGGATCCCCACACCACCACTGAACACACACACGCAGAAACACACGCACACACATGCAGAAACACACACATGTGAGGGTAAAGACAGATGCAAGTGTGGACAAACACTTACACATATATATATATAAAAAGCATGTGCACTGTATAAACAGGCCTTTAGGGACAACACACACACACATCTCCCACACACACACATCTCCCCACACACACACACACACGTCTCCCACACACAGACAGACTGATGAATGTCGAACCACACAGCTAGCACACATGGACCGCATTAAAACTCTCTCTTAATTGGTTTTAAAGGCAATTTAATGTCTGGTTTGCTTTAATTGTCAGATAGTCAATTGCAGTTAGATAATCGACATCCAATCAGCATTTCAATCATCATCGTTCAATATCAATTAGCAGTCCTTTCTTTTAAATTAACCCTAATGGGAATCAGTAAAATTAACATTTTTTTTTAATATAAATTAACGTCTTTTCTGATGAGAAGCTCAAAACCAAAGCTAAATATAAATATGAAGCTGAATCCAGGAGATGGTTTGGTTAGCTTAGCATAAAGACTGGAAACAGATGGGAAAGCTAGCCTAGCGCTTTCCAGTAACTTCATCCGTGTGTCTGGAGCTTCATATTTAGCATACACACATGAGTGGTATCAATATTCACGTATCTATTGACAAGTAGGCAGATCAAAATATATTATTCGTTAAAGTCTGTAAAATAAACGAGTTATACTTGTATAAATATATCCCTAAATCAAGCTCCCAAAACACTGGATAATACATTTCCTGTAACTCATTAGCATCTTTAAATAGACCATCCCTGAATATAACACAAACAATAGCAATAACAAACATTCAACAATCAGTCACCATAACACAGATTATTAGTTTTATACAGTAATCATCATTAGCGCAACTGTGTTAGTGTATAGACGGATAAAACCCAATTTTGATTATTTTTAATTTAATGAAATTAGCTTTTAGCCTTTTCTGCTTTTAAAAAAAAACGATTTTACAACTCAAATCAAATACGACCCATTGGAAACACATTTTAGATTTTATTTGATTTGAGCTGCTTACCAGATCTGTCCACTGGGATTGACTTCCTGGTCCCAGTGGTCTCTCTTAAGTCTGTAAAGCTGGGTGTAAACTCCTCTGTGTGGAGTGGCAGGGATCAGCCACATCTGGCCAGGACATCAGGAAACGCCTCTCTCTCTCACACACACACCACACACACACACACACACACACACACACACACACACACACAGAGATTAGGGCACACTGGTACTGAGCATGAGGCTCTTGAACATCTGGCTTCCCAGACTTCAACTTTTTGGTGTGTTTAACCGACCGCCTCTCTTTTCATTTCGGTTTTCTCTCGTCCACATAAATTACGGACTGCTGTCTTCTTTAGACCGACCGTACTCCTACTTTAAAACCTATATTTTATACCATTATATGTTGCTTTGCAGTGAGCGGATGTATTTATTAATTAATAAAATCCTGCTTGTTTTTTGTTATATTTCATAGATCGGAGACAACTTTCTAATGAAATAATGACATTCTACAAACTAATTCAAAGTGTATGCCACTGTAAATAACTATTGATAACATCCTTTATCTGTATTAACAATAAATACTTACTTTAAGTACTCTTTGCAAAAAAAAGTAAATATTAAAAAATATCATTATTATAAATAACAATGAAGAGAAAGTGCAGACTTGCAACTTAAAATGTGCCGATTGCAGATGATAGCAATGATTTGGAATTGATCTATAAAGCATACTACTTTCTATCCCTTTATCGACACATGAAATACTTCATAAACGATGCCTTATTAAAATACTATTACAGTATCTTCGAGATCGCACTTCCAACTGACAATAAACTCACATTTTCTTCACACTAATCGAGCAGCTTTTGTTGTGTTTTCAGTTGAGCGTTTAAGAAACAATGCTCCCAACAAACCACAAAAGCAATCAAACACAATTACTCCCCTGCTTAACTCATCTGCCTAATCTCTCTCGGAGTCTGTGGGGTGTATTTCGGTTTCTTTGTGAAGCGAGCGAGCCAAATAAGCAGCGGAGTTGAGCTGTTTTTCCTCTGGGAGCTTCACCATCAGGGGTTTGTTGCTACACACATTAGTGGTTAATTATTATCAGCCCGCAGCCGTAATGAGCGCCGCATCGACCGGTGGCTATATGTGTAGCCGTAATATTACCTAATGGAAAAACAATCAGCAGGCGAAGGAGTTTGCATAGATAACAGTCGATTTGGGAGGAAATGGGAAGGTGTGTGTGTGTGTGTGTGTGTGTGTGTGTGTGTGTGTGTGTGTGTGTGTGTGGTGTGTGTGTGTGTGTGTGTGTGTGTGTGTGTGTGTGTGTGTGTGTGTGTGGTGTGTGTGTGTGTGTGTGTGTGTGTGTGTGTGTGTGGTGTGTGTGTGTGTGTGTGTGTGTGTGTGTGTGTGTGTGTGTGTGTGAGAAAGGGCCTTGGTGGCTATCTGTTCTCTGCATTTTGTTGAAGAAATACACCCTTTTTTAACCTTGAAATATGTTCACTATATGCAACATCGGTAAATTAGGACACGAGTGAATTATTTTTAAAAAGATTATCAAGGCAAAATTATCAAATTATCAAGTCAAAAAAAAATTATCAAGTCAAAAAAAATAATCGACATTTTTATTGAATTCTGCACTTACACTCTCGCAGGAAAACAAATACAGTATGTTTTGCTTTTCTGTAAATATCCGGACCTCTTGTTAAGTCAGCACCTTTGTAATTATTCCTTTATTGAGTAAAACAATCTTAAAACAAAACTTTTTACCTGCCGATTCTGAGAAATATTTAAAGTCCATTAAATTGCATCACAGGTATTTAAAATCAATTGCAGTTGATATTTGACCTCCTTAACCCACTTCTCTTCGATAACAAGGCGGCCCTTCTTGCCTTCTTTCCACATATCTGTGACTCATTCCAGTGAAAAGTCGGTGAAACTCCAAAGCAGACGAAATGTGGCCTGACTCAACACTGTAATGAAAAGCTGTGGCTGTTCACATCTGTCTTCAGATAAACCCCTAACCACGCAAAGATCTCTTTCAGAAAAAGAAAACAAATGCAGAAATGTGGCTTCAAATGTAGCCGTGCATGTTATTTATACTTAACGTTTTTCCACCATGAAGACGTTTGGCCGACTGAATGTAAACGTGATTTACCCATCAACAGAAGCATTTATGTTCAATATCAAAGGGCGACCTCAAGTCTATAGAAGTCTACGAGAAAATGGATGTAATTGTTGATGTGTTATTTTAACCGTTTATTTGGCAGGGACAATGCACCGTAATGAACACTTAAAACATTCAATGTGTTCCACAGCTCCATTTACATTTCAGAATCACATTTTAAAAAGCTAATATTGGAGAAGAGCACAGAAAACGTGTGCAGAAAGTTTTCCTTTCTCGACGCTAACCATGAATGTCTTCTTGTTATTGGAGTGTTTTAAATACTTTTCCTTATGTCAAGGATATTAACTCCTGGCTCGATTATAAACACAAACCCCCAGCGACATGCTTACCGGTATCACATGTCCTTCTGTGGCGCACTCTTCTCCCCTTTTTCGAGTTAAGCTTATAGAAAAGCTATTCTTACACAGAACAGGACCGAGCAGCGTCACAATGCTGAGGTCTGTATTTGGGAATGTCTGTGGATATTGGAGAAACACACACACACACACACACACACACACACACACACAGAAAATGGTTGGCATGTTTGAGGAGCTGACATTTAAATGTGTCTATGATGGTTCTTCACCGCACAGTTGTCTCAACACTCGGGCGAAGTTCCTCCGCTGGCTCCGCTGTGAAGAAGCCTCTGAGTATTGTTGTCATTCCTCAAACATCTTACATGGCAGCAATTTAAACCATTAATTCCAAGCAACATAACTCGTCTCTCTTGTGACGTTACATGTCATGCGAAAGAACAACAACATGGGGGATCGAGCAGATCTTGTGGGTGCTAGTTAGTTGCTAAAATCACTCTTTTAAAATCTTTTGAGTTGAGTCTCATTGCGGGAGGTTTCTAGCAGCGCTGCAGTCGGTCATCCACACACAGACACGTATCTGATCCCAGACCAGCTGTTAGAGTCGACTCCACTTCTGTCGACAAACATCTGCGGTTCTTCTCCACTGTCTGACGGGAAGTACAGGCCTTCAGCTCCCTTTTCTCCGTTCTAATCCGGCGTCTCTCTCACGTGTGTCTTTGCCTTTCCTCGCCCATCTGCTCCCGGTGACTTCTGGGACACTGAGCCCGATGCGCAGACGCGGGCGGAGGGCGAGGAGGAAACAAAACTTGGCCGAGGTTTAACTTCAGTGTTTTTAGCGATGCATGGCTTACTGGACATTGTGTTCATGGGGACGTCATTCACATAAACATGTCTTCCTCGTTTGACCCCTGCTGACCCCTGATTGGTCACAGCCCGATGTGCAGGTGTTCAGCCGCGCACCTGTTAGCAAAGACTCGCAGCAAGCGGCGCGTGGGAAAAAACACAAACGGGTGTTTCGGACAAAAGCACAGAGGAGCGGTTGCGTCTGGTTGGACGTGTCCGTCACGATCCACCGCCACAGCAAAGACCCTGCCCTGTAGTGTTTACTGTAAGCAGGGGGCGAGAGGACATGACACGGTGTCAGACTTCGGGGTTAAAGGCTATTTTTAGATAAGTAGTAACTTTTAAAAAATGCGGGAATTTTGACCAAGATGTATTTTAATTTGTGCTCCAACGATAATCTCTGACAGACTCGGTATTGGACAATAATAATAACTACATGTGCTCAAGTGCTTGCTGCCTTATAAGTGTTCTCTACGAAGACTACGAGGCAAATATTGTGCTTTTGTTATGATGAGAAATATCCCAAATAATAACGGCAAAACAGTTTGGATGCGTAGATAATGAACACACACACACGTACATGACAGCAACACAGGATGACGAAGATGAAACACATGTGCACTGAGACACACACACACACACACACACACACACACACACACACACACAGAGTTATGCTTTAGATGGTATGTAACAGACCACACATTGAGCCGGCTGTGGGTTAAAACAGTTATTCACGGTCTCGCATTCTGCTGCCCAGATCCAGAGATGATTCGCCCTGGTAACCCCGACTTCTGGCCTGTGTGTGCGTGTGCGTGTGCGTGTGCGTGTGTGCGTGTGTGCGTGCGTGCGTGCGTGCGTGCGTGCGTGCGCGCGCGTGTGTGTGTGTGTGTGTGTGTGAGCGTAATGCCGAATTGTCCACTTAGTCGCTCTAAACTGCAGCAGATTGAATCCGTAGGTCCAGCACCCGGCAGACTGAATATGGGAAGCCGTCTTTTGTCAAGCGAGGCTTCATAAATAACTCGGACTTCCTCCTCTGGAAGTCTGCCAGTGGCTCTTCTCTGTGAACCTCACAGCTCCACGGCAGCACAGTGGACCGCTGGAGGCGTCCACAGCCAGATCGGAGATAATGTGTGTGAGGAAGAGCTCAAGTGCTCGCCCACATTCATGCAAACATGTGTGTGTGAGTAATATGTGTGTGTGAGTAATATATGTGTGTGTGAGTAATATGTGTGTGTGAGTAATATATGTGTACATTTGGGCGTGTACTTCCATGTATTCGTACACGTTATACCTTTTTTAAAGAGTTCAACGTACCTGCTTTCATGTCCAATAACTTAATAAAATAATGTATTGACTTGTTGACATGTGTTGACTGCCTTGCCTGTATTGGTCTTGTATTTGTATTTATATGGTATTGTTTTGTAAGCGTACTGTTCTACGTATCGTAGGTCCAATATCTTGTCGCCTTATATCGTATATATTACAAGTGTTTAGCTCGTATTGTCCAATGATACTTGTGCTGTCCGTTATGTGCGAGTGCTCCGTTGGGAATGCCTGTAATGTCGCTGTACGGTAGAGACAATAAAGGAATCCAATCTAATGCTTTATCGACACACACACACACACACCGTAACCTCATGCAAACGGCTCTCAGGTTATGGAAACACACACAAGTGCCGCCCCACATCCATCACTGATATTTGGAGGAGTCTTCCCATGTGCCGGGTGGCCGCAGAGGGCCCCACGCACGGATGACATCAGCGCTCACCCCGGAGGAGGCCATGACAGCCGTATGTAAATTGAATATGACTAATCGCTCCCCCGCATCACCTCCGAGCCGCCGCGATGAAAGACGGAGAAGAAGAAACGCCGGCTGGTGAAGGGTGAGGAGAGGGTGAGGAGGGGAGGACGGACAGGCAGCCATTGTTTGGTTCAAGTCTCTTACATATAAAACGCACTTGCTCGTGGGCTGCCTTCAATGATACCTGAAGCTCTCCTCGCTGACCGTGTTCTTCTCCCCGTGATGGTTTCTTAGAGTTAAGAGAGACGAAGTGCTTCCACATGTGGGAGGCATGAAGGAGAGGCAGAGGTGCACTGACCACCCCGGTGTCCTCGCCTTTGTTCTCAGAGCGGGTGTGTGTGTGTGTGTGTGTGTGTGTGTGGGCACCATTTGCCACGTACAAAATATTAGTTTTTTATCCTGAAAAAGACGATGTTCCTTTGAACTCTAATATCCCTGTTTACATGCAGCCTTCGGGATATCTAAACGTGTCCACGCCTTCTTCCTGGAAACGTCAGAGTTGTGATATTGATATTCAAGTCTTCGGAAAAGTTGGTTTCTCCCGCATGCCTCTTCACCCCAGCCTTCGCCTCGTTCTGCGCATTGTACCGAGCTGACGATAATCCCAACCCACAGGATGCTCCTCAAAGCTAAATAATATCCGCGTGTGTGTATCACAAAAGAAGGCCTTAATCTGAAAAACCTGTGCAGTGGATTCGGCTCCTTCTATATTCACATCCCGAGGAATCTCAGTGTGCATGTGAGCGTGGTCTCTGCATGTTACTTAAAGTCATGTCTTTTGTTTCCCCTCTTCTCACCGAAATACTCTGACAGATTGAAAGATCTTTCTGCGTGTTGTTTTGCACAGCTCAGATTAATGAGCTGCGTGTGATGACTTGTTCTGACAGACGAGCCGCATTAAGAAGCTCTCGCCGGCAGCTCGAGTCGTGGTGCCGTCTGCACATAGCTGTGGCTGGAGATGCTCTGTCACTTCCCGCAGTCGCTTTTTAATTAGAGCGGAATAACAGTCCTCAACTGCGCCGCCTCCTCGGTAGCACGCCACATGTTGGACAAGAACATCCTTGAGAGGGAGTGAGGGTCGCACAAACATCCAATTTATAGATTTAACGTTTGATTTGTGAAACTCCACTATTGTGTTTCGTACACGAGGACTAAAACACTGCAAACGAGAAAAAGCTATTTTTAGACGATTTCACACAAACAAAAAGATGTAGAGAGTTCCCCTTCTCTTCTGGCCTGGGGACGTCAGTTTGCATTACATACAGTGTGACAGTGGTGCCCCCCGCCCCCTCTCAAATCACCCCCTGTCGGGCAGAGTAAACAAGTGGCGCTGTGTATATCCTCCATGTAATCTGGATTTAGCTCGGTGAGACCACGGCTGTTGGAGCAGAGGCCCCCTGGACGCTCAGCTGCATTGTGGGAGGTTCCCTTTCAATGCCACCTTTGTTTGTGTGTGTGTGTGTGTGTGTGTGTGTGTGTGTGTGTGTGTGTGTGTGTGTGTGTGTGTGTTGCAGACAGTCCAGTTGACAGCCCACACTAAGTCATGAGTACGCTTCCCCGTGGTGAGAACCGATCCATCTATTTGTACTCCTGGACACAGTCGGGGTGAAATGGTTTGAAAACCGTTCTGCTGCTGATTTCTCCGACCTGCTGTCGTCACACACTCCAAATGCTGTCCCAAAAATATGCAAATAAAACGACTCCAGTCATTTTCCCTCTCGTTAATCTGCAGATTACTTTCCAGATTAATTATCGGTTGTTCTCGGTCAGTGACTTTTTAGAAACTAGTGAAAAAAGTCCAAAGTGATGTCTTTAAAGTCTTGTTGTGTCACTCTTAACTTAACCCAAAGATATTCACCTTTTTAAATGGATGTAAAAAATATATACTGTAAAACAACATATACGATACGTCCCCTTTATCCCCGACCTCTAATGTATACCTTTCATAGATTTAACCCACTGTAAACTTCACACGCATAATGCAGTCCCAAATTCAAAATACAGTACTTGCATATTTGTCACATTTCGAAATGACCTTTAGGCATCGTTTGTTTTTCTACAATAATAGAGATTATTGTGCCGTAAAATGTATAATTTCTGTGAAAACAGCATGTGGATGTGGTTTGACCTTCAACCTTTTGAACTAGAGATCTATATATCGTGTTAAAATAGCAAATAAACCCAAAAAAGTTCAATATAAACCACTATTTATGTTTAAATGCTGCTTGCCTTCGTAGTGAAAGCCAGATAGTTGTTTAAAATTAACTGTGGTATTGTTTTTGTTCAAGCAGGTGTTGAGCTTGCTTGTTTAAGAGGAGAGGCTCGTGATTGGCTGAGAGGACGGGGAACACTAATGCTAGATGTGACTCTGAAATAAGAGCAGGTATTATTCCTGCAGCTCTCAACTGCTCTGTGTTTGTGCACAGCGTGGCTGACTGTCAAATGTAGCATGTTGTTAAAACCCAAAGAGATGGGACCAAAGCCTCTTCAGTAACTCAGGAGGAGAGTTGCAGACTTGAAGGACTCCCCCCCTCTCTCCTCTCTCTTTAGAGGCAGCAGCTGAGAAGCCATTGCTCGTCACAGCGTAGTGATCTCTGTGTGGAAGCACCGGGCTCTTGTACTGCCTTTTTGCACACGCTTGTATGCGCGTGCATGGGTGCACTTCATTGTATTTAAGTCTCTGTAGCGATGATTTGTTTTCCCGTACAACCGTTTGACGGTTATTTGGACGGGGAGTTGTTAGTCGACACACCTTGTATGAAAAACCACCTTTTAAAATCTTGTGTTTACCAACAAGTGTTCATTATCAATAGCTGCAAGTGGACAGCGCTCATAGTTTCCATCACGAAATAAACACAGACTGCTCTTTGTTTGAATGACAGGTGTTAAGCTTTTATTTCGAAAGGGACACTTTATGTGCTCCCGTTCGTCTTATCATGTAAACAGCTGAGGGGGAAACTAACTTTGTACTGAGGATTATATTCAAGGTCACACCAATAGATTTATTCAACAGCGAACGCAGATGTCTTCAGCCTGAAAGTGGGAAGTATAGTAAATAATACGCCCAATATTGACAGTTTTCTACAAGTGCTTTATCTTTTAGACTATAAGCAATATTATTCTCTAACCTGCTTTGTACTTATAGCGTCTCATTCTACAAGCAGACCCTTTTGTAAGTGGCAGATTATTTTGCATATTGTATTTAAGGTTTTACAACTGGTGCTGGTTGAGGTGGAACTACTTGCTCCAATGTTGTGTAGTTTAACCTGTTATGTTATAATGCGTCATATTTGATAAGCTTTATTGGTGTGTGTGTGTGTGTGTGTGTGTGTCTGTGTGTGTGTGTGCGTGTGTGTGTGTGTCTGCTGCAGTTTGAGGATATTATATAACGTTGCTCGCGGTAGAAGATGATCGTTCTGGGTTTCGTGCGTGTGTGCTTCTACTCTGAATCCAACTGTCTCGTCTTTAAGCGGCTGAGATTTCCAGTGTGTATTCTCCTTTTATTGCTTTCATTTGCATATAAATTAAATCCATATTGTGCCTGCGAGGCAGACTATGCTAACTATGCAAACGATCCCTGGCTTTTCTTTGTTTTACAGATAAACCCTCGGCTTCCTAAATGACAGGGTGGGAGGGGGAGAGAGAAATCCTAACGCTGTTTCATAATTGTATGAATTTTAAATACATTGTCATCGGATCCTCTTCCGCATTCGCAGCAGGGAATGAATCTATCATTATAATAGTGGAGCTGCAGGGTTAGCTGACCGTGAAGAGCTGCACCTCTGTTCACACATGCAGGCCAGATGGCCTCGCAGAAACACGTTAGGCCTGTGTGTGTTTTATAAACATTATATCAGCCTCTTATTTAATTCAGGGGAACACAACGTGCTCTGGAATGACTTTGCATGCCTCGTTAATGTGTGAAAGGACGTTCTGTGGTGCAAATGATAAACTAGACTCTTGGTTCCTGCTGCGCAACATATGTCGCAAAAATATCATGTTTACATTAAATTAGATCTTGAAATCAAGTCCTATGAATATTCATTCACGCATTTTAGTGACGTTAAGTTATTCCTAATATTGCTGATGCCCCCCAGGACCCCTGGAGGTCTCCTCTTCTGCTGAGATGCTGCAGGGCTGCCTTCATGAAGCTTGTACCTGCACTAAAGCATGGCTCTCACGCTGCTGCTGCTGCTGCTCGGAATAAACCTTTAGAGTTTGAACATAATAACCGACAATAATATCAAGCCTTTAGCCTCACGTTTAATTCCATGTATTCGTTAAGTGTTGCCTGCTACAGCAGTCTTTATAAATTGGCTTATTAAATATATAAATCTGATTGTTTCATTCAAAGATGAACCGTTAATTAGATCTGAAATAACCTGCCTATATACACTAACAGCGAGTCCCTGGTCGTCTTTATTGAAATCAATTATTATCACGCTATGCTGTGCTTATTAAATCTGTGCTCTATAGGCTGAACACAAACGCAGCGCCGCTTGAAATAATTAAAAATCGTGCGACGCGGAAGGCCGTGAACTCCCATCCACTGCAGAGGCTTGTTAGCTCTTAATTAAATAATCTGAGATCAGTTTAGGCTTTAAGCGACGACGCAACATACACACATCATCAGAGTCACAAACTCGCTCCTGAAGCCATTCACTTATCCATTACATCAACATTAAAGGCAAGGTGGGATCTCTTGTGACGTGTGGGGGGGAATAATATGCATTGTACTATACCCTTTTTCATGAAAGCAGTAATTATCCAGTGTTGCCTTATTTAGTTTCACACACACACACACACACACACACGCTCTATTGAACCTGAACCTGAGGTCACTTGAGGCCGAGTTTCTCCCTAAAGCTGAAACACACTGACATTAATGTATTTAATAAATGTGTGTGTGTGTGTGTGTGTGTGTGTGTGTGTGTGTGTGTGTGTGTGTGTGTGTGTGTGTGTGTGTGTGTGTGTGGTGTGTGTGTGTGTGTGTGTGTGTGTGTGTGTGTGTGTGGTGTGTGTGTGTGTGTGTGTGTGTGTGTGTGTGTGTGTGTGTGTGTGTGTGTGTGTGTGTGTGTGTGTGTGTGTGTGTGTGTGTGTGTGTGTGTGTGTGTGTGTGTGTGTGTGTGTGTGTGTGTATTTAAAGGCATGGTTATTGGCAAATAAATGAACAGCTGTCGTTCAAAATGGTTTCTAATTTATTGAAATGTACCCGTTGACAGGTTAACAGTAAATTACCAGTCTGCCCTTTCACTTTTTTTCTGTGGAAACGAATGGAAGAAATAAAAATGTAGTCCCAATCTACCGTTCTTTTTCTTTATTTCAGACTACATGTGAACATATTAAAATCTTTGGCTTGTTTTGAGTGCGGACTGGTGTGTTGAAGGGGAATGTGGCACAGTAACCTAAAGATCCAACGACATGAACAAACGACCCGGATGATGAGGTGAAATAATTAAATATACTGTATACAACATGATAACGTGTGTGGCTATATAAACTTTAATAACGATTTATATAATTATGTCCATATACTGTTACCATAAACAGATAAATAGCGTCTCCTCCACTGTTTCATTATCTCCAAAAGAGTCACATGGGGGGGGGAAATGTCTCGTCACTCGCTCTCCTCCCGCTCCTCCTGCACGGTGGTGGTCGAATGGTTGTAAAGTCCTTGGGCCATGAGCTGCAGAGCCAAGCCGTTCTTGTACCCCGTGGCCTTTTTAATCTTGGCCCTCTTATTCTGGAACCAGATTTTGATTTGGGACTCGTTGAGGTTGAGTTCCTGCGCCAGCGCCTGCCTCCGCTGCTCCGTGATGTACCGGTTGGTCTGAAACTCGGTTTTCAGTCTCTGCAGCTGCTCGGCCGTGAACGCCGTGCGAGGCCGCTTGTCCTCCTTCGGGCTGCTCTTCTTCTTTTTCAGTTTCCGTGTCCTCGGGCCTGATGTGGAAACAACAATGGGAATAACAATTTATTCTACTGGCTGGTGCACACCTATTCATCTGATTGGATGTCACACATTTAGCCTGTATTACAAGAAGCAGTATTTTAATTCACTACACTGAAGAAACTGGAACATTGACTTTAATTAATTGTAGTATTAATTATTATATTATTATTATTGTACATTATTTTATTTCTATTTCCATTTCTGAAATATATTGGACTGTTTATTTCTGTGTCTTATTTTCTCTTATGTACATTGCCTTGTTTTTTATGCTGCTGCAATGCAAACATTTTTCCAAATTGGGATCAATAAAGTATCAATCTACCTACCTACCTACCTATCTACCTACCTACCTACCTACCTACCTACCTACCTACCTACCTACCTACCTACCTACCTACCTACCTACCTACCTACCTATCTACCTACCTACCTACCTATCTACCTACCTACCTACCTACCTACCTACCTACCTACCTACCTACCTACCTACCTACCTACCTACCTACCTATCTATCTATCTACCTAATTAACTAGTTGGGTTGGTTGAAAGCAATAATATTAACTTTAAATAAACAAATACTAGGTTTAGCTTAATATAATGACCTTACATAATACAGTTATGAGAAATCTGTTGACATAATACATTTAATTAAAGTACATTTTCAGTGTATACAGCATTTAATTTGACGTATATATTTTACTTTTCCCGCATTAATTGCACACTAAAGTCTTGCACCATTCTCTTGCACTTTTGTATTTCTACTCTCTTTTCTCCTCGCACTATTTTCTTTTAGTTTTATGTCAAATATATATCATGTTGCATGTTGGAGGATCCTGAGACTGTCATTACATATCTACACTGTAGCTGTGCATATGACAATTAAGCCTTTGGATCTTTACCATCAACGCGTCTGATTATCAACGGCTGTTTTAGACCAATTGTACTGCAGTTATAAATAAGGGCACATTTATGCGGACAACGAGACAGTGTTTTAAGTTTAAACTTTTTTAGTTCAGTATAAAGTCATAGCGCAAAAGAAAACATAAAATACCATTATTTTTGTTTTAATAACAGAATGTGTGTCAATTACTTAGTTATAATTATAGTTACTTACTTAAAAATTAACCTAAATGCTGTATAAATACATTATGTATGCAGCCAAATGTAGTTTTTATTTGTATTTCTTAATATTTTTATAGTAGAATAATTTGTTTCAGTAACTTCAATTTATTTAATTATATTACTGAAGAAAGAAAACCCCCATCCCTGTTACCTTAGGCCCAGGGTTAGACACAGTATTGGCTCCTAGATGTGTTATTTTGGAGGGGGGGGGCAAGTGTTACAGAGGGCACTGCCCCCTTGTTGCCCCCCCATAGAAACGCCCATGCTGCTTATATCGACTTAGCGTCTGCTGATGAGCGATGATCGTTTTATTATCTGCTCACTATCATCAAATGTAGGTCAGTGTCGCGCATGCTCTCTAGTTTCGATACAATCTTTATGTTACAGCCATTTGATGACTCCTCACAACGATGTGCAGTTCGTATTTAATTTGGCATCGTCATAACAAAAGGATTTAAGCTAATTATAAATGCATTTAACGTGAAAACACACCGATAATTTAACGACATGTCATGGTAGGGATATTAACACAGTATCATTTTAAAAGCGTGAAATCAAACCTTTAATAGGACTAATTAAATACGATAAACACACTCGTGTATGGCTCCTAACTAACAGTGCAAGAGAACAACAGTTATCCTATTTAATTATTCATGTTAAAATAGCTTTATTATTATTATGTATTGTCTTTTTCCTCCGTCATGCACACCAGTTGAGGTCTCATTGAAATGGTAAAGCCATGCAATACGCGTAATCATTAATGTAACCTGAGTAGGCCTCTTTAGGTTAAGCGTGTGTCCTTGACTATGATGTGGTTTATGGTCATTAATAAACGAGAATAACAAGGCCTTCATATATTCCACTACAATGGAGTAATGTCGACATTAATACGAGATCAGCACATTTCTTTTAGGGTTATTGGGTTCGTTGTGGAGATAAATAATCCAACAGAAAAAGATCGCATGAAAGACACGTTTCTCTAAAAGTTGGATTCAAATATGTTTCGCGTTTCTGTAGTTTTAGATCTTTTGTGTGGTCTGATTCAGCCTGACTTTCCTCTCCAAAACAACAGAACCGATTAGTCCTGCTGCTCCGAAATCAGCTCTGCTTTCTGGGCAAAAACTCCCTCTTTCCATTAATGCTATCCATCCTGCCGGATCAGGGTTCTTCACCGCAGCGATGTGCTGCTGCGCGGAGTAAAGCTGACGGTAGCGATGCACACGAGGATAACATATAGGGCTGTAATGTAGCTCTTATAACGGGATTTAAACACGCTGCAGGGAATGCATTACGCCGACTGGGATAAGGTGGTTATTTAATTTAATGCAGAGCCACTACACTACACACGTTAAAGAGGACTCAAGGAAAGCATAACAAATATTCGCTGTGGTCGCTTAACGCTAAATATAAAATGAGGAAACGTAAGGACCTTTGACCTTCATCCCTCACTTTAATAGCCTATACAAATCTCATTAAAATATGATCACCATCACAAGCTGGGTAATATTAAAATGTCAGTTTAAACAACATGCATCTTTCACGATTCGTTATAATTGACGAAGTAATTAGATTTAAAAAATAACGATCGTTCTGTTTCCTTTTAGCGTTAATGCTTATTATTTATCAACACTTCCTTCAGATTTAAATTACAAACTTCCTTTCTACCTTTCGTTAAATAGTGTACACACACGTCCCGTTTTATCGTCACACACTTTAAAACGAATGTATTTGGATTGAAATTGCCTGAAGACGATCAACCGCATCTGCTTCGGTCACGAGATGCATCAATGTTAGAAAAGTGCAATTGTTTTTTTGCTACACATTCACTGCTTTCTTTCTCAAATATAGCAAAACAATGGCAGATATTGTGCCCAACTCCACCAGAACACAATATAATAATAATAGTGTTAAACCCCCGTGCAGCCGGAACAGCGATCTTCGTAAACACTACATTTGATAATAAGCTGTCTGTGATCATATGTGGGTCAAAATCTCTACAATAAAATGTCTCTTGTATTTCGGAATAGATATTGTAGACTGAGGCCGTAACGTTGGTTCGTAGCCTTTTTAAAAGGGTTAGGAATATAATATGTGAGTCTAATATGACCGTAAATGACTGATAGATAATAAGGTGCTGTTTTTGAGCCATGTTGTTCTTTTCGTGTGCAAAACTCACATTTTAATTCATGAAATAAACAAACCGGGTTTACTTAAATCCTCCACAACGAGTTACTTTACATTCATGTGCGGACCAAGAGGGAGGTCATCATTGTTATTGTTTGCATCAAACAAATGTGCACGAGCCAGAGATGCTTATTATAACATGCATTACAATCACACATTCAATTGCATTGGACATCAGCCCATTTTTCGAGCTTGGTTATTTTACAAGCAGTTTATAAATAGCATGTAACAAATATGAGATATTATCCCAATACTTTAATATTTCTGTGCGTAAACACGTCTCTGTGTGCACGTTGAGTGTGTGTGTTCTGATTGGGTGAGCTAAAGCCACGCTACGAAGCAATATACACAACAAATACCTATTGTAAGCTCATTTTAATATCAATAAAAGTTAAACATCATTGTGGAGGAAGCCGAAGTGCCCCTGACTAAGTTCCCAGGCCTAACATCCCATAATGTACATTAATATGTCTGTGCGTAAATACGTCTTTGTTCGAGTGTGTGGAGTATTGGAAATGATTAAGGTCGTGTTTTTGATGGTTTAATGGCTTGTTTGGATATTTTAATCTACAAAATCACCTTTATTTTGTTTTTATATTTTATAAATTGGTTCTTTTTGTTTGTAAAATTATCGGTTCTGAAATGTACATAATGAGTACTTTTACTTTTGGTACTTTAAGTATATTTTGATGCCAATACTTTTGTACTTTTACTTGAGTAGCATTGTGAATGCAGGACTTTTACTGTTACAGCGTATTCCTCCTCTCTCGTACTTCTACTTTTACTGTAGTACAAGATCTGAGTATACTTGTTCCACCTCTGGCATAATTATGCACACATACGCCAAATAAAATATCGATGTACACATGTTAAGTTCATTTTACTCCAATAACAGTTTAACAACACCGTGGAGGAAGCCTCGGTGACCCAGACAAAGTTCCCCAGCCCTCACGCACCCCCGGCGGTGTGATTCGGGTACTATGAGCGCCTTACCAGATGAGGGCCGATCCGAGTAGCGCGTGCAGTAAACCCACGCGGGCCACAGCAACCCCTGGCTGTCTTTCGTCTTGGCCGGAGAGCCTCCATTGCTGTCTGCGTACCGTCCGGTGCCAGTGCCGGTGCCCGCCGCTTCGCCCTGCTTATTGGACTGCTTGGACGAGGGCGAGGAGGAAGGGGATGAAGAGGAAGGTGACGAAGAGGAGGTGCTGTCGCTGCTAGAGTCCAGGCAGAGGCTCCCGGTGTGCGGCCTCGCTGTCAGCGGGTTCACGTTTTCCCGTCCCGGCGTCTGGCTCCGGTAGCTCGGCTCCTTCCTGCAGCCGAAGTCCGGTCTCAGGATGTTGTCTATGAAAAAGTTCGTGGTTCTGTGGTTCTGTTGTGCAGCTTGGTGCGGTAAAATCACGGGAGGGGAGGGGAGGTTCGGCGACAGGGACATGCTCTCCTCCTCGGTGGAGTCCCGGCTGCTGCTGCCGGGCTCCTTCTGCTCCTCCATGCCTGGTGACGGGGAGAAATCTCGGCTTCAAAAACGCCAAACTCCACTTGTTGCGCCCGCCCCCCCTTCCGTATCCAATTTAGACGCGCTGCATGAAGCCTCTAGAATAAAACACCTGTGTTATATTTCACCTACAAAAACATGTCTCCTAAAAAGCCTTCCGAGCGAAAGGAGCAGCTCCACGTTAGAACCAGTCCGGTGTCCGGTGCTGCGTAATATCAGTGTGTGCGCTTCCCAAACTCTCCTGAATCCGTTATCTCCCACTCGAGTGTTTTTTCCTTTCTCTTACACCCAGACGGAAGCACATGTGTGCAGAGGACCAATCAGGAGCCAGGATCGTCCCTGTCACTATTAAGGAGGGCCAATTAGATTAGAGTTCGGTCAGCGCACACATACTGTAAAGGCCATATAGAAAACAAAACCAACATCCAGCATTATACATGTCACACAGGACGACATTAGGAGGTTTTTATTCTTAAATCATTTTAAAAAGTATTTTCACACATAGGTGGAAGAAGTACGGAATACTTCAGTGTGATACTCGGATACAAAGTCCTGCATTCATAATAAGTAAAAACGTATTAGCATTAAGAGGACTTTATACCAAAAGTAAAAGTACTCGTTTTGCGAAATAGTAATTTTAAGCACCAGATATGTTTAAATGATCTTATGTTGAATGGAGATGAATTGATAACAATATTATATCGTCAAAATTAATGATGATTACAATGTTTGGTTTAGGCTAATTTACCCCCTTGTTAATTGTTTTTTATAGGCATATCTTTCTTAAACAGGGCCGTTTATTACATTACATTAAGCTGTCGTTTCTCTACAATAAGTGCAGTAAACCATGAAGACTCAAACTCAAAACAGAAATAAAAATGCAGGTGTAATCGCTTCAAACAAGCCAAACCTCTAACGAGCTGGTGCATTAATTTCTAAGGAGCTAAACCCTTTAATATGTATTGTTGTGTTCGGTCTAATGGCCGAGATGCAGGAGAAACAGCGTAATTAGCGTAAAATAGCACTAAACTAAGGTCAATATTTGCAAAATGCGAAGCTTTTTAGTTAAATAGAATACTCTATTAATAATGTGCTCTATTCGCATTGAAGCTACAAGTCTCTAAAAAGGTATATTTGGTCATTTTCGCTCGCAGTTTGTTTCCGCTTTCTCACACAAATGACCTGTTTCTCTCGTCTCGACCGTGGGGCGAATTTACGCCACATTTATTATTTAAACACCACATGTTAGACATCCGAGCTTTTGGCAGAAGAACAAAACTAGGCCTATTCTTTTTTTTAGTATCCACTATTTGAGAAAAGGACGTTTTTAGAAACACAGTGAAGTGTGGAAAGCGATTGTAGTTTTCTAAAATCGCCCCAATAAGACTACAATTGCCAGCAGGCTTTAATTGGCAATTTTAAATAATAGAATAATGAGTGGGGACGTGTTGATGTGTAACACAGTGAAATCTTTATCCCATGCACTGCAGGCTGAAGTGGGACGCCATGGCTACTTAATTAAATTCCAATTAGGACAGTATCACTGCGCTGTTTATCCGCAGCGCATTGTGGGTAAATGAGCTCTCAGTCTGCTCTTATCTGGCCCGCAAAGAGAGGCTCGTGCAGAAGATAATTTATAGCTTTTAATTAGTGTTCATGCCTGAATACAAGCCGAGTCAAAAGCCTGTCACCGGCCCCTGGCAGGGCCCTTAATCAAAGTGAAGCAGGGGCCACGTAATTTCCAAGGTGCTGATAAAGCTTGTTGAATAATAGCGAGGGCCCTCCGAGACACCATTTACAGAAATGGCTTTATTGACGGCTTAACGTCGGTAATTCATTTCGCCTTTCATGTACCGGGAGCCGGATTTGTCGCCGTAATGGGATGATAAATGACGGATCCAGCCCGGTGTATTGAGTAGCCTATATACTGCCACACACACACACACACACACACACACACACACACACACACACACACACACACACACACACACACTCTTGTTGAAAAGCTGTCTGAAGTAAAGGCACATGTGCTTTTATAAGAAGAAAGTAATTTTTCAACGTTTTTAGACGTAGTTATTCGCTTCTAGGATGAGATGCCAAATCCAAATGCCAAAGTAAATCTGTGTTTACAGACAACTGCTCAACATTTGAATGTATTATCTTTATCTTTTGTTTTCATTCTGGCCTTTAAAAGTATAGCTTGACATGTAATGTAGGTTTTTGAAACAGTCTTGTAAACTGTTTTGCTTGAAGTTAATGTTTTTCATTAAAGAAAGGCATTGAGTTTGATATTTAAAATCCAAAATATTAGGTATAGTCTTTTTAAATCCTGAGCAGGTATACAAATAATAACATGCTGTGTAGAGACAGACTTTTTAATTACTAATTAAATTCTAACGTCCTGCTAAACATATTGAAACTGAACCAGTAGCTTTTTTTAATCGTGCAACATTGAATCAAATATTTGTCCTTCAAATCTAACAGAATAAATGATCAAAAAGTCTGCATTTATAGTCAACAATGGTTATCTGCACGCATATGAAAATGAAGATTCTCTTATTGCCTCAACTCAACAGTGCTTCTGTCTTTTCCTGTGAAAGTGATCGTGTTTGTGCTGAAAAACAACTTGTGTTCACATTGTCAGAGAGTGTTTCAGATGAGAGAATAAGGTGTGAGGAAAGTGGGAAACATCTCAGTGCTGCAGCTGCTTGCTTGTGCTGCCACCTAGTGGAGGAAGATGGGAAATAGGGTTTTTTCCGGTACTTGAGAATATATTTTTTAAGAGGTTTTTCAGCCAGTGCGTGATGTACATTTTCGAGAAACTTGCTTTATCATAATTTGGCAGGTGGGATTATTGCCTGGTTGTGCATGCACACAACTTTTAATGTGTTTGTTTCCATACAAGTTTCCATAAATACGTATACATAATCAAAGTATTGCACAGAGTCTTGATTCTCACCCGTCACCTATTCATTTTGGGGGGAAACTTGCATTGGATGAGATGATGAATGCAGATAAAGGCTATTCACGGGGTTTTTTCTGGTGTGTCCTTGTGGTTCACATCTGGAAAGAGAGTAAAAAGCAAACGTAAAGCTTTGGTGACATCTAGTGGCTGTGATGTGTAAGTGGTCAAAGCAGGGATAGGCTACTCAGCTGGCTTTGCATGTGTGGCAAAAAGACAGTCGGCCAGGGTCCACTTAATAAACACACATTAACAACAATGACCAGATGGACATGAACTGCTCCAACCGGGCTGAATGAGTTGCATATTAAATATGAAATACACATTTATATATTCAGAATCTTCTTCATGCAGCTTCGCCACTCTTCAGGAAATCTAGGATTTGAGGGCTTTGGAGGATTTCCATGGCTTTTTATTATCATTCTCTACAAGTGTTTTAAGTGGATTTAATTTCGGCCCGCAGGATAATTTCTAATTCCTATTAGATCTGGCCCGCCGGTATATTGCTCTCACACCTTCACTCCATCCTGAGGGTCTCCTCCGCTCAGAGCCTGACCCCAAACATTGATGAACCTGCACCCGAGATGAGACGCCAAGTGTCTGAGCTAGCATCACAGAGCAGCACACTGAGTTCAAAGGATGCTTCCTTCTGCATTTTCTCTCACGACAACAGGGCAGGTTTGTTTTCTCTTTGAGGGGAATAGTTTTGTTGAAGCTGTTGTTGGCCTGTGGGGAAATGTACTCATAAGAAATGACTCTGGAAAAGCTGCAGATAGAGCCGTGAGAAATGAATGCAACTGATTATTTAATGTTTAATGTTGTTTTTATAGGCAATAATTTAAGCTTTGTTAGTTCCAGGTTGAATATGTGCAACAAGTTCATTTCAATACGGTCTGCAATAAACATCGAACCAGTCCGGCCCTCGACTAGCACCCATTTTCTTATTTTGGCCCACTGTGTGTTTGAGTTTGACCCCCCTGAATTAGGTCATTAATTAATTGCAATACTGAGCTTGTCCACTAGGTGTCACACTACCACCGGAAAAAATAAGCTATTGGTTAAAAAGTGTTCAAGTTAAATGGTCAAATGTATAAATCCTCTTTTTACAGCATTAAACTTTTTCAGACGAGGAAAACACAATAAAACCACAAAATATGATACACGTTTTTCTTTTGGTCACTTTTTACACACGACACGTTTTGAATGTATGCATCTCTCCTTTACTTGACTTCCTTCTTAACTGGAGTAACTGTCACAAAGCCTCATTTCAGTTGGGATAATATCTAACTGTATTTAATGGAAATGTGCGAAACAAAAGTTAGAGGTACGAGAAACAAGGATGAATTTTCAATTTTGCGACACTTAACCCCATTATTTCCTGCCATAGGATTAAAATGCCAGCAATGTACAGACGCCATGTTTGCATACTAAACGATGATTATCATTCTCTCCCCTTCTTTCCCCCTTTCTCTCTCCCCAGTAATAATACATGAAGGGCTCCTCTCCCTCATCCATTAATCAGGAGGGAGACTGAGGTAAAGTAGGGCTGATCTTTGGCCCTCTCACACACACACACACACACACACACACACACACACACACACACACACACACACACACACACACACTCACCTACCTATCATTAATAATTGAGGGCATATTAATGCAGATAAATAATTAAGCTTTGGGGGTTCTCTTCGGAGTCCTAATGAGGAGAGGGGGCAGATCGCTCCACAGTTTTATTACATCGTGCTGAGAAGTTAGTGAAAGCTTAAGGTGATGATGAATGAGCGCCATTTAGTAATTGGCAAATTAAATCGATGCCGACACTTTGCCTCCGCCTGTGTTAACACAATTAACCGTCCTGCTTAAAGCAGAAATGGAGACGATGTGTTTTCAGGGACGGACATGTTTGGAAGTTGAAGTGATTTGATGATAAATGTATGATTTAAAAGATCCTCTGATTGATTGATTGATTAATGAGGATGTTGTTTTTAAAGTTATTCTGTTAAAATCCATCTCTATCCATTGGTCTATTCGGCACATTCTCTGTTGCTTTTCCTGCCTTTCTTTGCCTCTGAAAGAGAGATTTGAAAGTGTTTTCCTCTGAATCAACAGTTTTAAGGACAGAAGGGGTCGTATGCTGAACAGATTGTTCACCCTGCTGTCGTCTGCGGGTCAAATCTGACCGATTCACTACTTTCATCAATCATAACTTTATTGTTTTACATTTGAGACATTTGAACATATACAATCGCTGTTCACCACTTTCATTGAATTTTGGATGATTTAGTCAACTTTGAAAAAGAAAAGGAATTAGTAACCATCCAGATCAGATCAAACACACACACACACACACACACCATGTATACATCACTTCAGGGTACATTACATTGATTCACATGCATTTCCTGGAGACTTATCCTAACCTTAACCATAACCAACACATGCCTAACCCTAACCCTAAACCTAACCAAGTCTTCACCCTAAAATTAATGATTCCCCTTATGGGGACCTCCAATTTGTCCCCATAAGGGAGGCGAGTCCCCATACGTGACTATGTAAACAGATGTAGGTCCCCACAAGTATAGTAATGCTAGCCCACACACACACACACACACACACACACACAGAACAATTTGATACATTTCCCGCTCTTTTGTGCCCCTCCCCCACATGAATCACACCTGGCACACACAATACATGTTCAGTGTCTGTTCTCTGTATATGTACTGCAGTTCTTCATGCATACCAGTACTCTGATACAATATGTACGGTTTGAAAGGGTGTTGAATGAAATGTGGTGAGGATTCATGGTTTTTGACCGCGAACACCAAAGTAAGGGGGGGGTGGGGAAAACGAAGACAATAGGAGGGTGAAGGGAGATGTGTTAGAGTACTGGTGAGATAAAGTACATGGGGGTCTCTCAAAGAAACAAATAACAAAGTGTGAAGCAGCGTGAGGTCGTGGGAGTTTGTCATTGCCATTTTGTGTGTATTGTTCAGGGCGTTTCTGAGAGGTTGAAACATCCAGAAGTCTAGATCATTCCACTGAAGCATGCTCAAAGGGGAAATGCCGTCATCTCAGGAGACCAAAGTGAACATTGCATCTCATAGACATCGAGGAAAGACGACCTTCACGTTAGAGAATCAGGAATCGTTGCGTGCATGGTATGTGATATGTCTAAAAGTGTAGCCTACGTAGGCCACGCACGTCACGGAGGCAACATCTCTGCTCGTGTGTCTTCGAGAGAACAAGATTATTACGTAAGTCTTCTTTTATTGTGAGTGTTTATGTGGCCCGTGTAATGGGACACATATAGACGTATTCAGTACTGCATGTATACGTGACTTCAGGGGTCTCAGTGTGTGTGTGAGTGTGTGTGTGTGTGAGTGTGTGTGTCCTCATCGTCCATGCTGCCTGGGGCCACGCTAACCTTTCCCTGGACTCTCTGAGGATGGCTTCTCCGTCTCTCTCTCGTCTCCGGCCTGTCACTGTCGTCAGCCCGAAGAGATGTGAACGATATAGTCCTCCTCATTGGCTTTGTTACAATAAAAGATCCTGCTCCAATGACTTATTTCCTTAACCTTTACTTCCTTATATTCAGACAAGACAGATTGCATGACACGGGATTAGGAAAGCCTCCTCAGAGACACGTGATGAATTAATGATACCCGGGATAAGTCCTTGTCAGATTTGAAAGCAGACAGATGACGGACGTTTTTCAGTAATCTAAGGGAAATAAAGCCATCTGAATAAAATGCGATATATCGGTAACGGTGTATCCGGCAGGCGGGAGAAATGTATCATTTTTAAGCGACTACATTTCATGTTAACACCTCAAACCTGGATTTGATAGCTGTTGCTTAAAAGTCCATATAAGAGCTTTGGCAATACAATTAGTTCCGTGTGAGGCGGATGGGGAACATATTTTAAATGCTCTTAAAAGTGATAGCTAAGGGAGGAGGAGGCAGGGCATGAATAATGACCATATAAATTTGAGAGAAAGAGGGGATGAGGAGACGACGGCAGCAGGCAGGGAGAGGTGGATGACGGGTGATGAGATGAGGTGTGTGAGTGTGTGTGTGTGTGATTGATCCTTTAGCTCCTCATTATGGCTCAGCCTGGAGAACAAGACAGCGATGACTTTCTGACAGTTATTCCATTCTCCTGCCTGCCTGTAAATCATCTGCAACTTCCTTTATATGTCTGGCTATTATAAGAGCAACATGTCCTCACTAAGATATGTAAAAAGTAGATTAAATTGTAAGGGTATGTTTTATGATATAAGTATTATTCGTATAATAGTTTTTGTTTAAATTGATTTGTATTTCCTGCTGTTAGAGTTAGATTGGCGCCACACTTATATGATGATAATGAAGCTAGAGCCAGGAGACGATTAGCATAGCTTAGCATAGCATAGCATAGCATAGCATAGCATAGTATGAAGCAGGATAATAGAGTTGGCTTTGTACTGACTAACTTTCAGTAGGAAAAGCAAAAGTGTTTCAAACTCTTCCCTGTCAACAAGAGAGTAAGTCGTTCTCATTTGAAGTCATTTTGCATGACATTGAAATACAAAAGAATCACCAACAGATCATTTACGTTCTGTAAGATCTCACAGAGCTCCACCGCAGAGACTGCACCATAACCAGATTCAACTTGAGTCACAATGATGAGGTTTAGTTTAAAGTATGACGTCATTCTGCAGCGCCTTTTATGATCTCACGTTACAGCAGACTTGTCTTCAGAAAGGACACACAATGAGAGCAAAGTTCAGGTCGGAGAAGGTTCCTCGCCTTGCATCAGGAGGAAATGTTATATAATCATCAGGATGATTACAGGACGACTTGGATAGAAGATAGGCGTGTTACGGATGCAGTTAATGCTTTCTCTCGTGGCTGTTTGCTCTGAGAAATGATATCCCAGTTAAAATGTATAGTTTAGTTTAATTAAAACCAAACATGGATGGTACAGAGGAAGAAGTCCACATTTGAAACGAGAAAAACAAGTTTGTACATGACTTTTATTCCAAATGAGGTATTTAAATTGTTATATTGCAGCATGGCGCTCACGTTGATGCTCACATGACTCGAAGAGCAGCTTTAAATCAATGAAATGCACCTTTTCTGCGACTGCAGCCTTAAAGCTACGTCTTTTCAGTGTGCAGCGTTTGACAGGAGATATGTTCCTGAGCTTGGAAGCTTTTCATATTCTCGTAGCATTATATTATTCCCCAAATAAGCTTTACCCTGAGTTTAAACCCCCAGAGGGTTTTTATTTCGGTTATTTTATTTACTTCGAAGATTTTTTGTTTATCCCCTCGTTGTTTGTGGCTGCCTTTTCTTTCCCGCTCTTCCTCAAATCTCTCCCTCGTTTGGCCGATTAAACCACAAAGAGATGTGATGTACAAAGTGCAGACTGACAGAGGAAGTGAGTCAGCGTTTGGCTGTATCATTATCCGGAATATAAACCGGAACACTGAGGAGATATTCCACTGAAACAAACATATGAGAGTTTCTGTTTCTGTGTGTGTTGTTTAGATATGCTTCCTTTGAGACAAGGAGACACTGACCTGAGAACATGGACCATATATACAGTGGGGCAAACAAGTGTTTCGTCAGCCACCAATTGTGCAAGTTCTCCCACTTAAAAAGATGAGAGGCCTGTAATTTTCATCCTGGTACACTTCAACGAGGAGAGACAGAATGGGGGGAAAGAATCCAGGAAATCACATCGTAGGATTTTTAATGAATTAATTGGTGAATTGGTAAAATAAGTATTTGGTCACCTACAAACAAAGCTCTCACCTGTAACTTCTTCTTTAAGAGCCTCCTCTGTCCTCCACTCGTTAACTGTATTAATGACACCTGTTTGAACTCGTTATCAGTATAAAAGACACATGTCCACAACCTCAAACAGTCACACTCCAAACTCCACTATGGCCAAGACCAAAGAGCTGTCAAAGGACACCAGAAACAAAATGGTAGACCTGCACCAGGCTGGGAAGACTGCATCTGCAATAGGTAAGCAGCTTGGTGTGAAGAAATCAACTGTGGGAGCAATTATTAGAAAATGGAAGACATACAAGACCACTGATAATCTCCCTCGATCTGGGGCTCCACGCAAGATCTCACCCCGTGGGGTCAAAGTGATGACAAGAACGGTGAGCAAAGATCCCAGAACCACACGGGGGGACCTAGTCCATGACCTGCAGAGAGCTGGGACCAGAGTAACAAAGGCTACCATCAGTAACACACCACGCCGCCAGGGACTCAAGTCCTGCCGTGCCAGACGTGTCCCCCTGCTTAAGCCAGGACATGTCCAGGCCCGTCTGAAGTCTGCTGGAGAGCATTTAGATCAGGGGTCTTCAACTAAAATTCAACGAGGTCCAGTTTGAGAAAATATCCCCATGCAAAGGTCCGGAACATCAAAATGTCTCACTTGCTTCATGAATTAGTGTGATATGTATTGAAGTAGCTGCAGCTGTATCAACGTCTGCATGTAATCAACAGCTGACTGCCAATCAAATAAAGAAAGTACAATTCAAAAACAACAATATGTATTGTCAATTAACATTGAACTAAACAGATATACAGTAAATACTGTGGCTATGTGTAATGTTCCTCTCGGGCTGCATTTACAAATACAATAGAGAAAATAAATAAAATAGCTTTTGAAAATATGTGCATCTTAAAAGTGCTTAATTTGAGATTAATAAAATAAAGTGTAGCAGCAGCTTGAGTCCCTTTTTCTTTGGTAACCGTTTCACATCATGACTTAACCGTTTCAGACGATTATAGAACAATATCAGTCTTTACACATCGTAACAATTTAACAGTTTCAAAGTTTCTCTTTCTTTCCCTCTTATATTGCAGACCCTCACTCACTTTTTTAAAATTCAGTGCGAGAATTGAGCTGGAGCTTGTCCTGCCAGGAGTTTGTAAATCTGGGCCGACATGGAGTCAGGGCCATTCTCTCACACATGCAGGTGCTCATTGGTTACAGGGATGCAAACACAGGTATGGTGAAAAAGAGAGAACGATTCGAAGCAGTAATATACCATCTGACAAAGGCCTGCGCTGTAATGCTCCAATTAACTGCTGTTCCTTATAGTATCCTCAGATCAATAGGAGCCAGAGATGTTCAGTTACAAATCAAGGGTTTTGATTATTATTTACAGCAGGGGTGGGGAACCTTTTTCCTTTCAATTTTTACAACATCCTCCGAGGGCCGTACAAATGATTGAACTCAACCTCGGCTTAAAAAAACTAAAATCACAGCCCATTCAGTTCTTCTTTCTTTCATGCTGTGCAAAGAAAAAGCGACCTCTTAATCCAGATATCTCACCATGACTCACGCATGCATGCACGTGCACGGTGTGACATGACCACCAACACAGAAAGATATGGACACAAGATGTGTGCAAATGTATTTAGTATCCTATCCATCATGATTTGAGTGGGTGGTGGGGCCTAACCTCTCCCGGGAAGATTTTTTTTAAAATATTGAAGTTAAAAGCATCAATCTGGTGCACTTTGAGAGATCTATGGATACATCTCTCAACACCCATATGAAACAGAACTGTAAGCATATTTTTCTTTTGGGATTTTTACAAATCACTCCCATTTTAAACTCTATTCTTGTATTTTTAACAACTTTTTTGTTACTGTCATATAGTATTTTATACCCGTTTTACATTTAGTCTCATTAATAACTATATTGATCATATCAAGGTGTGCCTTAACCTCACTGAGCTGAGGATATTTGAGCCTCTCAGGAGAGAGCTCTCTTCCACCTGGTTGTAGAAAAGCGCTTTAAATTCGTTAGCATAGCTAGCTAACCAGATGCTAACAACAACAGATCGGCACTGTGCTTACAACTAAAGACACAGCCACGCAAACACTTGGCATGTGTACAGCTCCTTATGGGTATTGCCAGAGCCATTTAATAGAATATGGCGCTGGGTATTGCAATATTTTAAGGGCTGGAGCGGCGTTCCGGTGCTCTCAGCACTCCTTTCAGATGAGACATACCACGTGAAGAGACGTTACGCTCGTGTTGTGTTCAAGGAACCTGTCCTTGGCCAGGAAAAACAGGTACTCGCTTGTTTAATTATTTTTGCGGTCTAGATTTCTTCTTCTTTTTGAAGTGAGAAGTCGTGAGAACCGAAGAGTCCGCCGTCAGTCTGACTGACGGACGACTCTTCGGTTCTCCACGAATTACACAAG
This sequence comes from Champsocephalus esox, assembly GCA_036324585.1. Classification (NCBI taxonomy): domain Eukaryota; kingdom Metazoa; phylum Chordata; class Actinopteri; order Perciformes; family Channichthyidae; genus Champsocephalus; species Champsocephalus esox. Next base: position 3,935,657 of record CM070499.1, read on the forward strand.
TCACCCAAATCAGCGTTAAAAAAGCGGGAGGCGCCGAAAAATCCCCTTTTAATGTATCCTATTGATTATAGCTCCGGGTCCGTATAGGTCGGCGTCTGGGTCCGGATCCGGACCGCGGTCCGCCTGTTGCCGACCCCTGATTTAGATGATCCAGAAGAGGATTGGGAGAATGTCATATGGTCAGATGAAAACAAAATAGAAATGTTTGGTAAAAACTCAACTAGACGTGTTTGGAGGAGAAAGAATGCTGAGTTGCATCCAAAGAACACCTACTGTGAAACATGGGGGTGGAAACATCGTGCTTTGGGGCTGTTTTGCTGCAAAGGGACCAGGACGACTGATCCGTGTAAAGGAAAGAATGAATGGGGCCATGTATCGTGAGATTTTGAGTGACAACCTCCTTCCATCAGCAAGGGCATTGAAGATGAAACGTGGCTGGGTCTTTCAGCATGACAATGATCCCAAACACACCGCCCGGGCAACGAAGGAGTGGCTTCGTAAGAAGCATTTCAAGGTCCTGGAGTGGCCTAGCCAGTCTCCAGATCTCAACCGCATAGGAAATCTTTGGAGGGAGTTGAAAGTCTGTGTTACCCAGCGACAGCCCCAAAACATCACTGCTCTAGAGGAGATCTGCATGGAGGAATGGGCCAACGTACCAGCAACAGTGAAAACCTTGTGAAGACGTACAGAAAACGTTTGACCTCCGTCATTGCCAACAAAGGGTATATAACAAAGTATTGAGATGAACTTTTGTTATTGCAAATACATTCTTTAAAAATCCTACAATGTGATTTCCTGGACCTCTCTGAAGAACCAGCACCTTACCGTGGTAGAGAGGTTTGTGTGCCCTGATGAACCTGGGGGCTGTGTTGTCTGGAACCTTGTGTTCCTGGTAGGGTCTCCCATGGCAAATTGGTCTCAGGCAAGGGGCCAGACTAAGATTGGTTCAAAAGACCTCATGGAAGAAACAAGAACAAGAAGTGAGGATATCCGGCCCGGAGGAAGCCCGGGGTCCCCTTCTGGAGCCAGGCCCAGAAGGAGGGCAACACCTCCGCTTCTCCGTCCCGCGGGCCCACCACCTACGGGAAACATCGATGGGGTCGGGTGCGCTGCCAGAAGGGTGGCAGTGAAAGCGGAGGGTCTCGACGGACCAGACCCGGGCGGCAGAAGCTGGCTTTGGGGACGTGGAACGTCACCTCTCTGGGGGGGAAGGAGCCGGAGCTTGTGCGGGAGGTGGAGCGTTACCAGTTGGATCTGGTTGGGCTCACCTCTACGCACAGCGTCGGCTCTGGAACCTTACTTCTGGATAGGGGTTGGACTCTATTCTTCTCCGGAGTTGCTCACGGTGTGAGGCGCCGGGCGGGTGTGGGGATACTCACAAGTCCCCGGTTAGGTGCTTCGTTGTTGGAGTTTACCCCAGTGGACGAGAGGGTCGCCTCCCTACGCCTGCGGGTTATGGGGGGGGAAAACTCTGACTGTTGTGTGTGCTTATGCACCCAACAGCAGTTCAGAGTATTCGGCCTTCTTGGAGACCCTGGAAAGAGTCCTGTATGGGGCTCCTGAAGGGGACTCCTTAGTCTTGCTGGGAGACTTCAACGAACATGTGGGCAATGATGGAGACACTTGGAGGGGCGTGATTGGGAGGAACGGCCCCCCTGATCTGAACCGGAGTGGTGGTTTGTTACTGGACTTCTGTGCTAGTCATGGATTGGCCATAACAAACACCATGTTCGAACATAAGGATGCTCATAAGTGTACGTGGTACCAGAGCACCCTAGGCAGAAGGTCCATGATCGATTTTGTTATCGTATCATCGGACCTGAGGCCGTATGTTTTGGACACTCGGGTAAAGAGAGGGGCGGAGTTGTCAACTGATCACCATCTGGTAGTGAGTTGGGTCGAGTGGCGGGGGAAGCCTCTGGATAGACCTGGTAAGCCCAAACGTGTAGTTCGGGTGAACTGGGAACGTCTGGAGGAGGCCCAAGTTCAGGAGGCCTTCAACTCACACCTCCGGCGGAGCTTTTTGGGCATTCCTGTGGAGGTTGGGGACATTGAACCAGAGTGGTCGGTGTTCAAAGCCTCTATTGCCGAAGCCGCGGCGGGGAGCTGTGGTCTCAAGGTCCTAGGTGCCTCAAGGGGCGGTAACCCTCGAACCTCCTGGTGGACACCGGTGGTCAGGGAAGCCGTCCGACTGAAGAAGGAGGCCTTCAGGGATTTGTTATCCCGGGGGACTCCCGAGGCAGTTGCAAGGTACCGACGGGCCCGAAGGGCAGCAGCCTCATCCGTGGCCGAGGCAAAGCAGCGGGTGTGGGAGAAGTTCGGAGAAGACATGGAGAAGGACTTTCGGGCGGCACCAAAGTTGTTCTGGAAAACTGTCCGACACCTCAGGAGGGGGAAGCAGGGAACCATCCAAGCTGTGTACAGTAAGGATGGGACGTTGTTGACCTCAACTGATGGAGTGTTAGGGCGTTGGAAGGAACACTTTGAGGAACTCCTGAACCCGACAACTCCGCCCTCTATGTTAGAGGCAGAGCTGGAGTATGACGGGGGATCAACGCCAATCTCCCGGGGGGAGGTCACTGGGGTCGTCAAACAACTCCACAGTGGCAAAGCCCCGGGGGTGGATGAGATCCGCCCGGAAATGCTGAAGGCTCTGGGTGTTGAGGGACTGTCATGGTTGACACGTCTCATCAACGTTGCGTGGAAGTCGGAAACGGTACCGAAGGAGTGGCAGACCGGGGTGGTGGTCCCCCTTTTCAAAAAGGGGGATCAGAGGGTGTGTGCCAATTACAGAGGCATCACACTACTCAGCCTCCCCGGGAAAGTTTACTCCAAGGTACTCGAAAGGAGGGTCAGGCCGATTGTCGAACCTCAGATTGAGGAGGAACAATGCGGATTCCGTCCTGGTCGTGGAACGACGGATCAGCTTTTTACTCTCGCAAGGATCCTGGAGGGGGCCTGGGAGTACGCTTATCCGGTCTACATTTGTTTTGTAGACTTGGAGAAGGCGTATGACCGGGTTCCCCGGGAGGTACTGTGGGAGGTGCTGCGGGAGTATGGGGTGAGGGGGTCTCTACTCAGGGCCATCCAATCTCTGTACTCCCAAAGCGAGAGCTGTGTCCGGGTCCTCGGCAGTAAGTCGGACCCATTTCCGGTGAGGGTTGGCCTCCGCCAGGGCTGCGCTTTGTCACCAATCCTGTTTGTAATATACATGGATCGGATTTCGAGGCGTAGTCGTGGGGGGGGGGTCTGCAGTTCGGTGGACTAAGGATTGCACCACTGCTTTTTGCAGATGATGTGGTTCTGATGGCTTCATCGGTCTGCGACCTTCAGCACTCACTGGATCGGTTCACAACCGAGTGTGAAGCGGCTGGGATGAGGATCAGCACCTCCAAATCTGAGGCCATGGTTCTCAGCAGGAAACCGATGGACTGTCCGCTCCAAGTAGGGAATGAGTCCTTACCCCAAGTGAAGGAGTTCAAGTATCTCGGGGTCTTGTTCTCGAGTGAGGGATCAATGGAGCGTGAGATGGGCCGGAGAATCGGAGCAGCGGGAGCGGTATTGCAGTCGCTTTACCGCACCGTTGTGACGAAAAGGGAGCTGAGCCGGAAGGCAAAGCTCTCTGTCTACCGGGCCATGTTCGTTCCTACCCTCACCTATGGTCATGAAGGATGGGTCATGACCGAAAGAACGAGATCGCGGATACAAGCGGCCGAGATGGGTTTCCTCCGCCGGGTGGCTGGTGTCTCCCTTAGAGATAAGGTGAGAAGTTCGGTCATCAGGGAGGGACTCGGAGTTGAGCCGTTCCTCCTTCGCGTCGAAAGAAGCCAGTTGAGGTGGTTTGGGCACCTAGTTAGGATGCCACCTGGGCGCCTCCCTAGGGAGGTGTTCCAGGCACGTCCAGCTGGGAAGAGACCAAGGGGTAGACCTAGGACCAGGTGGAGGGATTATATCTCTTCGCTGGCCTGGGAGCGCCTTGGGATCCCCCAGTCAGAGCTGGTTGATGTTGCCAGGGAAAAGAAAGTTTGGGGCTCTCTGCTGGAACTGCTACCCCCGCGACCCGACCACGGATAAGCGGGAGAAGATGGATGGATGGATGGGTGATTTCCTGGATTCTTTCCCCCCATTCTGTCTCTGTCTTCTCTCATAGTTGAAGTGTACCTAGGATGAACATTACAGGCCTCTCTCGTCTTTTTAAGTGGGAGAACTTGCACAATTGGTGGCTGACTAAATACTTTTTTGCCCCACTGTGTATATATATATATATATATACTTACATGTCTTCCATAATAACTCAAAAGGGTTGACGATGAGCATAATGGGGCCCCTTTAAGATTGATCAGTGCTTTTGAATGTAAGAGGAAAAGTTCGACACACAGCAAACAGAAAAATGCCTTTATTTCCATACAGACCTTAAAAACTCTACATTCCTTGAACAAATGAGCACATCCTGTTTAATCTCCAGACAGCCATTGTTCCTCTGCTCACATCTTTAATGCAGCGGCTCTTCACTTTTGGCGCCTTTCTCTAGCTCTCCCAGCTGTGTGGTGTGCAGCACAGCAGCTTGAACAAGCAAACAAAAGAGGGAGATAAGCAGAAGGTTTTTGAGGTGTCACATTCGGCTTTCACCCTCTCTCTGCCGGTCCCTTCGGATGTCCCTCTTTTATATTTCGCTCATGCCGCGCTGGCATTTGCATCTCAGACATGAGTGTTAGTGATGGATCAATCATCGCGGGGACGAAGAATGAGAAGAGGTTTTAAAAATGTCCCGATGATTGGCTGCCTGAGCGGAGAGCTCGCCTAACACCGTTTTTCATGTCGATTTAATCAGGAGCTTTCTGAACTAAATGATGTCAGGCTGCTCTTTACTGCGGGATACCGTGTGTTGGTATTATAACATTACATCTTTGAGGTTTAAATAATGAAAGCATTGTTTACTTTAAGGATATTTGCATGAAAAACACACTTAAAACCTGCCTTCGGTCACCTGCTATCATTACTCCTGTTGCATTCACCTGAACACAATACAAGTGTGTGTGTGTGTGTGTGTGTGTGTGTCCCACTTATCTCATCCATCAGAGAATTTCACTACTCCGTCTGTCAGTCAGCAATACCTCACTGTCACCCAGACGAGGGGGATGCGTGATCATCTATCGTGTCCTTAAGTGTGTGTGTGTGTGTGTGTGTGTGGTGTGTGTGTGTGTGTGTGTGTGTGAGCCGGTGACACACACACTGTTGATGTCTCAGTTGGTGTCAGCAGCTCCACTTCTCATCCTAGATGTGTCTGCAGTCAGGGCGTTCTGCTTTGATCTCTGAGCAGTCTAAAGGCCTCTGCACAGAAGCATCCTCGCTGCAGCTCACATGTCTAAACCTACAGACACTTTTCTTGATCAGTTCCTGGGTTTTAACATTTTCTCCTAGTCGTAAACATACTATTCAAATCACTCAGTTTATTAAACAAGTTTCTAATTGCCATAAGACATAATTAAACCTTATATTACGTGTCCAAATCAAATGCTAATAGATGGCTACATATACGCTATACGAAGTGTCACATTGTCGTCATGATAGCTTTGAAATGTCCACATATTATAGAGGTGAGAGAAACCAAAGCAAAACCAAATTATTAATCTAGTGTTCACGCTTTCTGTCTTTTGCACACGTACCCTTTTCGTCAAAAAACAACGGGTCCAAACGTGATTTAGTTTTCTCGGAGCAGCTCAGATTAACTCGGTGCCTCTGAGCAGGAGAGAGCAGGAAACAAGCCAACACCGTAATAGATGTTTATCTAACCAGACATGCTAATATTTGTTTTCCACAATTTCCATTTAAATCGACAGTGCTGGTGTGTAAACAGCTGTTTAGTGTGTGTTCTTGAGGAGGAGGAGGGATGAAAATAAAGAATGAAGCGTACACAAAGCAGCCATCATCTTAATGAAGGCTTACAGCCATATTTGGTGCAGCATTTGCAAATCTTAAAACAAGTTAATCAGAAGTGAAACACTGGAGCCGGCAGCCAGCAGCTTCCAGACGCCGTCTTATGTCTTAGCAGATCTGAAGAGACGCATAAAGAATATCCTTTACGTCTCGTCTCACTGTCAGCGTACAGCCTGGTCTGCTTTGCCTCTGAGCCACCTCGCAGTCCTTCAGAATAAAAGCGTTAAAGTGACAGAAGATAACGGTTATAGCCGAGAGAGCTTTAAAAGGTTTCCACATTATTAAATTGAATCTTACACAACCTCTCCACGTAACGCTTTAGCCATAGCGCCACAACTTACTGTTATTCTCCTTAGCCATAAGTCTGGTTGTGGTTTTCTTGATTCATTTTGTTGTTATTTAGTCCACGAAATATCAAAAGCAATTGTTTCTGAGCCAAGGTTGATAAGTATTCTGCCCCAAAACACAAAGATAGGCATCGTTATTATTATTTTTTTAAAGCAATTGCAGATGAATTATCTATTTATCGCTTAAAAAAATCTAAATATTTGTTGGTTCGCATTTGCAACACTTTGAAAGGACAATAAACAGAATGACATAATACATTAAGAAAGAGATTTGCAGTGCGCAGAATGGTGTCAGTGACTAAAAGAGTCTGCAAGCTGCAGTGGAGCAAAGGCCATTCAGAGAGGCACCTGGCAGCCAGAGAGCAGGGCAGTGTGCACAGAGCAATGCAACGCATTCAGACAGGCAGCCCGGGGAAGGGAACACGAAGAGACGAATATCAGGCAGATCGCTCGCTGCTATACCTCTGGGGAAACGGCTGCAAAGACGACTTCTGCTACTGCATGACCCCAAGTTGCGTTTAAACAAGACGACACCCCTTAGGTCAGAGATTTGTACACAAAGCAAGTTTTGTCAAATCATATTTATTTGTATATATGACATCAAAATATAACCGAGTCAATATCAATTGCAAGACTTCCGTTTGTGTCGTGGTTATTGGGACATTTAGTGAAACATTGAACTCAAAGCACCACGATTTCGCTTGTAAATTAAACTGGCCTGGATTTTCATTTCTTTGCTTCTTATTGAATGCATGTTAAAGTGTGTTCCAGTGAACCAATCACACGACTTCTTTTAAAACAGCTTATCCAATTGAAGTGCATGAAACATTGCAAGGAGGATACCAGGAACGATGGCTGATGATATGCTTACATTAGAGCAACACATAAATAAGAATGAAGGAAATTCATGTGGCTGTGAGTTGAGTTACCCTACGGTAAATCAGATATGATGCACTGAGTGAAAGGCCTGGTCACACCAAGTCGTGTCATTTCAACACAAATATTCGGTGGTAGGATCTCGATTACTTGGTGAAACACTTTAGCTAATATGCTATCCTACTGGTTACCATGTTCTCCTGTCCACCCGCACTTTTTTAAACAAGAGACAACTAGTTTTGAAGTGCTATATTTCTCCCCGATTACCAGTAGATAAGTATTCCTTCTGGTTGGATTTGATCCTGATTTGAATGTCATAATTGTCTGCAAACCACGTCTCTTATGTTAAACTGTTTATACTTCATCACAGCAGGTTCAATTAGTGCACAGCTGATTGGCTAGCTTCCTTTAGTTTGCATTCGTTAGCTCTGGTCCACTAAAGGTCAACAACGTAAATGTCTGTCACTACAAAGGTACATTTGAACATTTTTGAAAGATATCCATGTATTTCCCCCACCAAAGAATCGACTTATCGTGGTGATTCTGGTCAAATGATTTGACATAACATTTCTCTTTGAAGAAATGCTGTCAAAATGATTTTTCTCTACATTTCAATAGATTTATTTTGCCGCCTGAGCCTGAAATAGTCGACACCATTAATACACTGAGTGAGCAGCTGGTGTGGCCTGTGCCCTTAAGCGTTGTTGAAATGTGTCAAAGGAACTTCTGATGGCTTCTCCGCTCAGAGCAAGTATGGGTCACTTTAGGTCTGATCCAAACTCTGACGGCAGCTGAACTGAAATGAAACACACGTACAAAAGGTCGCAGAACAGAACGTACAGATAATCCCATGTAGAGAAACACATTGGACCATATACTTTAATGAAAACAGTTCTCAGTGCTACTGTCCGTGCTGTGCCGCCGGCGTTTAGTCGGGGTATAAGATGAAGCCGGAGAAGGTGCTGTACTTGTTGTTGTTCCCCCCGTGAGCTTTGCCTCCGTCCAGCTTGACGTAGATCTCGTCTCCAGAGTCCAGGTGCAGCACGGCGCTGTTGCTGGCGTAGTCGTAGTTCTGGTCTGCGTCCTGGGCGATGGCGCTGGCTCTGACCTGGGGAACAGAGGACAATACTTCCTGTCATGAGCAGTGGTTAATTAAAGGACATGCATTCATTTAGGAATAGCCCCCTGAGATGAGCCGTCTCGTTTTCAAGGGGGGTCCTAACATAGGGTACAACCAACACACAACATGACGTCACACAACCACAGGCAAGACTACCACAATCACAACACAACAATTAAAGATACAAATTAAGATTAGTCACACATTGTACCCCTCCATGTCTCAAATATTTGATGGTAAATCAAACAATGTAAGTTCATTGCATTTATTTAGAAACTATCCACGTTTATATGCATTTTGGAAAAACGGTCCTTTTTTACTTGTTTCCTTGAGGACCCTCACTACTGGCACTGACATGGCTCTTTCTAGATGCTCGGAGGACTCTAACTAATATTCAAATATCTCTTTTGATAGACAATCAACGTAAGACATCATAGTACCAGCACCAAAACGACTGATTTGTCAATAGAAGGGGGCAACCCTAATATTATGTGAGCCAGATGCTTATCCTCAATGAATACTACTGATTATATTAAGACTTGTTTGTAACCCCTGATCCAGCTGCTGCTAACATCTGGGAGGAAACACTCACAATCATCCAAACTCACAACAACAGAAATATCCCAGATGTTACCCAGTGAGTCGTGCAGTTATACAATAAGTGCAGACAAGAATAACATATAGTAATATACTAATAATATACTAATTGTGTGCCTAAAATGCACATTTTATGACTCGATTAAGCTGCTTTAAATGTAATAATCTTCATTTAAAAAAGATAAGATAACAATCTGCTAGTTCCTTATCGTCTTGTTGCTCATGCTCTCTCGTTACCTGTCCGTTTTTGCACAGGTCGGCCCACATGCTGGTCCCGTCTCCTCCGCGCATCAGCACATGGTAGGTGAAGAAATAGATCCCGGACACATGGCAGGTGAACTTCCCGGTGCTCGCGTCGTACCGGTTCCCCAAGTTTGTAATCACGTCGTCAAACTTTAATACCTCGTAGCCCTCGTGTGGGTTCTTCAGACCCACGTAGAAAGCGATCTTGAATCCGCTGGACGTGGAGTTCACACTTTCCAACTCTGCGTTATCAGAACCGCCAGCTCCGGTCACCGCGGCGACTTTCCTGACTCCTCTTTCCCCTGGGGGGCCCCTCGGACCCGGGGGGTCCTGGTGCTCCCGGTGTGCCCCTCGCTCCCGGTTTCCCCGTTCTTCCCGGTTCCCCTCGGCTCCCCTGCGCCATGGGGGGCTGCGGAGCGACACCGTTTTGGATCACCTCCATGGTTGTGGCGCCAGGTTTGGGAGTGTACGGGTCGCACACCATCCGACAGGTGCCCATCATCTCGTAGTGGTACGCAGAGGTGTCCGGCGCGCGGAGCAGAAGTAACGGGACGGCCACGGCCAGAGCGATCAGGACCATCGCGACGATCACCAGCAGGACCACCGTCCACTTTCTCCGGGGACGGAGGGTCGACAGGAAGCCCGCGGAGCCCCTCTGGACAGGAATGGTGACGGAGGAGGAGGCTTTCGGGAGGAAATGAGTGGAAGTTAATCAAGTGTCCAGATGTTGCGATGATGGCTTCACGCCTCTGGGCAGCGGCTGGATGGAGAGCTGCAGCCAGCTGGGGAAGATGCCCAAGATAAAACCGGAAGATAGAGAAGAAGCCCTTCAGATTAAAACAATAGGTTAGGAGGATTTAAGAATACGAAAGAACGACGAGCCGATGTTAAATAATGGGTACTCAGATATTGTACTTATGTAAGTGGAATACTCTTAGTCCTGCATTCAAAATGTTACTCAAGTAAAAGTACAATAGTATTGGCATCAAAATATACTTAAAGTACCAAAAGTAAAAGTACTCATTATGCAGATTGGCCCATTTCAGAATAATATATATTATATGTAGTAAATATAATATATATTATTCTGAAATGGGCCAATTAAGTACAATTCTAAGGTACATATTATGTACCGGTACTTGAGTAAATCTATAGTTACTTTACACCACTGGACACTATATTACATTTAATTTTTTTCCAAAGCCACTTAGTAAGTGTATTTAACCATGACCTTGAGGATATACATTCATAGTAAGAATCCTATAAGTACATTTGTTTTCAATCATCCTGTACCCAACAGCATAAACCGGGTAAATAAACTGCAACTCTAACAAATGCAACATCATTTTCTTCACAATATTGCATTTTTTATATCATATGAATATTACGTTTTCCACCACTGCACCAGAAAACAGAGCAGTTTTGTATTAGACACTAAATCAAATTGTAAGAAGGGGTTTTATTTTTAAAGGCAAAACAGGAAGTCCTCTCTTTGGACTCAGCTGACTTGATAAGAGAATCAGTCAGTGCGTAAAGTTGAAGTCTGCGCAATTGTTATTCAAGATGGCACTAAATATGTATCATAATTCAGCAAAGGATGCTCAATATTTAAAGTAGAAACATATCTCCATATTATACTTAAATGTATCAACCCATGCATATATGAATAGCCTTAAAATGCCAAATGATGCCATGTGCATTTGAATACATCTCAACCAGCTGATACATGGCCAGCATTACCATATATGTATTCACCCGTATTCCCCTTTGGGAGTTATGATTTCAAAAACAGATGCATACATTCCTCAGGTACAAGATTGGGGATTTGGATTAATGTCTAATGCAGTGTGATAAGTCAGAGTGGGAAATGTATTTATTTTTAAATCTTTTTCAAACCATAATAGTTTTAGAAGCGCTCTCCAAATCAATGGAAATAGCTCAAAATGTCACACATTCTTGCTTTCATTGTTTACAAGTCCGCCTTGACACGGTTAAAATCCTGTTTACACTTGTGATATCAAATACATCCGAATATTGGACTCGGAGCATGACTCCTCAAAGTCAGGAGCGAAGGCTAAGGGCAGGTTAGTGTGTGACATCACATGACCAGCCACACACACGCAGGAGAAGACAGAGGGGCAGAAGGAAAGCAGATAATTTATGCAGGAAATGGACTAAGGATGTCTGACAGCAGCCGACACCTTCAGCTCCGAGCTCCCCGGCGGCAGCGACATATTTGATGTCTTGTTTCACGATGTGCGGAGCCACAGGCCGTGAATTTCGATTCTCCGGCAAATTAAAATTCTCCCTGTGTGCAGACAATCATTACTCTATTGCATACAAATCTGTCTTAAATACCTCCTTAGCCCTTTGTCCCAGGGAGGCCACCGCTTGTTCTCACCATATGTTTCATAAGCACAGCTGAATAAGACTTTTACACAAGCTTTTGAGGCACCAAAAAAAGAGAGCAATTGAAAATTAAAAGCGTCTATTGATTGCGTCGCTCCAAAAATGCCCCCATGAAGGACCTGAAATACTTGAAAAGTGCATCCTGGGTACTAAGCACCTGGAATTGGAGCGAAGGCCTCACATCCACGACAGAGGCTTTAGAGCTCAAGGCGATGTTGAGAAACCTTCAGAGGCCGGAGACGAGGCTTAGCCGAAGCCCTACAGTCACAGTGCAGAAGCCAAGCCCCCCCGAAGCAATTTCAACTCGTGCTCAGCTCAGCTTTAACCCCCAGAACACGACTCCTGCTGGGCTGCTCACGTCTGAAGGTGAGCAAGAGCACGCCGAGTCATGAGAGCTCGGGCTAAAATGAAATCGAGGTTGAAATGTAAAGACAAAGATGCAGTTTCATACACTTAGCTGCAAAACCCTAGAATAAGTATGCAGGAAGAACATGATGCTCCCCGACTGTGCTCCATGACTGCAGTAACGACCTTTACTCGGGATTAGTACAGTGAACAGTATCTGTAGGCGATAGTGAGCCATGCACGACACACTGTCCACATTATGCACTGCCGCTGCTCAGACTATCCTGCCCTGCAGCGCTAGGGCTGCTCATCACGCTGCATGCTAAAGGACTGCCGTGTCATATCACAGTGAGACACATTCATATTACACCTGGAATCACTGAAACACAAAGACTGTTTTTCGGGGTGTTTTTGTGTACAAATGGCAGACAGAAGCTTGCCTTGGAGTCAGTCCTTTTTTTAAGACTGTTTCAGCATTTTCTGCAAAAGCCATGTAATGCATTCAGTCTTTGTCTCTCTTTGAAGTATTGTTTCGGCCACACATGCTGGATTCAAATCTCCCCGTTAAGCTTGAGGGATTCACAAGAAACGGCTTCCATCATGCAGACATCCCCTTTTTTAGAGTACCATATTGTTGAGGCATAGACGGGCAAGTACTGTAGCTGTTGTATGTTACATCACATGTCATTCGCTTTTATCCAAAGCGACAAACATACATTCAGTGCTGTGGGCAATGCGGGGTGAACGACATGCTGACTGCAGTGGGACTCGAACTGGCCCTGATTCGAAGTCCAGCACTCTATGCACTGAGTATGTGGGAAACCTCCACTGAGCCACAACAATGCAGCGGTACACTTGCAGCATCAGCTCCTGTCCCAACATGTGTCCCTAATCTCGGGTGAAGACACCTCGGCTCCTGAATCCACAGACTGTCTTCCTCCATGTCACATGTTGACAGTGAAGCCCGTCAGAGGCCAACGTGGCTGAGTTCGTCCACCTCAGGCTAACCGTTTATGACCGTGCCTTTCCCTGGCCGCTCTCTAATTGCTGTGGTCATGTTATTATGAAACGGGAACCAGCATTAAAGGCAAGGAAAGGTTACGAAACCCTGCCGTTTGCTATTTTTCTTTTAAATATTAGCAATGGGCGACGATGACAACGAGTTAGCATTTTACCACTTCTTCCAGTTGCTTTTTTAAACATGTTTTCGGTGAGATGCCTGAAATAAGGTCTGTGGTTCAAGATATTCTCACATTTTGTTCACAATGGAAATGATGTCACGGTTGAAAGAGACGACTAAATGTCATCAGGGCGAACATTAGCCACCTTTAGCTTAGCTGTGGTGACATACATTCATGTGCACGTGATGTTGTCCCTTTGAAGCCTAACATTAGCTTTACACTATTGAATTTAGGTTTTAAAAATGATCAAAGTGTAAGTATGTGAACATAATGCTGCTGAACAAACCATATAAGTACACAGAGCTCATTTTCTATTGCATTTGGTCGAGGGAACCCTTGCTATTCGAGCACATCCCTGTAGCCCTCTGTTAGCAGGGTGGCTTTAGGGAGAGTATTTAACTGAAGTCTGTCCCCTATGGTTAGAAGAACTTTAATTGATTTGACGTGTAAGAGTAAGGGGCTACCAGTTCCACACCAGGAGACTGTAATCAATACCTATGAATAAGAAATCTTAAAATCATATATCTATGTCAAGGAATGTGACCGGAAGTGCAAACACGAGGCCATAGCCTAGAGACTGAAAGAGAGGGTGGCGTGCATGCCGTGTGTGTGTGTGTGTGTGTGTGTGTGTGTGTGTGTGTGTGTGTGTGTGTGTGTGTGTGCGTGTGTCTGTTAGTGGGTGACACTGATGCAGCGCTGTGAGCCTGAGGGCTTCAACCTTTTGCAAGTGGCAAAGGCAGACGTGATGAAGTCATGTTGACAGTGTGTAACCTGCGGTCAGACGTTTCTTTTTTAACACAATTTTTGCTTTGGCTTTTCTCTCCTAATCCCAGGGCCAGTTCATCAAATACACTGACGGCAGCAGATGGAGTCAAGCGAGAGACTACTATTGAAAGTCTGCCTCTATTTCGACCTAATGAATATTATTTAGTGTCTCTACTCTTCTCTATTATGTCCGTCTGTTTTTTGGTGTGCAATTTATTTTTATGAAGGGCATATTTAATATAGATTGTACTTGTCGTACAGTCCAAAAGCTATCCACCATTATATTAAGCTATATTAATATTCCGTGCAATACGAGGGGAATCGTGCAATTTAATTTATCGATTATTTATGTATGTACATATTCCCTTTTTTTAAGTCCCATTTATTGTTTTTATATTGTCTTGTTGTTGCGTGTTGGCACCTTGAGTCTGTTGTAATTTTGTTGGACTTGTACAATGACAAATACAGTTCTATCTATCTATCTATCTATCTATCTATCTATCTATCTATCTATCTATCTATCTATCTATCTATCTATCTATCTATCTATCTATCCATCTATCTATCTATCTATCAACACAGTATAGGATACATTGATATATAGAGAAAAGTATGGAACATGTTTACAAGAAACAAAGATTTACAAACCAAATATATATAAAAATATTACAAATAAAGGGGAAACAAGTATGAACAATATATCTGAATTTGAAGTGGACTAGCTACAGTTTTAAAGTGGTATAGTATTTGGCCGAAATGTGTGAACGTATACAAATGTTCATATTCTGCAGTAAATTGAAAGGTGTGTAAGACAAAGAGATTACAGATGTTTATCAGTCAGTATATATTATATATACACAGTACAACCCTCCTTAGAAGATGGGGGGAAAGCAAGAGAAAGGGTCATGCATGCTTCAAATCTCATTTTATATTCCTGCTTTTTCCCCATTCTTGTAAAGCACTTTTTTAAACACCGTATTAAAAAGGGCAGCATTTTTCTTGTAATGTTAACGGCCTATTATGTGTCTTCTGGGAGGATTTCTTATCATATGTATTGTGTTGGTACATGTGTGCAGGCAGCTCACTCAATTGTATCTTCTGCTCACACATGGGGGCGTGGAGGGGGCGGGGCTTCTGCTGCCGCGTCACCGTATCAGGAAGAACCGCTCAGTGTGCGCAGAGGAGAGGGGTGAGCAAGTACCTGAAAGTAGGTACAAAATACCGCTTTAACTACTAACAGGGACTGACTTAAACTATTTAAACCACTTATTTATTCGAATGCTCACTTATATGTGCCTGTGTTGCTTGGTTTGTTAGAGAGAGGAACTTTAAAGTTTCCACGAGTTCAGTCAAGGGCAACAAGCCACTTTCGGTTTTGTTGTGAAAGCCAATTTACATATCCTGCAATTTAATTTCTTATCGGCTTTAATGCGTCCTATAACATTTCTTGCAACTGTTTCAGAATAATTTAGGTTGTCTGGTTAATTCGGCATACATTTGCATTATAACCAAAGCAGTATTTGAATAAAAAAAGGACGTTTTTACTAATTATTTCTACTGCTTGTTATGTATGTTAACGACTTTTGTATCTTCAAAACAGTGGAGGTCGTGGATTAAGTTTTGCATTTATGGCAGGCTTGCTAGTAATGTTTTGATATTATAATCAGAGGTGGAAGAAGTAGAGCTTGTACTTGAGTACAAGTAGAAGTACTCAGATCTTGTACTTGAGTTAAAAGTAGAAGTGTAGGAATACTATATTACAGTAAAAGTCCTGCATTCAAAATGTTCCTCAAGTGAAAGTAGAAAGTATTCTCATCTAAATATAGTGAAAGACAGTGAAAGTATTCGTTGTGCAGATTGGTCCATTTCAGAATAATACATATGATATGTTTTATAATGATTGATCATGAAAGTGTTCTCAGAGCTGGTGAAGGAGCAGCTAGTCTGAAGTACTTTGTAGACTGCAGGGTAGCTGGTGGAGGTGCAGCTAGTCTGAAGTACTTTGTAGACTGCAGGGTAGCTGGTGGAGGAGCAGCTAGTCTGAAGTACTTTGTAGACTGCAGGGTAGCTGGTGAAGGTGCAGCTAGTCTGAAGTACTTTGTAGACTGCAGGGTAGCTGGTGGAGGTGCAGCTAGTCTGAAGTACTTTGTAGACTGCAGGGTAGCTGGTGGAGGTGCAGCTAGTCTGAAGTACTTTGTAGACTGCAGGGTAGCTGGTGGAGGTGCAGCTAGTCTGAAGTACTTTGTAGACTGCAGGGTAGCTGGTGGAGGTGCAGCTAGTCTGAAGTACTTTGTAGACTGCAGGGTAGCTGGTGGAGGTGCAGCTAGTCTGAAGTACTTTGTAGTCTGCAGGGTAGCTGGTGGATTTACTCCAGGTGAAACTAAAGGCTGATTCAACACTTGGTTAGATTTCACATCATTCATCCACATCTGTGAAGTAACTAAAAGGATACAATACACGTAGTGGAGGAAAAGTACACCATTTAAAACAGTCTTTTTTTAGACCTTAAAATCAACATCTTGAAGCCTAATTGAAAGTGTTTTATCCTCCTTTCTATGCCTGACTGTGCATTCAGTCGAGGTCATCTGAGTCTCCATGTGTCCTCTCCACAGATTCATCAGCGCATGATGCCTGATGACATGGCGAGGCCTTTAATCCACGACAGAGGTGAAGCAAGAGGCTCGCGACATCTGGAAGCCTCCATGTCTGACTCTCCGGTGATCGGCATCATGGGAACGGGCGACTTCTCCCGCTCGCTGGCCAGGAGGCTGGTGTCCTCCGGATACCAGGTGGTGGTGGGGAGTCGAAACCCCAAGCACTCGAAGGCTTTTTTCCCCGAAGAGGCTGAGGTGACACACACACTCTGACACACACACCCACTCACCATGTAATGAGTGTTGTCGGTCCCGTCCTAAGGTGCTAATTATATGTTTACTCACGGACTTTACCCACACGGCATAATAACAGCTGCTATTATCATGAAGAGATGCTTAGCAGATAATCCCAGTTGTGGTTTGGGAATAGATTTACGCACCTTTGCATTGTCAGTGTTTGTCACCGCGAAAGCCACAAGGACTCTATTACATGAGCTTTGTGCTTCATAAGGGTTTAGGCCATTTCACTTTTTATTTGAATTGTTTAACATGTTTTATTAGTATACATGGCCTACAGATATTATTTGTTGAATATTTATCTACTCACCTTAGTTGTTTACGCCCCCGAATATATTTGTTGAAACCCCTCGGTCTCCTATTTGCTGTATTATGTGTGTTTATGGGGAAGCGGTTGGTGTTGGACGGGGAACGCTAAACAAGCTGAAGGAGAGATGTGTGCTGCGATGGAACAAATAAATGGATTATCGTTTTGGATTATTTCTTTATTATGCGTTAGATACAGATGTAACTTCCTGTTAGGGGTGCAACAACTAATCGACTTAATCTATTACCAAATTAGTCGCCAACTAATTCAGTCGTCGATTCGTTGGTGACGTCATCACGTGTGTTTTACGCGCCTTTAAGCTCCAACGTCATAGGTCTTTTTATCGGTACCGGAGACATTTAGAAAATACATGTCATGTATTATTGCTACATAAGCATTATATCGCGGTCTTGGTTTCGCCAACTCGTTTCTAATATGCAAAAAGACAAACAAATGCGTCGATGATGTATTTTCGATCTTTCCAATCCAGACGAGATATCTCTCCCGGGGCGGTTCACACACACACTGCGGAGAGAACTCGCTCCGAGGTGTGGTTCAACTTTACCCGTCTCGATGCTCGTTGCCAAAAGTGCAATTTAGCGTCAGGGCGGTAACACGAGCAATTTGTCTAAACATGTATCCAAAGCGCTCCACGTCCAGACGGAGGAATGCACCGGGTGTCTTTCGAGCAGCTCTGTAGCCCGTCCAGAGGAACGTTTCCCCGTCAGGTGTTCTGTGTGCGAGCAGCAACACACGGAGTTAACTCCATGATACCAACATGGGTTAATGATTAGAGGAAACAGAGATATAGTTAGTTAGTTAGTTAGTTAAAGTTTCAGCCATCTGTCATCAGATTATTTAATACCATTTGTTAAAACATTGTTGTTTCTTTTGATGTGAAATATTATTTATTTAACTTGAATAAAAAGCAATGTTAATTTTGTTCAAAATGTGTTATGTTAATTTAATAATATATGTATTTTTGAATCAAGTATTCATCTTTGTCTTCATTGTTAGTTTCCACATGCCTAAAACAACCTCAAGCTAAATCTAAAAGTTGATGTCTAAATAGAGCGCTGAGAAAGTGCAAGCGTACAGTAATAGTCCGAATAGTCGATGGAAATCGATTATCACGTTAGTCGCTTGTTGCAGCCCTGTGATTGTCAAGTCGAACCCTTCCTCCGTCCTCTTCCAGGTGACCTCTCAGGTGGAGGCAGCCAGTCAGGCAGCCCTGGTGTTCCTGGCTGTTTACCCCGAGCATCACTCCACGCTGCTGGAGCTGAAGCCCTCGCTGGCTGGGAAGACGCTGGTGGACGTGAGCAACGGTTTGAGAATCAACCACGACGGGCCCTCCAACGCCGAGCAGCTGGCCGACATGTTTCCAGAGAGCGATGTGGTCAAAGGGTTCAACACCGTATCAGCCTGGGCGCTGCAGAGAGGACCTCGAGACGCAAGCAGACAGGTGGGAAACATCTGCTCGTTCCTCGAGATCCAAGATAAACATTTTGTGTCGTCATTCGTACATAGCTGCAGTGTAGTTATGTCGATGAACATCTTAGGTCCCAGGCTCCTCCAACAGTGCAACACAACAACACAGATCAAATAGTGCAAGGCGTTCAGTCATGTTTCTTACTTTTCCTAACCGTTCCCCCAGGGATGCAAGCAGACAGGCAAGGCAACATCTGCTCATAGTTCACATTAATAATGATAATAGATGACATTTGTATCGCGCCCTTCAAGGGACCCAAGGCCGCTTCACATGGTGGACAATAAGACAATCAGACAAAAGGGCAAATAATAAGGTAAAACAAATCCAAATAAAGTAGGAGTGGAAGCAGGGGGCGGTGAAGAGTGTGTAATGATGACTTGCAGATGTCCAGGGAAGCAGCCTTCGTGGATACGTCTTGCTTGTGACTAAATATGTCGACTGTTCCCCGCAGATCTTCCTGTGCAGTAACAGCAGCACGGCCAAGAGCTCCGTGACGCAGCTCTGTCGCAGGATGGGCTTCGTCCCGGTCGACATGGGCCTCCTCTCCTCTTCTCTGGAGATTGAAAACCTCCCCCTGTCTTTATTCCCTTCCTGGCGCATCCCCATCCTCTGCACCCTGTTCCTCTTCATCCTCTTCTACCTGTACAACTTCCTGCGGGACGTCCTGCAGCCCTACGTCACGGCGGGGAAGAGCGTCTTCTACAAAATGCCCATCGACACGGTGAACGTCACTCTGCCCTCCGTGTCCTTGGTGATGTTGGCGCTGGTTTACCTGCCTGGTCTGTGTGCCGCCTTCTTCCAGCTGTGGTCCGGCACCAAATACAACCGCTTCCCCAATTGGCTGGACCGCTGGCTGGCGTGCAGGAAGCAGTTTGGACTGTGCAGCTTCCTGTGTGCAGCGTTACACGCCATCTACAGTCTGAGCCTCCCCATGAGGAAGTCGGCACGCTTTAAGCTGCTCCTCGCTGTGAGACAGGTGAGAGGAATCCCAATCCAGCTTTACCGAGAAAGCACTTTCAAACCTCCAGACCAAAGTGCTGTACAGCCACAAGCACCTTTTATTTATTTATCTTTAATTCCTTCGTTAGCGTTACAGCAAAATTAGCAAAGCAGTAACTAATTTAATAAGCATAACAATGATATATAAATGTATAAAATCATGATGAATTAAGCCGACTGAATTAGGCTTGGCAGAAGTGGCATTTGTTGTACTGGACGTTTGCTATATAATCATTTACTACACTTACAACTAGCTGCAGTACATCGGGTGAGTTAATTGGAGATGAAGAGTGCTGTCTGTCCTGTGGTGTCCAGATGAAGGAGGGGGACGAGGTGTGGGTGGAGGAGCAGGTGTGGAGGATGGAGCTGTACGTCTCCGCGGGCATCATGGCGCTCGGACTGCTCTCTCTGCTGGCCGTCACCTCGCTGCCCTCCGTCGCCGACTCTGTCAACTGGAGGGAGTTCACCTTCATACAGGTACGCACAAACAGGAAGGAGAATGGTGTAGCACGGTAGCTATAGTGTACTGTCGGCATGGTGATGAATACAGGCACAATAGATGTATAGCTAAAAAAAGACCACTTGAAAAAAACATTCAGCTGCATACAGGCAGCTGGGATTAATACACAATGATGGGTGAAGATTGACACACACACACACACACACACACACACACCCCCCCCCACAGGCGTCACGCTGATGCAGACAGATGCACTCCATATCTCTACATGTCTCTACATGGCTCATACAATCACGGCCTTTGCACTCCTGCTGCTGCCCCAGATTTGGCGCTAACATCAGGCTGTGACACAGCCATCAGGAGAGTCATGACTCAGTTCACTCACACACACACACACACACACACACTTCCCCCCCATGGTGGCCTCTTTTCCCCCATGACTCTTGGGCCGACTGCTTTTCCCCTTTCATCTTTCCGTTCAGCTAATCCGGTGGCCGTCAGATTAGTCATGTGTCGAGAGCCGGAGCGATGAAGAGAAACTTCTTGCCCTGAGCCTCCAGACCTGCTCTCACAGCTGCAGGACGCTGGGTTTACCGTCTGTGTCCACCAGGGAGAGGACGCATACTTGTTTATAAGGGACATACAGCAATGAGAAAAGGTTGATTCATAGTCTGATTCTCTTTATCTCTCAAGGAATGGCATCGAAACATAACTGTGTTCCAAGATAAATGAAACACAAATTGGTCACTTAAAGGGGACCTATCATGCAACATGCACTTGTGTACGTCTTTTAGACATGAACATGTGTCCCCGGTGTTCCAGGGAACTCACCAAGTGTCAGGAAACACAACCCTCTCTCTTTCCCTCCGTTCCCAAATCTCTTAAAAAGGGGCTGCAACGGATTAAGCGTAGGGATTGCACATGTTGACGCACAGAAGAGGCTTCCTGCCGTTAATGTGAAAGCCCCCGACTCGCCCGAATCAGAGTCAAATTAATACTTTTGGGCCGTTGGGGCGCTGTCTCTTTTGTTCAGTTTCAATGTGCACAAATTACAGAAGACCAAATAACATAATTGTTTTGCTTAGGGTTGTGTTTGACTGAGCAGGAAATGTAATGGCAACAATGTCTCTTTGTTAGGCATTAATGTGGAAGTGAAAACTGCAGACATGGCATTTTAATTAGTGATTATTTACGATAAGATCATATTTTACTGTCACACCAAGTCTAACATTGTCCCTGCATCGCCATCAGCTCCATTTACAGCATCAACACGGACGCATCTTAAGACCAGACACGAGGAAACATCTCCTCTGTTCCCCTTCAGTCATTTGAAAGCACTGTAGCAAGAATTCATCACTTGTCAAGTGGAAATAATTATCATCTGGGAAGAAGGATGCCACCCTGAACCGCTGGCCTCCACCAGACCCCTTCTTAGGGAGCTTTTTAATCAGTTGGCACAGTAAATAGCACACACACACACACACACGCACACCAGTGGGGTTTCCTCGGGGGCCGCAGCAGCCTGTGAGACGTGAGTTGATGTAATGAACTGGTATAATAAGTCACTTAAAAGGGAAATATCACAGTTTTATTATCAGCATTGTATTCAATTTTTACATTAAAGGTGACATTATTTTTTCCATAATTGAACCCGGTCTGTCTTGGGTTTGTAGGTTATCGTTCCTTGCATGCTATAGTCGCAGTGTTTTCTTTGTGCCATAGAAGTTTATCTAGATCAGGGATGGGCAAATGGCGGCCCGGGACCGCATGCGGCCCCCACCTCCTCTTTTTGCGGCCCTCAGATTTTTTTTTACTTGTAGTACCGATACCGTCCACTAGTTACGTCGCGAGCTGCGTAGATGATTTCAAATACCGCAAAATAATCTGTGACGCGTTTGTGTGTATTGTGTTTGTTTCCCGGGGCAACCCTCACAAGAAACCCCGGCTGTTGTTACGCCTGCTGTGACGTTAAGTTGCCGCTTGTAATTATGCCTTTACAAGCTTAACAGTTGTTTTTATCTTCTGAATTTGGCAAAACAAGTTTAATATTCTTAAAACCAAGACTTTGTTTATTTTAAATCAGATGAAAACAAACTGTCACGGACCCTGCCGTGTTATCTATGATTACTACGCTTTTAATTCATAAAGTCAGCGGAGGGAGGGGGGGCGGCGCTGAGGAACAGCAGAGTGCGGGCGTGTTGACATTCCCCTTATTGTGGAATAAGGGGAATGCAGAGACTGGCTACAAGTGTTCAAGTTAGACAACTAACGTCTGGGTTAGTGTTCATGACTTCATGTGTATGTCATCTTAATGGCTCATCTCAATACACACACATTTTCCGTGGTTTCCAATAGTTCAAAATAGTTTAATTCCACTGTTTAATAACCTGTTCAATACAAACACGCCACTTGTAGAAATGAAATAACATGTCTGTGAACTGATATTTGTTTAGGGATGTTCCCTTTGATTGTAAAATATCAATGAAGACGTCAGACTTAGTATATGTGTTAATAATTACATACAACACATGGAATCTGTGTGTGTGTGTGTGTGTTCCAAGTGAATCTGCGGCCCCCTGGTGGCCAGCACATCAGTGACGTGGCCCCCACCACCATCAAAGTGGCCCATCCCTGATCTAGATGTACACTCTTAACCTCTTTAACATTGTCTCCCCCCTGCAGTCCACAGTGGGTTACTGCGCCCTGTCCATGGCCACCGTCCACACTCTGCTCTACGGCTGGGACAGAGCCTTCGACCCGGTCCAGTACCGCTTCCTGCTGCCGCCCACCTTCATGCTGGTTCTGGTTCTGCCCTGCGTGGCTCTGCTGGGCCGCCTGGCTCTCTGCGTCCCCAGCGTGGCCCGGCGCCTCCAACGGATCCGCCGCGGCTGGGAGAAAACACGACACATCCGCTTCAGACTGCCCGAAGACAACTGCCGCAACATTCTGGACGACGTCAGCAATGTGTGAGAGAGACCCAGACACTGTAGTGGACACTAAAGGGTGTACAAGCAGTACGTGTGCCCTCGGGAGGTACCAGGTGTAAGAGATGTGTGCGCTTCTTTTTAACACAATAACCTGATGAAGATAGAAATAGAGCTTTGGTAATCCAGCTTATTGCACTTTGCATCGTCACCAATGAGTATTTAGCCTTAACGTATTGCTTTGCGTGAAGCTTCAGCACAGCGTAGAAGAGCAGCACACTTATGCAGAACAGTCTGTTCTACTTCTGATGGACCCGCTGAAGGCTTTACAGCTCAACAGGACGTTATAAGAGTCTTTGAAATCATCTGACCATCAGAAGTAGACCTCCTCTTACCTTTTCTCTTTGCACTTAAACGTTGCTTCAAAGACGTTTGTCCCAACATTGTTACGATGTTTTTTGACGTGACATCAATTTTTCCTTTCGTTAGGACATCATTGAGAATTAGATAAAATATGTATTTAAACTTTGTGCGACTGTTTGGAAAGGATGGCGGTTTGGATGAGCCTCAGGAACACCTGGTCGGTTGCAGAAAAAGTTGCATAGAAACTTTTGAAATGGTCAAAGTGGTCTCTGCGCAGAAAGCGGCTACAGTCCACTAACTCTAGAAGTGTGTGACTTCACTGATGGATAATGTGCGTCCAGAACTGATCGTATTTTCATTGTTACACAAAAGCCACCCCTTCTTTTCATAATGTTTCTTCAGTCTCAATTCAATTGAAAACCTTTATTTATCCAGGTAAAAAAAAACTGGAAACTGGAGCGCCTCGTTGGGTTTGCTTCGTGGAGTACAGAAAGTGGTTACACACTTCCGCCGATGTGCATATTACATGTTGCCAACGTTTTTTACAGTTGAATTGAAGTCAGTTTTCTGCTGTGGTTTGTTCGCCTTTTTTTGTTCTTAGTTTATATTTTATTAGTGTTCGAGCCAAAGATGATTCTGTGCTACATGTGTTCTGAATCCAAGTTAAAATGTCTCCATAGTAGTGAACTGAAATGTACGTTTTTCTAGGTGTGAATGTAAATGATTCAAATGGAAATTTCTAGAACATAGAATAAATACTTTTTTCTACAAAATGTTGTTTCACTTTTGTATTTATGTTTGAAATATGGGAGATTCATTTGTAGATGCTTCATGTGAAGAGTTCTTAATTGAGTGAAACTGAAATACATCTAATCTTTAAAATACTGTTTAAAGATGTAGAAAATCCACTAAAAGGCTTTTTTTCCAGCAGCTTTGTAGCACTTGGTCCAACTAGGACTTGAACTGATGACCTTCAAGTTGCCAACCCAAGTCCCTATGGACTTCGCCAACACTAGATCAGGTAAATCTGATATAGACTTTGATCCATTAAATAAGTGGACGCTGCCATCTAGTGGCGGAGAAACTTCCCCTTGTCTCCCAAAGCTAGAAACATTCCCTTTAACATAAAGTTGTATTTAGGACTTAAAAGTAATATTTGTATTTTATTCTGTACTCTTTTAAACAAGTTGATAAGTGTTATGAAACATTAGACGACGGGTGTCTCGTAAAAAAAGGATTAAATCTGGTCACAGACGTTTTTACATTCTCCAAAATATTAGATTGTCTTTGTCAGGCTCGAGCTTTTATTAGAAATATATATATTTTGTATTGCAACTGGGAACTCCCACTGTTATCTGTCAACGGCATTTGTTTGTGTGAATATTACTTTATCAATTATAGGTAGTATGCAAAGGATTACTGTGCAATACATCAAGTATCACATATTTAGATTTCAAGATATAATGTTTACCAAACGGATCTCAAAGTGTGCTTTTCCTTCCCTTTATTAGCCGTTATTCTCCTGCTGTGTTTACTCTGTCTTTAAGAAAGCTCCTCCCTGCCTTGAGAACCTGTCTAACCAGCAGAGAGTGAAGGAAGGTGTCCACACTTCCACACCGCAGTCATGAATGTAAGTACTCTCACTTTAAGCCGTTACTACTATGGGACACAAAGGATTTACTGAACCGTTAAGTTGTTATTAAAGCTATATCATAGATGTTTATTTTAAATATGAGAGTTTCTGTGTCTTCTCCCCTTCCAGGAGTCCTTTGAAAAAGCCGTAGAGGACGTGAAGAATCTGAAACAGAGACCAGGCTACGGCGATCTGGGGGAGATTTACGGTTTATATAAACAAGCCACAGTCGGGGATGTTAACATAGGTGAGTGTAAGGTTTCTAACACCGTAGAATGAATATGGAAACCCCAAAGAAAGACTGCGATGTGCTCAGAGTTCCCCCGCAGCGGGCAGATACCGGCAGGGCGCGGCGAGACTCGAATCAGGTCGGACAAGTTGGGTGTCTTTCTGTGAAAGATGCCAAAACTGATAGAAAGTTGTTAATTGAGAGTTTTGTATTGTGACCAAGACCAGCACCACGGCACACTCATGTTACACATATGCAACTGGAGTGCTTTGTAACAAGTGTGTGAGAACAAAGTATTATGTGTTAGGCGAAATAACTTTTATTTCAACTTGTTCAGCTCGGAACTAAAACCCCAAACCACTATCTGCACATTCTTTAAATACCATGCATTTGTAACTATTAGGTCAAGGGGCATTAAGGGCAACTTGTTTTATTACATTACAGTTTAATTGTTAAGCCTAAGGGTTTGAGAAAAGTAGATTTTCTTTTATTGAACTATGTGATAAGGATTATTTCATGTGGGCGATTTTTCTGCCCCGATTACTTTTACTGTTGATACTTGTAGTACATTTTGCTTTCAGCTATTTAATGAATTTACTTTCTTTCAGGTCGTCCGTCGATATTTGACCTCGCAGGACGGGGGAAATGGGACGCGTGGGAACGAAGAAAAGGTCAGATCTTCACACAGCATCAAAGAACTTAAAAGAAAACCACGAAAGAGTAATTTACAAACTGATATTTATTCTCCTGTCACACCGTTTGCTTATCTCCTTTTTTAAACGACAGGCATGGGCAAAGACGAGGCGAAGGTGGCATATATCGAATTGGTGGAGGACCTGAAGATAAAATATGGGATCTAGTCACTTTCTCACACCTTCTGTATTATTTCCAACATCACATTTCTCTCTTTGTTCAATAGACGACACGTTGGACTTCATGTCGAACAGATATCACCTGCTGCCGTGCTCTTAGACCAAATGGAGAACGTTCTGATTGCTCGTAATGAAGCGAGGGTCAGCATGTGATCAGCTTTATCGCCTTCTGTCTCGATTGCTATTCTTTTTAAGGGCAATGTACATTTTCATATACAAATGTTAAAATAAAAAGCATTGGTTCACGAGACTGGTATCAAAAATAAAGACTTGTCCTTTGGGCTGAGACTCAAGCCTTAGGCCTAATATCAAAAGGAAACTAGCTCCTGAAGGCAGGGTCACAGAAGGGAACTCTTTCAGGTCAAAATGACTGTTTGTCAAAGGAGTCTGGTGGATTTGAAGAAAGGGCTCTGAAGACAAGCTACATCTCACAATATTCAAAATATAGACACGTACAATGAAGCTTGACTGACTTTTAAGTTGGTCTTTCTTTTATATGTCTTAATATAAGTTTGCTTAGCTACAGCGCTGATATTATTGTCTATTTCTGCAGACTGCAACCCTCTGTCGTAACACACTGACTAGGGGTAACAGCCCCAGTTCAAAAAGCATCCAAATGATCTCTTGAATGGTCATACATTGGTATTTCAATACAGATCCAGTTTGATACTACTAACTGGGCCTCCTTGGTGCATTCTACGTCCTTATGTCTTCAAATAAAACCGCTCCAGGCGTCAGAAACCCTCACTCTGCAGTCGTGTCCTGGTCGACTCTCAGCTAAGCGGATCCAGGATCAATCAGGTATCGATGGGTGGAGAGAGGAAACGAGCGGATTTGAGCCGAAGTCACATCTCCACGGTGTCACGGGGCCAGCGGGGGGGCAGGGCAGCAGCGAGACCTGAGAGAAGACGAGAAGTACATATTGATCCCAAGTTGGGAAAGGCTTGTGTTGCAGCAGCATCAAAAGACATGGCATTAGACCAGGGGTTCTCAAAGTGCGGTCCGCGGGCCAATGGCGGCCCGCGGAAATGTTTCTGGCGGCCCGCGATAGTTATCGTGACACGCTGAAATGCATGAGTTATATTTTAATCGTCCATGGTTGTATCTGGTAAGAATGGAATTTAAGAATGGTAAAACTGCGCCCCCTGGGTTGTCATTCCTAAATTATGAATGACAGCTTGTGGAAAGTTTGCTAGACTACTGGTTGCATGGCAACTAGGCATCTCGCGAGTTGCGGTAATTGGTTGGTACAATAGAGAAAGGATTTGTTTTGGAAATATTTTGTGTTCCGTTTTTCTTGGGCGGACCTCAATCCAGTATTGGGAACCTACATTGGCCCTCACTCATCAAAACTTTGAGAACCCCTGCTTTAGACAATACAAATTAAAAGACTGGAAATACAAATGTCAAAAAGTCAACATCTCAATAGCAATAAAATAGCATTAAAGTTGAATTAGAAATGTACAGTGACAACATATGAGCAGTATATGATATAAGATGGCTTTATTAATCCCCGTGGGGAAATGTAGTAGTTTCACAGCAACAGGGTAAGGATGATCAATAAAGTACCGATCGATGTATCTACCTACCTGTGTGTGGGGGGAGCCGCTGTGGCTGATGGAGCCGTGGTGCTGCCTCCTCCTGCTGGGGAGGTGCTGGGTCAGCCTCCACCTCCTCCACCTCCTCTGGATCTCATGCTGAACCTGGAGGAAACACGATCAATAACGGGTCGGTCGCTCCTTTTGCAGATGTTTCAGTTTAAGCGAAGAAGGCCTTACCTCCCCGTTCATGAAGCAGTAGAGCACCGAGACCACAAAGCCCTGAAACAGGAGATGTGGTGAGTTGTTTTCTTCAGCTAAAGACATGACACACTTGTATAACCCCCCAGAATAAACTAATGAAGTAAATACAACAAATTCTAAATTAAAAAACAATACATATGATAGTAAGCAATAATTCGAAATAGAAAACTCAAAGCAACATACATTAAATGTAAATGGATGTGTGAAATGTCCAAACCATAAAATGTCATTATAAAACCTGCAATATACCCTCGTGAAGCTCAATTGTTCTTCTGCTATTGTGATTGTGAAAAGGTGTCAATAGTATGTTACAAAGCTGGTCGGCAAGAAGCTACATCTCATCCAATCATATCTCGCATGCTAATTGACAAGGTTGTGAGTTGAACGTTTCCACTGTTGTTCTTCTCGTGAATGCACCGAGTGTACCTGAGTGGAGGACAGAGCCAGCTCGGCAAAGGTCCAGATCTGAAACACGGAGCTGCTGACTTCCACAGGCAGGAACACAAACAGTATGTAGTGCAGACCGAACAGAGCCACCAGGAAGAAGGTGGATTTGATCAGCCTCCTGAAAGAACAATAAAGTATGTTTTACGCTAATTAATAATACAAATACGTTTCCAGGCATCTACCTTTTGAATCATGTCTTAGATTTACTTGCTGTCCTTGTGCGTGCACTTTTAATCAAATAGACACAATCTTATGTTATATTATGCAAATTACCACTCCTCAAATACACTGCTTTCCCCCAAGTATAGTGTAATCAGCTTTAGATAAAGTATGACTATCAAGGTAAGTACTTAAAGGTGGGGGAGGTAAGTTTGAGAAACCGGCTCGAGATCGCTAGAATTTGAAAATACACAACCGGAGAAAATCTGCCACTTCCTCACAGAGCCCCTCCCCCAACACACACGAACGCGCACATGACCAATGAGGGCACGAGATAAGTTTGTGCCCCGATGGAAGGCTGACAGGCAGGTAGGCCATCCAATCCGGGCCGGCTAAACGGATTAGTTGTACTTTTTACAGTATTACGGCTTCTACAGATGAAATCTTTTTATGGATTTGTTGTCAAAGCACTTCAGATATTCATTGCTATCGGGATGTTAAGAGCATTCCATGGAATATAACAAAAAGTGTATCTCGAGCCGGTTTCTGAAACTTACCTACCCCACCTTTAAGTAAGTATACTTGGTAAGGCAAAGCAAGTTTATTTATATAGCACATTCACAAGTGCTTTACAAAAAGACATTAAGAAACATATTATGAAATGACATTTAAAAACACTCATTTAAAAGCAAAGACACATGAATACAAGTTACAGGTCTGACTCTCAATCAATGCTTACTTTCTTTCTACTTTCTTGTTTAACTTGTCCTTTAGTTATTTCACGTGTTTCATGCTAAACGAACCCCCCTTTGGAAAATTATAATCTGAGCCCATGGTACCTTTTAGTTTTCGCCAAAACTATTATTTTTAAATAGTTAAGTTGACCTTGTCTTTCTAGTACTCACTTATACTGGCTGAATGCATTCCTCTGTGCGTCTGGCATCCTGAGCTTGTTCACCAGGATCCTCAAAATGCCCAGGAAAAAGACGAGGTTCATCTGGAATTATTAAAAGACGATAGTTATCATGTGTGTGGAATACTTTGGCCTTTTCAGAAATGCTTTGCTTTCGTCTTCATTCTGTAATCTTAGTCAAAATACCATTCCTCAAATACAATGTATTGATCCCACTCATGTTTATATTCTGAAAATGAAGCAATTCTCATCTCAAATTTGTGTACTCCCCAAAACCTGGAACTACTATTATATTGCCACTAATTTGAAAGACGTTTTAACAGAGAATGAAATGCAAGTAAAAGAGAGGTTTTTACAGATATAGTCAGAAGAACTGGCACTCGAAGTATCCACCAAATCCACTCGTGCCTCCTGGTTTCCCAACAGCTGTGGCGATAAAATAAGAAATACAATCATAGCACCTGATATCGACAAAACAAATGATTGAGTGATTCAGATCTTAACCCCACGTACCCTTCGTCTTCATAAAAGTACTTGGCACATCCCCAGGAGACGATGACAATGAGAGGTAAACCTAAGGGATGAATTATTATGTATTTATTTCAACAAGCACCAACTAGATGAATTATGACAGATTAAAGCTAAAGTAGGTACATAACAATCAACACACATTGCATAATATCTATCACGTAGACAATTATACAACATGATTTAAGTACAGGTCAATACAATAATACCTAGTACAGTTAAAATATAATATTACAATACAGTTAAATGGAAAAACTCAGATTACAGTGTAATTAATGTTGGCATGACTGGGTGCAAAAATAATAAAAATGAATAAATATGTGAATACGGCTATATTGAGTTGATTGATGTGATCATGTGACCTACCCCAGCTCAGGACGATGTACCAGGCCAGGTGTTTCTTCAGGGAGAAGAAGGAGCGGCTCACCAGAGTAAACAGGAAGTGACCCTCCGCCAGAAGCCAGCTGTAGTTTGCCAGGATGGAGTAGTTGGAAAACATCAGCACCACCTTACACACCACCTGCCGCACAGGAAAGGTGTGTGAACACACTCGCACCTTCCTGTGTAATGTAGGGCAGGGGTGTCCAGATGCGGAGGCCATTTTGAATCGGCCCTCAGCGAATTCTAAAAGTATAATGGAGCATGGCCCACACGTGAAACTTGCGCTTGTCTTGTGCTTCTTCAATATAGATGAAAGCAGATATCACATGTGTTAAGAAGCCCACTTTTCAAACCGTCAGTTCAAGTAAAATCTAAGTGATAAGAAAATAACTTCTTCGTATAACACGCTTGAAATAAACCCTTCGTATGTCCCCTAATTATAAGCAATCTGAGGCTAAGGAATGAGCTGTAACACAATAAATGAAAGCTGTGAAAGCATGTTCAAGTATTAAGCATAATTTACCTTCATTTGATTAATTTTGCTAACTTAACTTATGAGGCAATATATCTCTACTGAGTGGCCCCGCCCTTCGTATATGTTTCTGTATGAGGAAGTTTGGACACCCCAGATGTAGGAGATGGTACCGGGTAGGCGTCACAGTGGTAGAGCTCCTCATTGTGAAACAGCAGGGAGTCTCTGATGAAGATGAAGATGGCTCGCAGGATGAAGGAGACGAACAGCTGGATGTGAATGTGGTTCCTGGTGCAGTGCAGCTTTCTGAAGGGACGGTAACACTCACAGTTTCAGGATAACGCTTTTCTGGTTGAAGACAGGATGAAGATATTCAGACGTTTCTCACCTGAACAGACAGAAGATGGTGACGGCGATGGAGAGGGAGATGAGGGAGAGGGCGTATCCCACCGTGTACATGGTCTTCACGTAGGAGAAATACAAATGGGTCTGAAGAAGGAGAAAACATCACGTTGTCATGTCTTTCTTAGACAGAAAGTTACCTTTACATGTGGGCAGTCTAACGTTCAAAGAGAGAGAGTTCTTGAGGACATCAGGTGTTAAATTAATATTGTTTATTTCAAGAGTTTGGGCATATCATTTTGGTCTTAACTTTTCAATTCAGTTTCAGGCAGATCTGTTCCTAACACCGATGAAACTGGAACCCTGTTATTCTGAGCCAGTTAAAATGTACAAGTAGTGGCCTATTTGCTTCATAACTGTGTACATATTAGTTTCCACCAACCTCTCCAAGGAAGTGGAGAGTCTCATTGAAGGTGTAGCCGCATGCGTCTTCATGTGGGACCAGAGGGTCCGTCCAGCCACTGGCCGTGCAGTTACGATGCACTTTAGCTGCATACACATATTCCTCATTACTGTAGTCTGAAAGGGAATATGTGCCTGACGGAAGAATAATGATGTCCTGTGTTGCAAACTTGGATTTACTGGAAAGCGAAAAGCTTTACACAGTCCCTCTTCATAAACGTCAGATACATTATCATGACATCTATCATCTTTTAACACATACTTAGCACTCTAGTGTGTCTCTAACCAAACAGTCAGCAGCCATAAAATCCTTGTGCACATAGAGACGTTGAGAGGGAAAAGGAAAATGTGAGTTCTTTATGAAACAGATCAGCTTTTTGGTAAATAATTAACCAGTTCACCGATGTGTGTGTGTGTGTGTGTGTGTGTGTGTGTCTCTCACCCTCCGAGCTGAAAAACTCTGGACACGGTTGAGAGACGGTTTCTCCGAGAGAAGCGGGAGGCCAGCAGTTCAGCTCATCCCACATTTCCTTACAGTGTACACTGATATTGTTTTCTTCATGGTTGGAACAGAAAGGACATTTTATTTGCTGCAATTCAATACAAAAAAGTCAATGATAAGAATGAATCCATATACACGGAATATATTGGTACATGTGATGCAGGGTTGAAACACTGCAAAACCTCAAATTCTGGAGGCATCTGGATCAGTTAGTGTACAATAAATTCTGCCTAATGGAAGGATGAGATGGCAGGGTGCCTTTTGTTTTGTGACCACTGGGTGTCACCGAAACATTGCTTCACATTTCTATACATTAAAAAGTGCTTTATTTAGAGATTTTATTTATTCCAGAGATAAACATTATTTCAATGGAAAACAGCCTACTTAATTAAAGTGTGTTTTATGAGATACAAGTGTCACATGCGTAAAACGAATGTAACTCACCTGTTTGCTGTGTAAAAAGCAGCAGATCTGTCAGGCACTTTTCCTCCTCTTTCATTAGATTAACATGAGGAAGACACCAGGATGACGCCTACAAATAAAGGTATAATAGTTAACTTAATCTTAAAATATATAGATTCAAACACACTTTTATATTCTCACCTGGGGTAACAGTAGCACTCCAATAAGTCCAACTTTTGTCATTCTCTCTGGCAGGTTCCTTTTTTCAATCAAGATAGGGACCTACATCCAAACATCAAGCCTCATATCTGATTAGAATGAAAGGCAAGCATCCTGCTGGCAGCAGATATATGATATGTGAAAATCAAACTACTCAGTGTTGATAATTATGCACAGTTCTCCTCAGGACAATGTGATACTCGACCATCAAGGTAACTGTAATGAAAAGTCAATTGGAAGGTATGACTTTCAAAATAAAGTTTTAATTCATGGGCACGTTACTTTTATACTTTCATAATGTGTAAAAAACGTTAACCTATAGTAAGAGGGCGTAACTTAATTACAATGTGGATCAACAGAATATGTTTCCACTGTATACATCCAAACAAATAATAAAACAATATACATATTAGCCGTCTATGCTTTTATTTTGAAAGTAACGTTTCCGTTATTCGGTCGTATTTTTTGGAATTGACTTCCTTTGGGGCAAATCGGCTTCGCCCACAGGCCGTTAGTCCCGCCCCCTTCAGAACACGAGGGTCTCTATGGCAACATCAGTGTTTGAGGGTGGAGGTTGGTTTCCGGCAAAAATGTTTGTTTTGTGAAAAATAGACGGAATATATTGGTTTAAAACTCAAGAACTTCATGCAAACCCTCGCCTAAAACGTAAGTAAGTTCTGAAGTGACATTGTTCATTATGTTTTTTGAATGAGAAGCGGTTAAAAGTCTTGCTATGAAGCTTTGAAATGAACGCTAGCATGAGTTTGAGTGGTTAAATTAGGTGACCACAGGTGAGCTAACGCTAATCATTGTATTTTTTTATTTAACTTTTCACAAGGAGTTTTGTTTATGTGGTTTGTTTGTGAAGCACTTTGACTTATCTTTGTGTATCAAAAGTGCTATATTAAAACGTTTGAATTGATAACTAAAAAATACTTAGCGGTACAAAAATATAATTTACTGTTGTTTAATAATAATAATAATAATAATTTTTATTTATATAGCGCCTTTCACGTTTAAGACTTATAAGTGATGCACATACCGTACGTTTATGACCACTTAACCTTTGACATGTAATACTTTGCAGCTCTATGCTTTTATATTTATTTTATCAATCTGCACGCTCAAGAGAAATGTAGCTCAGGTGTCGCCAATTTCTTTAATTATCTTTGAGATGTATCGTCACCTGATTGGTGCACCTGTGATGAATTCAGCTGATTGGAGGAGGCACACACCTGGTGCACAGCTCACTGAACATATCTGGGAATTAAGGCTTACAAATAATAAATATATCTGCTGCATTGAAGTTTTCCAAGTTTTTAGGAAGAAAAAATAATTGCATTTAGCACAAGGCTCCAACAAAGTAACATGATTCAAAGTAAAGGGGTGTTAATGGATTACTGTATATACAGTAGGACGGGGTGGGATGCCCCTCGTGCGTGCTTTTTGCATCTTAATGTCAGAAAGTATATTCAGTTCTGTCATTAACACACACAATGACCCGCTGTCCTTCCATGTCTTTCCTCTTGTAGTCAGATTATTTATTCATAGCTTTACCAACTTAATATTGCCCAACAATCTGGTGTCTCCTTGTCTGTCCTCCAGCCTTCTGTCATTTCTCTCATGAGGAGCCGGGCCTGACCTCTCGCAGGATGGAGGTCGTCCTCTCTGGCCCCCAGAAACTGCCGGAGCCGCTCAGGAGGGGGACCCCTGTGCCTCTGAGCCAGCTGGTGGAGGAGAGCAGGAGCAAAGCAAACGCTCCCAATCATCTTCTCGAATCAAGTACGTATTAAAAAGCCTGCATTCAAGCCATTTCCTGTTGCTAAAAAGCATTTCACTAATGACTTGTTCCCTCTTATAGAAATCTATGCCAAACTGAAAAGCAACAGCCTGATCCAAGCAGAGCCCGCAGAGCTTCACTTCAGTGGGTTTGAGCTGGGGAAGGATTACGTAAAGATCCTGGTGAGGAAAATACACACTCCCATTTACAGATACAAAAGCAGCTGCTCCTTTAGGGGCATTTACAGAGCTGGTTATGATATTAACTCGACACAGAAAGACTTCTTACAGTACTCCTGTCAGCTTAGAAACCAACACTCAAGAGTACCGCGGGTTCTCCACCGGCCCTAAAGAGACACTCGGAGGGCATCGTGGAGATCAAGATGTACCAGTGCAATAATCAGGACCGAGTTCTGAAGTTATGCATCCTCATGTTTGAAGCACTTGGTGACTGATGTGTGGACGATAGCCTGGGTCAGGCAGAAGTGGAAGTCTGTGCAGTTTGTGCTTGATGGATGGTGTTATGGTTTTGCCAAGCCTTTGTGCTCTTTGTAGCTGAATGCATACAGGATGTATAGCAGGACGTGGATATCGGTGTTATGACAAGACGTCTCTTTAAGTTGTGTTTTAGCTAAATGTTTTTCCGGCATTTATTCCATCGGTCTACATAACTTGTTTTGCCCCCTACAAAGTGTCACCCTTCTCACGCCCATGCATCAACACGTATAACGTTTGGATGATTTAATTTGGTCTAGCTTCAATTGAATGGGCACTGATTGCACCTCATATGTTCGTGACGACGCCCCGTAGAATGGATGTAAACGCCAAGAAAATGGAAATGCTTTTCTCTAGTGCACATGATTGGATGGGAATGAATAATTATTTTCTCTCCTCCCTCAGAAACTAATCAACATCTCATCTGAAGTTATGAATATTCATGTCATACCCACTCAAACCAAGCACTTCCAAACAACTTACACCAAAAAGGTATGTTTTCCCATTACACATGGCTGACCTGGATGACTCCACTCATCCTTTAGTGCAAATCAGTGTTGTTTCTGATGACTCAACCCGTTCCATCCGTGTTCCTTCAAGTATCGACTCATCCCGGGCCTCGCCTACACACTGAGGGTCAGGCTGTGTCCCGACGAGTGGCGCTACTTCTACGACTGCATTCGGGTTCACTGCAAGGTGGGGATCCAGATGCACCACTGAGGGGGACGCCTTCATCTTTACACTTTAGGCATTCAGTACAAGCTGTACATCACAGCGGTCCTCACATAACTTTGCAGGGACATTAACAATAACTTAAAGCAGACAACTAAATCATGATAATCTATTTGTAGATCGAAAGTTGGGGGAAATGTCTAAGATCATGTCTCCAAATTGTCTTGTTTAGTCAACCAAAAATTCAAAGTTATTGATTTAAAATATCATCTCCAAAATCTCCATAACTCTAATTTTTGCATAAAAAAATACTAATTTAGAAAATGTTCTCCTGTCAATCAACGGTTTCAGTTCTCGTTGTTTTATTATTTGGTGAAACGTCCCCGTGTTCACTTTGAGACCTCTCTTATCTGTCTTATCTCTATACACTCTCTCCTGTGTTTCTCTTTCTTGTGCATTCAACCCACCCACGCCCGTTCTAAGGGGGAGGAGAACCTGTTAATTCCAGTTCATGCTTACCCTGTCATCGATGACCTGTGCATCCCTCCTCACATCGACCTGTCAGCCGTGCCACTTGGAAACAGGTGTGTGCGTACGCCGTACAGTGTGTGTGTTAGGATCTTCATCGGGCTGTTTCCTGACCCCCCACCTGCCCCGGGCTGGCCTGTCTCTTCCTATCCTTCCATGCAGCTGCCCAGGCTTCCATTCGCCATTTGGTGTCAGATCAGAACAACAATATCTCATCTCGTTTGTTCCCCACCTGTCTCTAGTGTTTGCCAGGCTATTCCTCTGAGATGCAGCTGCCCCGTCGACTTTGAGTTCCAGGTGCAAGTTATCCAGCCCCACGAGGCCTTCTCCGTCCAGCCCCTCACAGGTAGGGACTTCAAATATATATTATACCTTCTGTGGCAGATGTTGCCTCGCTGTGTTAAGCATATACAGACGACTGAAAGTTAGCCTTGGAATGAAAGTGATACACATATTTGCAGATTTCAAGACTACATTAAAAAGGAATCTATTTTTCTATCATTACAATTCCTACGAAAACCTTTTAAAAGACCCCCTGCAAGGAGGCCACACTTTAACCAACACCTGTGAATAATTGACACCCTTTTGTTTGTCTTTTAAGGCAAATAATATGGCATTCTGCATGTGTTCCCTTTGTCTAGCCGGGATGTGGATCTGCGGTTCTCTTGCAGCACACCAGCCATTGTAAAGCAGGCGTGCTGTGTTTTCTCAGACTGGTTGTGTATTAAACAAGTCGCCACAGAGTTTGAAGGATGCTTGTAGTTTCCACACAGCGACACAAAGCAGCATTGAAGGTCTGGGAAGCATCATAACACACGGCGGAAAGCAGCACTTAGGATTTGAAATACAGCTGGAGGTTTACCTAAGTACAAACCTGGAGTGAGAAGAAGGGATACAAACGAGTTTCTTATTTTGGATGTCCTCTGTCCTCTCTCCACACAATGAACCGTAACACATCACTTACACCCCAAGTACATGCGATACAAGGCGTGCATCCATTATGTGTAGCTAACTATGTGCCATCTAGTTACAGCACGCTCTGAATGGCAGCAGGTGTTATGAACATGAGTGTCACGAGCCCCCCTGCTGTCTTTTCCTTGCCCTCCAGGTGTGATACCGGCCAATGGGGAAGAGAATATCACGGTGACCTTCAGTCCTTTCCAATACATGACCTGTCAGGTCACCTTCCAGCTGATCGTCTCTCAGTTCAACAGCAGACCCTTCCTCTGCACCGTCAGTGGCAGCTGCACCCCTCACCTGGCCCTCAGGTAAAACCAGCCGTAGATCTTTATTTGTGGAATTGCTTAATACTGTAAAATTAATGAATGGTACCCAACAGTTTTGAGGGGTTCGTTATGGTTTCCCCACTGCACCACATTGATGGGACAGCATCTTCTTAACTATAAAAATACCTATTCTTAGATGTGGAGGTTTTATAGATATAGATATGTGTTGGGAGTTGCAGAGTGTTGTGCTCATTAGCTGCAGATACGACTGCCTTCCCTACGATGTAACAGTGATGCAGTTAAGACAATGCATCCTTGATTTGTCCGTGAACTTTCCCTTTAAAGGCGCACACGGATATTTGCATCAGCTGAGCAGGATCCAGCAGAATGTATTTGTTTAAGGGGTGTACTGGTAATGTGTGTTTCTTGTTGTTTCTCTCTGTTATCATATGTGACATGTCATACTCCAACTGTTGAGTTCACACCCAACAGTACACTCCTGTTGACAGAACTTCACTATCGCCACTTCTTTGTTCTCTCGAGCAGTGTAGAAATATGTGCTTCCCCATGGAGCTTCACTTAGTCTGGGTAAGCGTCACACATCCTGACTGATGGTATACACATGATTAGATGGAGCCTTTTCGTTGTCCTCACGCGGTCCAGTGATGACCACGGCGTTCAGCTTGTTCGTGCAAGTCATTCCTAAACTAGGTGGTCAATGGGCTTGTGTGCTGACTACAACTTCCCATTGGTTGCTCTCTCCAGCCGGCGTAGAACCTAATGTGTAACCGTGTTCCCACGAGAGAGATGGTGCCATCCATCACATCCAATGTCTTGGTGTTATCTCGGCCCAAAGTTAATAATTTATGGAAATCGCTCGGTCGCTGCTGCAGTGACATCGAGATGGAAATGTTTGCCGTATAAAACATTCTCCCTCGGTTTCTTGTTCCCCGCCGTGGAAATAATAAAAGATATTTGCAATTGAAAGGTTAAAATTATAATTGCGAGAGCCAGTGTTTTTCCAGCTAGAACCAGACGCTGGCTGCTTGGTGTTGCTGCCCGGCTTATCTTGTACAATAAACACATCCCTCAAATCACTATGTTGCATCAATCCAATCAGTCGTGCGCTTAAATAAACGTAGTAAATCTTTGTGACGCGTTCACCGTTTCAGAGAAGTGTCAAATCAGCCATTAAACACCATAGATGCTGCTGAATGTGTCTTTCTAATTCATATCCGCCACCTCACAAAATGATGGCAGCTGGGGAAATGTAAATATAATGAAAATGAATCGACTGGCTTCTGACCTCGTTGCTCAGCCGCCCTGCCGTCCCATATATCATCCTATAAACACCCAGCTAGAGCCGTCCTCTCTGCGACGACAACAGATCCTCTCAACAAAAATGAACCAATCACCGTGCTCCGCTCTTAAGTTTTCCTTTGTGCATTCAGATGTTCCTTCTAGCGACCTCAGATTAGCAGCGAACATGTCCCTTGCATTCGAGTCCGTGTTCTCTATTCATGACTCGGTTACGCCCCTTACTAATGTGTGCAACTCCAACGTAATTAAAAGGTTGCTTCATTAGGCGTCCTTTTCCGTCCTCTTTTCTCTGCATGATAGTGAGTTGGGAAAGAAGGCGGGTCTTGGGGATGCAGTTCGATACACAGGACCTTCACCTGTCACTCAAGTGCCCCGTCAAAGTAAAACCAAGCTCAGGTCGACTAAGGAGGCTGACAAATCAAAGGTAGTGTGTGTGTGTGTGTGTGTGTGTAACTATTCACTTATTTGAATGTGGAAGGACATTAAGGGGTTAATTAATTCATTTGTATATGAAAAATGTAAGCACAATGTGAGATGTTTAGTTATGTACCTCTATTTGTTTAGATAAGTAGACAGAATCCCCAGTATCAGACTGGGAAGGTTTGTAGTTTTGGTTCCTCCTTTGCCTTTGTCCTATCTAATAATTAGAAACAGACCATTCTCTCTTCCGGTACGTCCACACAGCAGCTTTTCAAACATCTTGAACATCTTGGAGCTGGGCGTGTCTGACAGCTTGGGGATTTTTTGCGAGCAATGCGACCAACAACCAATCACATGAATCTCCCTCCCCCGACATACAAAGCAAAAAAAAACGTGGATTTCATGCGAGCAATATATATATAAACTCCCCAAACAGGCGAAACCCTACCAGTTTCCCCCCACTGTCTCTGCCCTCCCTCCCTCCATGCTGGTTCCTCCGGTTTGTATCCCGGTAATAGTTCTGGTCGTAAAGAACCGGGTGATTTGCTCCCGTAACTTCTCGTTTGGAATCTGAGGAAATGAACTGCGGTCTGGTTCTCCCTGCTTACACGCGGTTTGATTGGCTAGCGCTTCTACCGTCAGATTTGCATAAACGTGTTTGATTGGCTGACGCTTCCAGCTCAGCTTCAAAAGTTGAACATTGCTCAACTTTTGAATCCTGGAAATCCTGGAAATCTTCGCTTCGCTCCCGCACAATGCAGTTCGGCGAAAAGCGAGGCAAAGTGATGTCATCCCCATTCAAAGTCAACGGGCAGAGAAGCGTTGGAAGATTCGTCTAAAGCTGCCGTGTGGACGTACCGTGAAGCTGCCGTGTGGACGTACCGTGAAGCTGCTGTGTGGACGTACCGTGAAGCTGCCGTGTGGACGTACCGTGAAGCTGCCGTGTGGACGTACCGTGAAGCTGCCGTGTGGACGTACCGTGAAGCTGCCGTGTGGACGTACCGTGAAGCTGCCGTGTGGACGTACCGTGAAGCTGCCGTGTGGACGTACCGTGAAGCTGCCGTGTGGACGTACCGTGTGGACGGTACCGTGAAGCTGCCGTGTGGACGTACCGTGAAGCTGCTGTGTGGACGTACCGTGACGGTTGTGTCCTGCTGATCCTTTCTGGCTGTGACATGTTACCTTTCATTCCATGTTTGTTTGTTTGAAGACACTGAGAGGTCAGGCGAGTGTTCAGGCTGCTCTGAAGCCGCCGGTAGATGTCTGCACTCCTGCAGGCGTGGCAAGGATGCTGATCACAGACTCTGATAAACTCAGCTCCAAAGACCTGAAGGAAGGTACATGAAGCCTAATGATTGTAATCTTTTTGACGTGCATTTCCTGTCAGCTGTATTATTGTCCTGTTACAGTCTGCCTTTGCACAGTAAGGTGAATCGGGTCTATTGCATGACAGAGAATACACATATGACAAAGTCTGCGTCTGGTTGTCCCCTCACTTCAGCCATATCGAGTGGCAGCATGGCTGCTCTGCAGAACAGGCAGGTGAAGGAAGCCCTCTTCAGGAAGAAGGTTCAGCAGCACGTGAAGGAGGAGCAGGCCAACCTCGTCAGATGGTGAATACGTGACATTTACGTTGAACGGTGAAAGTGGGGTTTTCTTCTGCACCAACTCAAGTTAAAGCTTAACAGAGTCGACAAGTGATGGAGAGTTGTAGGAGAGGATGCTATTTTTGGCTTTGCATTATGCTGGAGACATTCAAGTGTTTGTGAAAAGATTGTTTATTCCCTCATTTTCTAAACTGGAAAGCAAAGTTAAGACGCACCTCACATGTACTTTTTCCATTTCTTTCCAGTTGCATATGCGTCTTTAAAAAGTCCTCTTTGATGTTTTTCCTGTTTATTTGTTATTTCAAAGGCAAGTTCGTGTTGGTGAGGACCCGGTGTCGGAGCGCAGCAGGAGGCAGATAGCGGAGGAGAGGGAGATTGCGCTGCATGAATACATGGTGAGAACTTCCCCTTAATTATGGACTCACATAAACAGAATTGATATTCTCACAGCAGGTCGTTTAATGGAACCGTCTAATGTCGATCAGGGGTCGAACCTCAATTCAACTTGGGGCATAAACATAGCGACCACCTTTTAATATATCGAGCAACATATTAGAACACGTTGTTAACTAGGAAAGTACTTATAAGCAAGTCCCAGGGTGTCATTCAAAAGAGAAATGTATATCTGTGTCACTCTCTACCTCATGTGAGAAATGTTTTCATTGGCTCAAATACAAGACCTGTACTTTCTATTACTGGAAAGTGTAATCGCCAGAATTATAGTTTTGCAGTATTCCTTTTTTACCTCGACTGCTTTGAGCTAATGAACACATGCTTAGCCGATGTTCTTCAGCGGCTTGATTAGACGTTGGTTCGCGCTTCTCTGCTGCGTGTGTGACCGCTTTATTGAGGCAGTGCAAATGGGCAGACTCGGCCAAAGTAACATCACTTCTGAAATGTGTGTGTGTGTGTGTGTGTGTGTGTGTGTTTTCTCAAAAAGTTATTTGAATAGTGAGCACTTAACATCACTTCCTCCCCTCTCCTCTCACCTGCACTGTTTATAATACACACACACACACACACACACACCACACACACACACACACACACACACAACACACAAGCCCTCTTTGGAGTTTTATGGATGCTCTGGGGTTTTTATGAGCTCGTACCGTGTTCTTTTTATCCTCTGTGGAATCTGGACTGCGGACCAGACGGAGAATAACTCAACGGAGAAGACGTCCTCCTGTGTTTGCATTACAGCTTCGTGACTTTATCTAATTATTCTGCGAGACCTTGATACATCACGGCCTGTCACAATAATTGACTCAGTGTATGATACACTGACCTGACCCCCATCAATTGTACATTATCAAGTAATGGATCCCCAGCTTCGTTGTGGGGACATGTCGGCTTTATGCTACATTTAATTATAGCTAATATATATATATTGTTTTTTTTGTTACGGTCCTAAGTAACCATTAAGAAAATGTATTTGCAGGATATAGCCTGTTCAGTAATAGAATTGGGAGGGATGAACCCCTCTTTAATGGTCTCACATGCAGAGCACATGGCACACACAGTGACATGTGTCCTCTGCTTTTAACCCATCAGTACCAGGAGCCTAGTACCAGGAGTCTAGTACCAGGAGACTAGTACTAGACTCCTGGTACGAGGAGTCTGGTACTAGGAGTCTGGTACTAGGAGCCTAGTACTACGAGCCTAGTACTAGGAGCCTAGTACTAGACTCCTGGTACTAGGAGCCTAGTACTAGGAGTCTGGTACTAGGAGTCTGGTACCAGGAGTCTAGTGCTAGGAGTCTAGTACTAGGAGTAGTACCAGGAGTCTAGTACTAGGAGCCTAGTACCAGGAGCCGAGTACTAGGAGCCTAGTACCAGGAGTCTAGTGCTAGGAGTCTAGTACTAGGAGTACCAGGAGCCTAGTACCAGGAGCCTAGTACCAGGAGCCGAGTACTAGGAGCCTAGTGCCAGGAGGCTAGTGCTAGGAGTACCAGGAGCCTAGTACCAGGAGCCTAGTACCAGGAGCCTGAGTACTAGGAGCCGAGTACTAGGAGTCTAGTACTAGGAGCCACAGTGGGCAGCTATTGCACAGCGCCCGGGGAGCAATGGGAGTGAGGGGGGAAGGGGGATGTACGGTGCCTTGCTCAAGGACAGGGTGAACTGGGACTTCTCCAAGTAGCAGTCCACACTCCATATTTTAGGTCTGGTCGGGGACTTGAACCGGCGACCCTACGGCTCCCAGTCCAAGACTTGCACCAACTGACTGACTGTTGGACACAAGTGTCTCTGCATTTGACCCACCCTAGTGTTAGGAGCCATTATGAACGGCACCCGGGGAGCAGTGTAGGGGACGGTGCCTTGCTCAGGGACACCTCGGTAGCACTTGGTCTGGTGACCTGCCAGTTGCCAAGCCAAGTCCCGATGGACTTCGCCACCACCGCCCAACAAAGAGGAATACAAAGTTTAAACATTTACTTAAGTGCAATGTGTGGTAACAGAGCCCGAGAGTAAATGCACTTTGTTTGGTTATTATGTACATCATTTAGAATATTTAAATATGTTTCTCACGTTCCAATTCTTATGTCTGAACAGAATTAATGGTGTACTTTATTTATTATATTATCATTATATCATGGCATAAAATGGTCTTAAAATAAACAAAACCCATGCTCCACAGGATTAGTTGTCATGGTTACTTTAGTAGGTAGTTAAGATTTCCGATAACCCCCATCAAGCGTGTTTCTTCCTGTGACAAAGACAGAGATTAAACATGCTGAAATGTTATGTTTCCGTCGGCTTCGCAGCATCGCTCATCTCCGGGAGCAGAAATAGAAATCTACTCCATGCTTTCAAACCAGCATGTTCTTCAGCAGACTGCTTGCCAATTGCTCTCCAGCATGATAACTGATCTGTTGCAGGTGCAAAGGGGAGATGATAGGCGGGAGGAAGGCTTCGCTGCTGGACGACCCGAGCTCTCCTCCAGACGCCTGCTCTGTGCAGCAGGACAGGTACACCTCTGCTCTGCACCGCTCACGCCCTTCACGCAGCTTCTACACAGTGGACTCAGCGACTCCCTGTTAGATCTTTCTATCATCACTACATTAAGGACCTCTCATTTCCTGCTGACAGCCCTCCGTCACGAGTGAGCCCCTGTGACAGCAGTATTTCTCTGACTGGGGGGGTGATGGATGTCGTGAAATGTGACAGATTTGCACTCTAAATATACTATTATTGTAATTTCTGTCAACATCTGAAACGTAGCTTGATGCAGCTCTCCTGAGTCCTCATAGGAAAACCACTTCCATGGAGCTTACATGAAGAACATGCTATATTTATTTGTACAATAAAGTACAGCAGTCAA
Organism: Champsocephalus esox; assembly: GCA_036324585.1. Classification (NCBI taxonomy): domain Eukaryota; kingdom Metazoa; phylum Chordata; class Actinopteri; order Perciformes; family Channichthyidae; genus Champsocephalus; species Champsocephalus esox. Next base: position 3,979,641 of record CM070499.1, read on the forward strand.
TCCTACTTTAACACACTTTGATGTTCCTGTAACTCAGACATCTAAACACGTTTGTTTTTTAACCTGCTACAAAAAAACGGTTCATGCCACATCCATTTTATTTGCCTGTTATGGGAGACATGTTGATTTACGATGCCAGCATTTCATTTTAAAGACGACAATGTGGTGCCAATATCATCGTGGAGCCACCATGTAAATACTCAGGGTGTCCGCGGGGTCTTAAAAAGTTGATAAATCAATTTAGCGAAAATGAAGGCTATTAAACAGCATTTTCAAGGTCTCACATTTTGCATCTTGTCTTCAGTAAGTATATAAATGGTCCAGAGAGGTTGTGTATTCTGCAGTCTGCCTGAATGTAGTCACGGCGTAGGTGTGTAGAGTGATTCTGTGGAGTTTATTGATGGCATCCCGTTGGGTTTGACGTCAATGTGAGGTGAAGTGTGTCGCCAAGGTAACCGGTTAGAACTCCAAGTGGCGATGAGGTCTTAAAATGTATGGAAAGGTCTGACTTCAGGACTCCTGCATAGACCCTGGTTCTGTACGTCTGACTTCCTCGTTAACCGCCGAGACCTCATGGAACTTCCCTTTTTACACGTGCTCCATGTAAATGCCAAATGAAAGTCAATACATGTGTGTGTGCCCTCTCCAGGCCGGCGAGGGAGCCCCGTCCTTCCAGTTCTTCTGCAGCCTTCAGTGGGATCTGAGGAGACGAGCGCTCAGTCTTTTCCAGCAGGCGGCCCGCAAGGTGCGCTCGCATCCCGGCACACGTGCACAACGCCCACATGCATATTCATTGGCTCTAATGCGCAGACGGGTCACGCGCCAACACTCTTCCCTGAGGAGGGGCTGCTGGGCCTGCACCCCTGTCCCTTTAGGTCAACCATGTGGAAATTCCTCCCACTAAATGCATAATATTATTTACAGTAAAATGAACTTCCCTGGGAACATAAAGTGCCTTCCAGTGAGCGCAGAATCGGCCTCTTAAAGTCACAGCACAAATAAAGGGCTTTCTTTTATCGTGGAGAAGTTAGTTTTTGCTAATTTTGTGTTTCTTCTTTTGAGGGCAGCACGGGTTCGCTGTCCTCGTGTTGTCTGTGTGCCACTGAGCTTGATTTATTATATTATTTAAAGCAGTAACACCCTGAACTCTTCTCGACCTTTCAGACGGTGATTCGATGCCGCGTGGACCGGAGACTGACCTGTCTGAAGGAACTCTGCAGAACGATGAAGAACTCGTCCTTGGCACAGAAAGGTTTTGAGCATCGCTTAACTTAATTCATTCCTGCAGGAAAAATGTAGATGTCTGGTTATTATGAGCTTTGAAGAACACTCAGTCCACGCAGGGCCAAAGGGACGGGCTATTTGTGGTGCCGAGGACATTCACGTTACATTTGTCACTGACCACAACGATCAGAAGAATTCAATTACGACCTGTTTGTGTTTTTCCAGTCGAGGAGGACCGGACGTTTGATCTGAAGATGTCACCCGACAGGATCTTTCCGTTTTCTTTCCCCGTTTTTTCTGCATCGGTGAGTTCATTATATATCTGGAGTCTATAACACACTGACGTCCTTCCAGCAGATTACAGGTTGTTAGTTCTGTTTAGAATAAACTTGATCAATGCCGCGGTCTGTCAAAACAAGAGCTTAACCCACTTCTTTGCAAGTCGCTCTGTCTGGTTAAAGCTATTACATTAAATACTAAATGACCTTAATGGGTTCTGACATATGAAAAAGTGCGTGGCATGGTGGTCTAGTGCGTTGGTGGTGGGATCAGGGCGGCACAGGTTCAAACCCCACTGCAGTGGAGTGGAAGTCGCTTTGGATAAAAGCGTCCAGCGAGTGCGGCCTGGCGATCGTCCTGCACAAGAAACCATTCTCACTCATTACTGCCCTTGAAAGATATCTTTGATCTCGATGTGGAATCGGAAAGGAAGCTCAGTTTCCCGCACTTTGAGGAAGTCTCTAATTTCCCCGATGCCCCGGGAGATAAGGCGTCGGTGTTCAATCGAACAAATAATGCCATTTGTCTCCTTGATGTTTCCAGGCTCGCAGTAATCTGGTGGAAGTGCCCGCGGATCCCATCGATGTGACCGTGACGACACATGTGCCTTTCTTCAAGCTTCAAGTACGTGTTCACTGCAGATCTGTACCCAGCGGGCGCAGCGGGGGGGGAACTACCTAAATACCTGATTATTAATATCAACCATATTATTGTTTTGTTTGTTTCTACAGGTTCCACAGCGCTATAAGCTCATGGGCTACAGACCTGTGTCAGCCTGGGAGGCGTTCAACTCTTACATCCCAACCTCTCTGGCCAGACCGCTTCGCACTGCGGTAATCTGCAGCACCGGGACCAAAGCATGCAGACTCCACCATGTTAGAGAAAGATTGATTTATCTCTTCCCTCGTCTACCCAGAAAGAGCCGGTGCTGAATGAGGCTGGCGCCGCGGAGGCGTGGGGGGATCCGCAGAAGGGCGAGGCAGAGGAGGCCGTCTGCTTCTCCTTCAGCGCCCCTGAAGCTCTGCTCACACCTTTTCCAGCAAACCCACTCAGAATCTTTGTAAGACCATCTTTGATATGCATCTGCTCCTCTTTCTGTTGTGTACGATTTACATTTCTTCTGGTCAAGAGACGCCTAGTGAAATACTTACATTGTGTTGAACCGAGAGACTGACATAGGATATCGAACACCATGTGATATGTGTTTGTGTCGTAGAACCCGGCTCCAGGCCTGCAGGCGTACAGACCCACCCCCAAATACCTGGAGACGGACCTGGAGTTCCACCTCTGCCCTCTGCCCAGGTAGCACCCGGTGAATACATGTATACGGTTGTATCGAGGTAAAGTGGACCTGTCACGCTGTATTTGAACAATATATGGTTGAAATACAGCGTGATAGGTCCACTCTAAAGTGAGCAGGTGTTCTGTGAGCTGACGTTTGGCGATGGATTGTTCCCACTCACTCGCAAAGTGCTTTCTGTGTCTAGGTATCCCATCCCTGAGAGCGGCAGGTGTGGCCGAGCGACGCAAACCCCACACACTCAGAAGAAGCATCTGGGCCGCAAGGTCATTCTTTTCAGAGTCTTATGAACAACACTTTAGCTGCACACGTTACGGGAGGCATTCACTAACGGGATGTGTCTTAAAGAAAGTTGAAGAACATTTAATTTGATTAAAAAACCTCAAACTAGAAGTGAAAGCAAACGGGACATTAGATGCATCTCTAGTTCATCTGTTTTACATCTTATTAACTGATGCTAATGTGGCTAATCGTTTCCTGACCAACAACAGGAAGGGATCGCTGGCTTCATGACATGGAAGGATCTAGACTCGATCGCCTCGAAGCTTCTGTCCAGCCAGCCGTCTCCCAGCAGTGACTTCTCCCATCGCAGGTAGGACAGAACGTATTCTCTCAGAACCACCCAGAACTCACCACGAGGTGCTTCCCACGCACACTGGAGAAGCTCGGAGACAATTGTGGGATGAGACGGTCCTCGTGCATGTTTACATAACTTGAGTGGAGAGGGGCTGCGTTTCACTTCCGCCGTCTCTTTTCAGTCCGTGGAAGAATTTGAACTGGTGACCTTGTGGTCGCGTGACCTCACTGCGCTGAAGCTCTGGGCGCTTCTCACCGATGCATATCTGTGACTTTAAAGCATGTTTACCTTCCAGCTGTTGCTACGCTCCATGAGAACGGGCATTCATGAACGTGAGCAATAACTCCACTGTACTGGATGTTCCTTTTGAAAAGATTGAATGCTAAGTGAGCTCATAGATCCCGTTTGTCTCCTGCTGCATCGATAAGTGAGCTCTTGATCCAGAGCTGCTATCTGCGGATCTTCTGGGACCTTTGACAAGCCGCTTCCATGTGAACACATAGGATCATGCTGCTGGTTTAACAAGTGGCCACTTATACCGTAGGAGACGTTTATGTTCATAGAGTAAATATTTATCCTGACAAATTGCCAAGAGGCTTGTGTATTAATATGTAATGTGTTGGCATGCCGTTCATCACGCAGTATTACGTAGAGATGACTTCCTGCTGTATTAGTTTCCCTCCGTTATCGTTTAGCATTTCTCCTTCTTCTGATTCCACATAGCTTTCTTTGCTTTACTTGAAATTACTCTTTAGTTCTCCTTTTGTGAAATATCCCATACAGTTGCAGAAATCTCCTGAGTGTTGAAGTTATTTTCTCACTGGACTCTGATTTTATAATTCTCACTTGATTGCAATGTCCACGTTTCAGTAGTCTGGATTGAAGCGGTGATCAGTTGTACTTAGACGATATGGAAATAAGAACTGAAGCTCGTGCGATGAACCCTCTCCTTGCTGTTGAACACCTCCAGTGAAAGGCTGACAGCATCTAGGTCGTGTGTAGGCAGACTGTCTTGTGAGAGGATGATGACTTATTCAGGCGTTAACCTAAATGGACGGTGAATAAATGATGATATTTTGATGTCGAGTATTACTGAATGCTGCATGGTGTCGTCCCGTGCGGCCTCCTGTATGCGTCTCTCCGCACTCCGTCACATCGAGTAGCACTCAGCGATGCAGAACCCTGTCTCTGACCCTTTTCCAGGAAATATTGTCATGTTCATTCCAGTTTCTCTTGCATGGTGGAGAGCCAGCGTTGCAGAGCTAATGTTTCTTGCAAGTCGTGAAACACTTGAAGTCTTTATTTGACAAGACGCCGAAGTCATTTTGGCAGACGCTGTTCACACGATGTTCTTCAAAGCGCCTGCTTCCTTTTTTACTCACCTTCGTTGTGTTGCAAAACCTGTTTCTTGGCAAGTGTTCTCTCTCTGCCGTCAGCACTGATCCACAGCACAACTCTAGACATATTATTCTTCATCATTCGAAAGATGCCTCCTCTCTCAACCTTATCAATGTTCCGAGTCTGCGGTTGCTAACGGTCTGCTGTCCCGTTATCCAACAAACACAAACAATGCGATGGAAGCCAGGAGGCTGTAATGGAAGAGAGTATGTCTCTCGCAAACGTGTGAATAATTCAAAGGATTCTGCTGCACCTCAAGCACACTTTAAACTCCAACTTTCTGGGTACACCAGAGTTCCCGTTAGAATATGTTTTCTCCGGTCAACATGTCCGTTAAAGTTGAAATCTTCCGGTCAAAGGTCTTCTTTGTTATTTATTGTGCTTTAAAACTGATTGATATGATTCGATATTAAACAAAATAATTATAGTACAGTAACTTAACACGGGAATAATACACGGAGCGCTATCAGTCTCATGCAGCTCACGGATCAGTACTGAGTGACCCGACAGTGAAACTAAACGTATCTATAGCTAGTTACGGTAGTTTGAGAGGTCATTAAAATAGCTACGTGTGATATTCTAACCTGAAGTGTTTTGTCCGCTCACCGCTGCATGTGATCATAGAGCTGCGTGTCGACTCGTCAGCAGCAGCTGATCTCTCTCTCCCGTCAGAGCTCACTCGCGTTTATGCCATCGATCAGATCCAGTTCAGCTCATGATATGACTACCTGCTTATTAAAAGACACTTAAACAATAAGCGTCGCTATGCAACCGGGTGAGGCCGCAAAGTATAGCGCAGCATTATGCATTGTTTACATGCCCACCGGAACCCCGAGGCATTACCAACAGATCAACGCACAATCAACCCATCCAGGACATCTCTTTCTCCACATTAAGTGTGAGACATTAGAGTTGACTCTTCTTGTCTGTCACATACTCTTGGCGCAACTGAAGCGGTATTGCGCTAAACGGAAATTATTTTTGAACGGACATTTTGACCGGAGAGATTTAGATTTGCCGGTCTTCAGCATATTTTACCGGTCGTAGTCCGGTGATTATCGGCTAACGGGAACTCTGGGGTACGTGCAGTCTGCATGTTTATCAGCAAGACTCGGCTCAAAACGTATTTCCCCGGCCTCAAACAAATCAGTTTCTGCAGGTTTAAAAATGACTCGTGGAAGAAGAAATACCACTAAATGAATGATCTGAATCTGTGGAGTAACTTACTTAAGTACTTCAAAATGGTAACAGTACTTAAGTAATCGTACTTGGTTACTTTCAGCCACTGCTGCCAAGTTAAAGCAGTTTAACTTGAAGTTAAAGCAGTTTAACTTGACAGCAGCGGTTGTTTAATAATGTCTCCGTGAAAGCCAACCTGTGGCTCGTCAGGGTTCTCAGTCTGTTCTCTGCCCGTAAGAGGCATCGACTTCCACTCGGGAGATCCTTTATCATTCCTGTTGAAACTGCGACTTCAAACAACCCGAAGCGGTGCTTTCATCTCCGCGAGATGGAGGAGATATCTGACCGTTATCTCGATTCGGTAATATGTGGTCTGGCTCTTCATGGGAAACGCAATGTGTGTGTCCTGTGTAGGTCTGTGGACTGCAGCACAGATACACTTCCCCTCAACACACCTCCTCTGCGCGGCCCTCCTGATGACCTGCCTGCACCAATGGACCCGCCGTAAGTATGTGCACTATTGACACCTCTTGGTCTCCTTGGTGGGAGCTTGTTCTGGTCAAGATGGCCGCTTTCATGCTCAGATTCTGTGTGTTTTTAATCCCTGCTCAGGTGTGAAGGCGTCCAGCTAACAACGGAGATAATCAGAGCGCAGTTCTTGTCGGAGCAAGCTCTGGTCTCCAATAGCAACCTCAGTAAAGGCACAGCAGCCAGGTGAGTCTCCAGGGACGATGTGTGTGTTGCAGAGGAAGAGATCACTCGTGCAATCACACTTAGAGACCCAGGGAGGAGAATAATCTGCTGATACATTTACTGAATTAACCCCTAATGACGCTCAAGGCTTAATGTGGTTATAAAGAGACAACATATTTCTGTATCAGGCTGTAAACATGTTAATTTATCTTACAATGTTTGGAGTTTAAGATGGTTGGGTCGACAGTAAACGATACATATTATCCTGGTCGTTTATAATACATAACATTTTAAGGGCATTTGTAGCTTATTTTGATAAATGTCTCCACCGTTGGGCTCGGATGGTTTCCATTTGAAACAGAAACGTAGATGTTCTTAAATGTTCTTACATTTGAACGCCTCATTACGGTGAACGCTGGATCCGGCTCGAGTTCACCAATCGGACACTAAAGTGAAATGTCTCCGTCACAGGCACCAGAGGGAGATTCAGGCGGAGGCGACCCACCGCTCTGAGTTCAACCGGATGGGAGGAAGAGTGACGAGCCGGCTGAAGCGCCTTGAAGTCACCGATGCCGCTTCAGGGGAGCACTGAGAAAAGGATAACCTCCGAATAAACAAATAAACACGATCGCATGTCTTGTGTAACGTACCTCGCCGATAGCAGACTCTGCACGGTTTCCCCAGCCTCTTCTGATAAATAAAACCCGGTTACTCCCACGCGTAAACCTCTCTCCCACCTACTCAGAATGTCCAGTAAGCTCTCCCCCTGTGCTTTTACAAAAGCCTGGGAATTCGTTCTCCCCACGCCCACTCACCTGCATATGTAAGCACAGCTCCAGGACCTCTAACGAGCTGCAGCACATCAGTTAACTTGTATTCATGCGTGGCAGAACCTTCACTTTCCACTGCTTTGACATTACGGCCTTCAAGAATATAAGCTGTTGTCCTCTGGGTACAAACAGCAACACTGGGTCTTAATATTGATTTGTGTTCGCCTCTAATTCGTGTAACCACTCGCTGATTGGTCACCTTGGCATTGTTTCTACATTTATCAGCGTTATCATTTCAAAGTTCATATTTATGTGGCGGTCAGAAGGAGGCGGAAGGTCAGAATTTAATTATGGAAAGTGCTGACATACTGTGTACTCACTTTGATGAGTCCAGTGCGTCTGCTGGCCGCTAGAGGGAGCTCTAACGCTGTGTCCTCCAGTGAGTGAGTGCACTTAGTGCTTTGGACAAGTACAGTAAAGGAACATTGCTTATTTGAACACAGAGCCACGTTTCACATGCTTTTCACTATAAAAGGTCGCATTGTTCAGACGCGGGGTTGGATCCACACAGATACTAAACGCCTTTAGCCAAAGTCCGTCCCCGTCGGAGCGCACTGACGGTAGAGGGCGGGTTTAAAGGACACAACTCACTTTCACAGAAGCTTACAAATTAAAATCCATCGAGAAAAGGAATTCTATTATAGACGTAATCACATTGTAACGCATTAGTACAGGTTGAGACCTGAAATACACAGGGAATTAACATTATAAATACATATTTAATTAAAGCCACAGCAATGATATGGATTGAATTAGTAATAGACGGTGTAATAATAGTAACAGGAATTAGTGTGTGTGTGTGTGTGTGTGTGCAGACAGAGGGAGGATGAGGAGGTACAGTGCATCAGCCCACAGTCATTGTGTATAATTCATCCAACCAGCACTCAGCATCTATCATTTCCTGTAAAGTCCCTCTTCCAGTTCACCGTAAAGCTCTCACACCATTAATGTGCATTATTTTCTCCATTATCATCGAGAAATAAGGCGGAAATACACCCATGAAAAGCTGTGTTGCTGTTCAGGCCGTCTATCCGTCACCCAGTTCACACGTTTCACCAAGTCCCCGGCATCTTGAAAAATATACAACGAAAAGAAAAAGCAATCTGCTTCTACTGCCGCCTCTATTTACAACTCAAACCTACAGCGACTTTTAACGGCTTCTTTTATTCCCTTCTTTAAATACAATCTTTCCCCGGCTCACGCTCGTGGTCGGACCTGTTCTTCCTCGCGGCTTTTCGTTTGACCCATTTTAATGAATTGCTCCCTACAACTGCCTGGGAGGGAAATGGTGTCCGAGCGATCGCCCCTCAGAGATACCACACGCTCCCGTCGACCGCCAACCGAGGAACTTCTGTCAAAAGCTCAAATATCTGTCGTCGAACAAAGTCTTTGGCTTCGTTCATGTTCGAAGGCTTGCTTTGTTCAGCCTTTGAATACAAAGCATTAACTCTTGAGACCTTGTTTTACACCTTCATGTTTACAAAATGGATGACTGAGCGCTCGACCAAAGAGAGAAAGGGAAGGACTGAAATGTCGAGGTGACATCAAATCGGCCTTTCCGCCATGTAAAGTATAAACAACTTGTTCAGAGTAATGGCCCTGACATCATCAAGGCTTCAGCTGAGGGTCATGCAAAGCTGCTTCACGCCTATGATAGAGACGAGCGGTGGCGAGGTGCCCTGAACCATTGAAAGCCCGTCTCAATTAACATCGGCGGAAATTGGGGGCATTTGAGTGAGAGGTATTTAAGCGAGTCCGCACAACACAGACGCGTCGCCCTCTCCAGCGGACTTGTGATGGAAGCGGATCAGAGAAACTTAAACTCTGGTCATGCAATTATACATCTACTGAAAATCAAAGGTTCAGCGGATTGCTTTTAGATATAAATCACCTCATTCAAAGGTTTCCTCAAGGCTCCATGTGCAGATACGAGATGGTGTGATATCTGTTGGATAAAAGAATATTCGTTGAAGATAATTTGTTCTTTCTTTGCACGCCGTTGGATTTTATTCTCCATTTTAAAGAGGGGTTTTCTCTTTCCTGCAGTGTGTTATTTAGGTTTCTGTGCATGTCAACGGTCTGCAGAGGCGACAATCCTAAAGGTACCTCCATAGGGAGTTTCTCAACAAGGCATTTTAAGTGAATTAGTTTTGAATTCACCATTTGCCCAGTTATTTACTTAACTTAGCTTGTCTTCTTTGCTGTTTTCACACAGAATACGAACAGGCGTTTCACTGATCGGACACCTATCACTCGCACGCTTGTTATGGAAGTGCCGAAAAGGCCAGAGAGTGAGCGATATGCAGTGGCTGTGGGTTCTTTGTTTGACGCACTTTCTCTCGAGGTATAACGAGTTGAATGAAAGTAGAAATGTGAATTACTTTCTTCTGACTTAGCATTTAGTGCAAATGTCACAACATAGTTTTCTTCCTATACGGACATCCGTGATTCTTTATAATCATCTTGTTCAAACATCTGAAATTCTACTTTAGCTAATGACTCTCCATCATAGTTCAATCCCATGCTAGACTCGCATTGCTCGTAATAACCCTCATGTCTTGTGTTTAAAGTGATAATGTCGTGTTGTGAACTGTCAGGGTTCTACCACGTAGCCTGAAGCGATGCAGAACTGCTTCAACGTGACTCATCTCCGAGCTGCGGCTGCTTCACGAAAGGATGTTAAATCAGCCGTGCTGCGGTACCGCGTGCATTCGGGGCGAAACAGAGAACCCAAAGGGCCGTGATGCTTTTTGGGGGTTCCTATTTCCTGTAGTGTGCTCGATGCGGAGTGGAGAGTCTCAGTTAAAGATGGACGACGACTTGTCCATTCGCTTTATCAAATGAAACGTCACACTAATGTATACGTTTACCTTCAGTAAAAGCACTATTTTCTTTCATGATTTATTCCCAATAACCTCAAACTGAGATGACAAAGGTGACTGGGTGTTTCTGTAGCTGAGCACATGTGGAAGTGGAGATGAGGAGGGGAGAGTCCAGCAGATTTCACAGAGCACTAATACTCTGAGAAAAAAGGCTAAATGTAGTCCCGGCACACTTAAGTACAGTTTTGTAACGAGGCTAAGGGTTTATGTCCATGTCCTTGAGCTAGATCTCTGCCTCGTTAAATAATCAGGACTCTTTCTACGTGCACATATTTAACTGAGCTTATGATAAAGGACTATGCTGATTTGAAAAGAGTTGTATTGCAAAGTAGAGACATCGTCTTCCACGCGGTACTTCTTATTTCCTACCTTTTGTTCAACAGTGGTTTTGATTCGAAGGATCTGAAATATACTTCCGATCAATACCTAGAAATGCATTTACTTGAGAGGATGTGAATGTGTGATTTCTGTTTAGTGAGATTGACGGTAAACATAAAACGCTGTGCTTTTTATTTCCAGGTAGTGAGGGGCGTGCGCTGAAGCATTAAATAGGCCACCGACACAAAACGGGGACCACATGAATCCCCCTGACATTCCTCCATACAGAAAAACTAATGTTTTGATGGGGGGGGTGGGGCAAACGGCAAATAAGCTTTTTTCTATCAAGGCGACTTGGCAGGCCTCGGATTCGTTTTTTCTGAATGAAAAAAGAGACCGATACGGAGGCAGCAATTTATTTAAGAATGTTTTCATTGAATTGAATACACGTGAACTATTCTGGCCCCTTAGTGAGAGTTAAGAGGACCTTTACTGTATCTGCTGATTTACGGCTTTCTATTTTAAGGCTTCAGGAGACGTTGGGGTCAAGACCCAAACGCTGCTGCTGGCAGGCATGTGCAGGACTTCCCGTCTCCTCATTAGAGAGTGTCCTGTTCTCCTTTCTTCATACGTGTCGGTACGCCTGTGAAATTGCGAGGTTGTCAAAGTATCTGCACCTTTTGTTCCCTGACGTCGTTGTCTAGCTATTTCGTTCACTGGGTAAATGGAGTGATTGTGATTCAGAGTAGGTCCCCTTCATTCAGGAAGCGGTGAGAGGGATGCTGGGATGGAAACAAAGCAGTAACTGGCAGCGGTTGTTCGATGAACGACCACATGGCAGGTCACTTTAACCGTCTGTGAAAACAATTTATATTTGATTTGAATGACATTTCTAGAAAAAAGGAGGTTGATACTCCCAAACAATATCCATAATAATGCCTTAAGAGAGTGCTTTGCGGAAAGTATCATTGTCATGTTTCTGTAGTATCATTGACAGTCCTTTTTAATAAGGGTCATTAGAGCAGGTTAATCCTCTGACCAGACTGTGAGGACAGGAGCAATACATACTACCGTACTTTTCGGACTATAAGCCGCGACTTTTTCCCCCATTTTTTTTGTACAGCTAGCGGCCACTAGGGAACCTCCTAAATCTATGGATGTTACAGGTAAACATTAACCACCTTTAACTCTACGGGCTCTAGGACCGGTCCGCGCCCGCCACCTTTAAGCGGCGGGCTCCAGCAAGAAAAGCTGGAGGCCGGAAAAGAGCGAGACAGGTAGCGCGCCAAAGTAAAAGTGGAACGAGAGACGGAACGAGAGCGAGACAGACGGACAGTTTAGCTGCTGCGGCTTATATGCAGGTGCGCTCTATAGTCCGGAAAGTACGGTAGTCTTATATCTGTCTTCAGTAGTGGAAGGTAATTAGAAACCCTACGTGGTCTCAACATCAGTTGCGTTCTTTCAATGAAAGCCAACTCTCAGTAACTCAAGTGGACGACACAAAGCTCCACCATGTGACTCGAATACTCACACATGTTCTCAACACACACCTGAGGCGCCACCTCTTACGGACTCCACCGGAGAGCCGAGAGGGAAGCATCCCTTTCAGCAACTGTCACCAATGCAGGAGTGCTTTGGGAGAAGCTGTTACTTTATGTAAGACACAAAACCACACAAGACAATCACAAGTGTGGTTACTCGCTGCTTGTTTACCGCTAATTATCTCAGTAACCGCAGCACAAACACAGGGAAGAGAGCTTTACAGGCTCCGAGTCATGTATCCAATTACTGAGCTAGAAACACAGCATTCCCCGTGAGAGTCCGCGGGACAACAAACCTTCCTTACTCTCATTTGATGTGTGTGTACGCAGGGTAGATCCTCTGAGGTTGGGAGATGTGGTCAACACAAAGAAAGGGAAGTTGTTGGTATGAGACATATGGACGCTCCAGGTCTTCTTAACACGGTTCCTAATTACTCTATATATGACTGCACGAACTATCCGGTGTGGATGCCCTCAGCAGCGATGAAGAGCTCGGTCCTCCACCAGGGGAGTTTGAGAATCCTTCAGAGTGTGTACTGTTGTATCATTTACTCGCCGTACTGTACATTATGTTCTACTGCTGCGAACATTTGAGTTGTTCAACGTGTTTTCATGCTGCTGCACGTTTGTGTCCACCTTAACAAGTTTCTCTGTAAGATGCTGATTGGCAGGGACTACTTTTTTACTTTTCGTATGTGGTGTCTTTCCATCACCACAGCGTGTTAGAAGTATGACAAAAAAATACGAGTGCCAGATGTGGCTTCCTTGAAAACGTGCATGCTGTCTGGATTAATTCATTTTAATAATATATGATAGCGCTTTCAGAAACCCAAGGTCGCTTTACAAGTCAGGGTAGGAGTAGGCGAAAAGGCAGACAGGTAGCCTTGACATACAGTAAGAAAAAGAAACATTATCAAAGATAACTTTCTAAGGTTTAAATGCAGCTATTATTTTAATTGCCTTACTTGCCTTAAGTATACCGTATGTGAATATATGCAGCTAAATGCCCACTTAGACAGCGAGGCGTTAAACAATATTGCAATTAGAAGTATTGGTCGTAGAAAGGATGCAGGACAAAGACATTGTATTATAGCCCATTAGTAGAGCTGAGTGAGATGTAATGTGCATGGACTTATATCCGCTTGCTTCTCTCCGGTAGGAGGAGGCGCTGAAGTCTAAGTGTTTGCGTTTCCGTCTCACCCTGTGACAAATTACACTACGGCGTTTCTTCTGCTAATATGCAATATTTGCTGCGCTCCACTACCCATACACAGTGACTAATGCACAGAATACTAATGAATACCACGCCGTCTTATCATCGTGTTTTTAAAGCTAAATATTCCTCCTACCTGTGTACAACAGACGCCCCAAAACAATGTAATGCACGGTTTGATCTACTGATCATCGCCCAGAGAGCACAAGGTCAAATCCCCCATGTGAAGGTCAGTGCCCGCCTGGTACTGAAATGACTATTTGCTATCTGTTTTATACGTCTGGCTCCATCTGCCTTTTTAACATCAGAGCTTCATGTGAACAACTGCCCTTAGTTACGACACGCCCCACCTCCAGCTCTCACTTCAGGTTTTTATCTGACAGACGCTTGGGAGAAACTCATCGGAGACTTAAAGCTCTCTCCGCTGTCGAGTTAAATTCAACTTGAAGAGTGTTTTTTTCCTTCTTCTGGTCTCATGTTTCTATAATCGATGTTTCAGAAAGTAGAGTTCATTTAATGAATGCATGTTTCCTCGTCCAGCAGTAACAGCAAAAGCTATCAAAACTGCTGAGTTAATTAGAGCGCACATTTCTGAACTCCTAATTGTTCAGGCGTCTGTTTGCAATGAAGAGGAATATATAGTGAGCAATACCAATGCTTTACCATTACTGCAGTGTGGTGCTGTCGTGCTAAGATCCCACGGCTTCATTAGGGGGGGAGTGGCGCAGTGGGCTGTGCGTTTGATCATCCTTGGGCAAGACACTTCACCCGGATTTGCTATCAATTTGATATCAATGTGTACCGTACTTTTCGGACTATAAAGCGCACCTGCATATAAGCCTCGGCAGCTAAACTGTCCGTCTGTCTTGCTCTCGTTCTGTCTCTCGTTCCACTTTTACTTTGGCGCTACCTGTCTCACTCTTTTCCGGCCTCCAGCTTTTCCTGCTGGAGCCCGCCGCTTAAAGGTGGCGGGCGCGGACCGGTCCTAGAGCCCGTAGAGTTAAAGGTGGTTAATGTTACCTGTAAAATCCATAGATTTAGGAGGTTCCCTAGTGGCCGTTAGCGGTACACACACAATGGGGAAAAAAGTCGCGGTTTATAGTCCGAAAAGTACGGTACTTGTAAAAGCGCCTTGATGACTTCGAGGTGTGAAGATGGCCGGTGTGGCGCAGTGCGCTGTGCGTTGATTATCAGATCAAGGGGTGAAACCCGCTGCGTCTGTAAAGCCGTTGTGTCCTTGGGCACTTCCCCTGAACTTGCTCCTGTTGTCCACGGTACATGGCCATTACATGAATGTATGATCTGTATTTGTAAAGCGCTTTGAGAGTCATTGAAAAAGTGCTATATAAATATAAGGATTATTATTATTATTATTAAACACACTTTGTATTTCTGCTAGAAATCTAAGAACATTGAAAATAAGACTTTTGTGCCTTTTTGGCATTACCCCTCTTTGGCTTTTATACATATCAACCAAAATGACACCATGTTTAGTTTTGTAATGCTTACTGATAAGTGTACCCTATTTAAACGCATCAATACAAAAAATGAATATACTTTACTGAGATACAAATGAAGTTTCTAGCATTCAGAGTAAGCCCCTGAGGTTTTCTGAGGAACCGGCGGTGCTGACAGTCCCTCAGATTTCACCACCACCAAAAGGCAATTACGCCCGTGCATTATCTTCTAAAGATATCAACAGGCTACCATGTCAGTGTCGCCTCCACTGTGCTGTGCATGTTGTCACAGCGAGCAAACACCAAGAGCCTGTTGCTCAGTGTCCAATCCAGCTGTGCCGAAAATCTTTCCTGCCTCCATCATTGTACATCAACCCTGAATAGAGAGCTGTTCATCAGAAATGTACAAAACTGCAGCTGAGAAACATAAAGAACTCATATAACAGAATGTGACGAATCAGAAATTATGTAACGAATGAATTCATGCGGTGATCCAAGGTGAAGGGTTTACAGTCGCATTCAAGTTATGAGAAGAGATTTGAAAGACATGTTTTGACTCTGCCTGGTCTTACGACGGCTCAGGAAAACCTTGAAATCAATTAGAAAGTAGATATGCTAAAAATGATCTAAAGCCTTCCTGCAGAGAAGTTAAATCTGACATGCAATTTGTAGTATTCATTGTAATTGTCACATGTAGTTGTGACCTTTGTTATTCAGAGTTGAAGCCCAGGTTCTGTATTTCAGGTTGTTTCTGATTATATTCCGTGCCCTGACGTCCCATTCTGCTCCGAGCGTTTTCCTGATTTATCTAAAGATACAGCGGATGTTACTCACGCGTCTCCGTCTCCTCAGGCGTGGCGTCGGTCAAACCAGCTACGACTTGATTTAACCCTGGCACTCAATTTCACTATCGTCTAATCCGCGGAGTCAGGTGACGATGGGGAGCTCACTGTTGTGAAGCCACACACTTAGTGGTACATCTGCGTGATGGAGCACAGGCAGCAGGAGGGACCTCGGGCGCTAGAGAAATTGCTTTCGGAGGTCAGGAAGAGGTTAAAAAGGACAACACAGGGCAAAACGATGTATATAGCAGGCTGTTTGTGGACCGAAACGTGTCCAACATGCATTCTATAGCTTAGGAAATGCATTTGAAAGACAATGTATGTACATAAATATCATGTCGTAGTTTCTCAGAGAATATAATGCAGTGTTGTTTCTCAGTTCCTGATCCCAGATACATTTCCATAGCCTGAACTCCAGCGATGGAAGCTGCAGTGCGACAGCCACCTTTTAAATGTGTGGAATACTTTCAATTAAAGTGTGCTTTAGAGCTGCCTAAGTGGGATTTGTGCTTCATCAGTGTGTGTGTGCTCTCCGGGGAGGATTAAGGCCCGTAGCACAGTTTTAATCTCTGATACAGATTACGCTGCGGGTTTCTACGAAAGGCTGCACTACTGTCAGATACTGTATCGGTGCTGAGAGATGTCTGTTGCATTCAGGGTCTTAATTCAAAAAGGGGGTTTCTTTCTTTATCACAAACCTCTGAAGTTTCTTGTCTAACAACACCTAGTGTAGAAGTGCCAGCTTTAACTCTGATTTAGCCCTTATTAACACGTTCCTCTTAACAAGCCCCTGCCGCCTCTGGCACCCTTTTCACACACTCGCACATCTCTACTGAATCACATTGTTTTTAAAAGTATACTTATTGCTTTATCGGGATGGAAACATGTGCTTGCATTGCCGAACAAAGTGTGAAATTAAATTAAAAAGTAAAGATCCGTAGCACAGCGGCATGTAATCAAATATATAAATAAAATAGCCTACAATAAGTTTAATATACGCATATGGACTCATGAAACAGATGAATAAAGATAACTTAAATGTAGACAAAGCTGTTCATAAATTGGAATTGTGTACGCCATGCAGCATTTTCCTATATGTTGTCCTACTGTCTGCAGGATGAACACTCAGCCTGTGTAGTGCCTTGCTCACCGTCCCGTCAGCAGTAGTTTGTGAAGCTGCAGGCGGTTTTTTGTCCTGCTCTCCACCTGCCCAGGTCTCTCCCCTTCCTCACACAGCAATTGTCCTGTCACCAGCCCACTTTCCCGGCCCTCGGGCTCCAGAGTCACGGTCTACTTCCGACCGCTTATAGAGATTTGCTGGTTGGATGGCAGTGAACTCAACAGGCTTTCAGTGCAGGCTGACCTACTGGCTTCCATAGCTCGGGCAGAAAGCTTAGCTAATGGTCTGCTTGCTAAGCCCGAGCTGGGATAGCATGCTCAGCGTATCCTCGCAGAACCTACTGTATTTAGTTTTCCTTTTGGTGCATAGTTTTATGTAGTTTCCTTGTGTAGCATTGGAGTAAGGCCAATTGGTTGCAGCAGGTTTTTCACATTTTCTCTCCTTCACCTTCCGTGTCAGTAATATGTGTCGGTCACACCAGATTCCTACTGACTTGAACCATATCTGAGCTTTTCTATGAGGCTCACATCTGTTGTTCTGTATCAGGAGTTAGAGAATCGCCTGCATGACATGTTGTACAAACATTCATGGTTATTTACTTTTGGTTTAATAAACTGTCTTTATTTGGTCCAATCTCAAATGCCCTTAGTTAGTGCGTCGAAGCAAGATTTTGAAAAGGCAAGGCAAGTTTATTTATATAGCACCTTTCAGCACCAGGCAATTCAAGGTGCTTTACAAAAATGAAAGACATTCAGACAAAGGCATTTAAAAACCGTAAAAAGATAATAAAATAAAAACCAAAAATGAAAGACATTAAGAAAATGGCCTTCAAAATCAGTCATTAAAAAGAAAAGCTCATAAAAGAAACATTAAAAGTCTAAGATATGAACAGTTCAATTATTTCGGTTCTTGATTTTTAATTTATTCACAGAACCTCCCTTTGGAAATCCGAACATCTCCGTCCCGATTGTTAATTTAGACTGATTGTTTTCACCATGTTATGCTCGCATGACATCCACAATCGGACCCTCAGGAGAGTGTACTAGCCCCCTGCTCTGCTCTGCGTTCCCATGACAAAGTCTTTAGGCGTTACCTGAACACCCCGTGTTACCAAAACACTATTTTTCACCCGTCGGTGCTGTGATACTTGTTCCTCAGTACAAATCACCTAAAAACTGATCGTAAACCCTGGCTACGATGGATATCCCAAATATCCTACTTTCGAGCAGTCAGAAATTAATTACGTTTAAATTTAAAACATTAAAAGAAAAAATACTTGGATAAAAGTTACAGTGCAGTCTAAGATGTGAATAGTTCAATTAAAAGCAGCGACAAAAAGAAAAGTCTTCAGCCTGGATTTGAAAGTAGTCAGAGTGGCAGCGGACCTGCAGGTTTCTGGGAGCTTGTTCCAGATACTTGGAGCATAATAACTGAACGCTGCTTCTCCATGTTCAGTTCTGACTCTGGGGACAGAAAGCTGACCAGTCCCTGAAGACCTGAGAGATCTGGATGGTTCATAGTTTAGCAGGAGGTCTGAAACGTATTTTGGGCCTAAACCATTCAGTGCTTTATAAACCAGCAGCAGTATTTTTAAATCTATTCTTTGACACACAGGAAGCCAGTGTAAAGACTTCAGAACAGGAGTGATGTGGTCCACTTTCTTAGTGTCAGTGAGGACTCGAGCAGCGGCGTTCTGAATCAGCTGCAGCTTTCTAATAGATGTTTTAGTGAGACCTGTGAAGACACCTTTGCAGTCTACTGAAGATAAAAGCATGGACAAGTTTTTCCAGATCCTGCTGTGACATTAGTCTTTTAATCCTAGATATATTCTTTAGGTGATAGTAGGCTGATTTAGGAACTGTTTTAATGTGACTGTTGAAACTCAGGTCAGAGTCCATACCTACGCCTAGATTTCTGGCTTTATCTGTTGGTTTGAACATTGCAGACTGAAGCTCAGCGCTAACTTTTATACGTTCTGACTTGGCTCCAAAAACCATTACCTCAGTTTTATCTTTGTTTAATTGGAGAAAGTTCTGACACATCCAGTCATTGATTTGTTCAATGCACTTACTCAGTGTTTGAATTGGAGCATAGTCTCCTGGTGAAATTGTTACGTAAATGTGTGTGTCATCCGCATAGCTATGGTAACTTATTTTGTTGTTTTTCATTATCTGAGCCAGTGGTAGCATGTAGATGTTAAAGAGAAGAGGCCCCAAGATGGAGCCTTGAGGAACCCCACATGTAATTTTTGTCAACTCAGATGTGTATTTACCGATAGAAACAAAGTTGTTTCTGTCCTTTAAGTAGGATTCAAACCAATTTAGAACTGTTTCCGAAAGTCCCACCCAGTTTTCCAGTCGGTCTAGTAATATGCTGTGGTCAACAGTGTCAAACGCAGCACTGAGATCTAATAATACTAACACTGAAGTTCTGCCACTGTCTGTGTTTAAGTGGATGTCATTAAAGACCTTTACAAGAGCAGTCTCAGTGCTGTGGTTTGGGCGAAAGCCTGACTGGAACACATCAAAACAGTCATTTAAATGCAAGAAATTACTCAACTGTTGAAAAGCTACTTTTTCAATGATCTTACCTAGAAATGGGCAGGTTTGATATGGGCCTGTAATTGTTCATTACTGAAGCATCTAGATTATTCTTTTTTAAGAGCGGTTTAATGACTGCAGTTTTCAGGGCCTGTGGAAAAATACCTGAGTGAAGAGATTTGTTTACTATATGAAGTAGATCTGAGGCCATGCAAGGCAAAACATCTAATAATATCAAGGCAGCAGGAGGAGGAGGACTTCAGAAGTTGTATAATGTCCTCTAGGTTTTTATCATTAATCTGATGATTGTGTCATGATGTCTGAATTGATGTTAAGTGGACAGAGAGACAACACATTTGCTGTTCCTGATGCAGAGGCACTGACTGCTTGTCTGATTTTCTGAATGTTGTCAGTGAAAAAGGCAAAATCATTGCACGCCCTGGTGGATAGAAATTCAGAGGCTACTGACACTGGGGGGTTAGTCAGTCTGTCGACGGTAGCAAACAAGGCACGTGCGTTGTTTTTGTTTTTGGTAATGATGTCGGAGAAGAAAGACTATCGTGCATTTTTCAATTCCAAATTATAAAGGCCAAGTCTCTCTTTATAGATTTCAAAGTGAACCTGGAGATTTGTTTTTCGCCACCTGCGTTCAGCTTTTCGACACTCTCTATTTTCAGTTTTCACTGTCATGGCCTTTCTCCATGGAGATATTTTCTTGCCAGACACTTCCTTTACCTCAATTGGAGCAATGGCATCTCTGACATTTTTAATTTTTGAATTAAAATGATCTACTAGCTCATTTACTGAGATGTTAGCAGGGGCAGGTGTGGAAGAAAAATTCTGAGTAAACATTTCCCTAGTATTTTCAGTTAAATATCGCTAAAAAAATAATAAAAGTAATGTTCCTATGCAGCACAGGGTATAATGCTTACGCCATCAATACTAGGTTGCAGTATGTGAAATATGCATGCATGTGCAAGTAGAGCTGCATTCATACATAACATTAACACAAGCACAGACGCTCCTGCACGCGTCTGTGCATTCCCACTGTCGACGCAACTGTATTTCACCTGATGGATTTGTATTCCACCCACATGCCACGTGCACGCGCACACACACACACACAAACAGATATATTCAGCTTGATTTCAATCTCAATGGATTTTTATGCAACTGCTCAAAAGTATTTAATCATCAAAAATATTTGCAAGTTTGCCAAATAATCACTGAATAATTTGTGCAGTCATGTAGTGTGAGGCAACCCTCTATATCTGCATTGTAAACGCCCACATTGGGTCGCTTTAACCTATATATGTGAGCATGAGTGCACACGGCGAGTAATAATCTGTCGGCTATCATCACTGTCGAATCCCCCCGAGATCACACACATGTGCAGGAGGGATGAGCGACACAGCTGCTGGAGAGACAGAGGAAGCTGCGGATTACTCAGGGTTACCCGCTGTGTGTGTGTGTGTGTGTGTGTGTGTGTGTGTGTGTGTGCGCCTGTGTGTGCGTCAGTCTTTGTGAGGACAAAATACTGATATCTGCCAATTCTTGCTAGTCTGTCTGTCTGGGTATAAGACTTGACCTGCTAGAGTAATGTGCATTCTCCCACCCCATCGCTATCCATCCATCAGTGATATTTACTGCATGGTGCTTCTGATAAACACTGATGAGATGAAATATTGATTTCCCTAGTGCACAAACACACACTCTCACACTCACACACAGTGCCTCCCGCCTAATAAAAGGAACCCACAGCCTATTTCACAGTCTCGCTGTAGTTAACGGTCTGCAGTTAAAATGATTTGCTTGTGGCAACGTCTCCAATTCAACAGCGCTTTATTCCTGTGTCCAGTATCTCTCATAAATCAGACAGATGGAGATACATTAGGACAGTGGTTCCCAAACTGTTTGTGCCCAAGGCACACCAAAGGACAAGTAAAAATCTCAAGGCACACCTATTGTGCAAAATAGCCCTTATAACACGTGTTATCACTCATATCATGTAAAATATCTGTAAATGTGCATAATTATTTACTAATGCCAAATAAAATGTGACAAAGACAACTATATTACTCATGAAATATTTATTAACGAAATATTTCAGAAATTAATTTGAAACGTTATCAAATTAGGCTTCATCAAAGCAGCAACACACTCATTTAAACCAGACAGGTCACAACGTTAAAAATGAGACAAAGGAAATTCAGCAGAGAACGGTCAATGCAAGGAAGCTGCATTGTCCATGGTCCTGAACTACACATTATAAATGTAACATTTCAGCAGAGATGGGGTCGTTACTAAAACAAAAAGTAATATATTACATATTACTTTAAAAAAAAGTAATATATTACACATTACATATTACTTTTAAAAAAAAGTAATATATTACACTACTTCTTTACTTTCTATATAAAGTAACTCGTAACTTTACTCGCAGGGCCGGCCCGCCCCTCCCTGCAGGCAGAACAAGCAGACTGCTAAAGTTTCAAATGTTCTCTTTAGTTCAGTTTCCATTGTCGCATAAGACTGATCCAGATCCTGAATGTTTTCCTATCTGACCGTGGCTGTCCTCTGTCTCCTGCTATCTGTATATTTTGCGCAGTCTATCTCTGCTCACTCTGTTGCGTCGGCGTGTTCTCCTGCGTGTTGGCCATGTGTTGCACTGGAATCAGACGCCGCAAAGACTTCAACCGAGCACGTACGAACTGCGCATGCGTGAGTGGCAATAACTCTCCTTACCAGCAGGCGGGGGTAGTGTGTATTCGTCATTCAAAACAGGCAACAACCGGAAGACAGAGAAGAAGAACAGACTGTGATATAAACAAACAACAAATAGCTGTGCGGTAGCTCTACCTTAGCACGTGTTCTTTACAGGTGCTTGTTGAGGTTTGACGTGGTGTTCACAGCAGTGGATAACAGCTTCTGGCCTGGACACAGTTTGCACCTCACCGTCACATTTCTGTTTATTCTTCGGATGAACTCAAAAATAATGGGCATACCTCCACCCCTCGAGAGTTATCGCTGACTCAGCCATGTTTATGCAGCACTGCACGTGGAGATGTGGACGCGCAAATCGCGCAGATTACGTACATATAAACCTACAAAGTACTGATTTAGTACTGACAAAGTAAATTAAAAAATAATTATGTTTGTGTAGTTGTATATTGCAATAATAACTTATAGTTGTCACAAAATCCCACGGCACACCCGGACTTGCCTCACGGCACCCCAGTGTGCCGCGGCACACCGTTTGGGAACCACTGCATTCGGAGATGCATTTAGGTGGCTGTTGTTGACAAATCAAACCACTTGTGTGTTTTTGTTGTGGATTTGGAAAGGATTTTGCATGTGCTGCCCAACATATTTCCTCTGGGAGTACAGACTGCCAGAGTCACTGCTGCGAGCCATTCGGTCCCTCTGTGTAAGAGTTATTTTCCCCATGAAAGCAAGTGCATTTAAGTTCAGCAGAACCTCCTCTCCGGTCTTGTAGCATTCTGAGAGTTGAAAGGTTTAAGTCTGGAGGGAGTCTGGTTCACTGACATGAAGGTGTTATCTGCTCTTTGCTGATGACACTGTCCTTGTGGCTTCTGCTAACTGTGATCACTGATGTGCACTGGAGCGGTCTGTCGGCCGTGTGCTGCGGGTCACTTCAGATTATTTTAGTGCTTGAGTAGGAAGCTCCCTGGGCACCTCTCTTTGTAGATGCTTTGCTCAGACTGATCCAGGACACGCTGGCCTGGAGGCACCTGGGAGAAAGACATCGGCCTTCTCTGCTAATAGTGTTATCACCGATACCTGGCTAGAAAAAGCAGATTGAATTGGAATTGAAAGGATGCACCTTATTATTTCACATTCTCATCAACAAGACTTGCAGTAGAGCCAAATGCAAATGCAGAATTGTGTGTTGCACATCAAATCTGCCCATTTAAGTGTCATTATCGCCACAACATCCTGCTCACCCGACTCAGGGACATTGGTATTGAAGGTATTGCACTCAGATGGCTCCAGTCCTACCTCACTGAACGATCCCACTTCATCTCCCTCCCCAACCACTCCTCTGCCACAGCTTCAGTCACCCAAGGCGTTCCTCAAGGATCAGTACTTGGCCCCCTCCTCTTCATCATCATTTACATCCTCTCCCTCGGTCAGATACTCCGCCACTTCAACCTGGACTTCCACTGCTATGCTGATGACACTCAGATCTACCTCAGCACCACATCTCTCCATAACCCACCTCTTACCCACATCAATTACTGTCTGACAGCTATTAAAACATGGATGCAACATAACCTCCTCAAACTGAACAGCAACAAAACGGAACTCCTCCTAATCGCCTCCAAATCCACCCTCAGCAAGGTCACTAACATAACACTCACCATCGATGGCACCATTGTTTCCCCCTCCAATCAGGCACGCAACCTTGGCGTAATCTTTGACCCCACCCTCTCCCTCGAACCTCACATCCGCCAAACAGTCAAAACCTCATTTTTCCACCTCCGCAATATTGCAAAAATCCTACCCTCTCTCACCCGCCCCGCAGCCGAACGACTAATCCATGCCTTCATTTCCTCCCGCCTCGACTACTGCAACTCACTTCTTTACGGCATCAGCACTACATCCCTCAACAGACTCCAACGGGTTCAAAATGTAGCTGCACGTCTCCTCACGCATACCAAATCATGGCATCACATCACCCCAGTCCTCAAAGACCTCCACTGGCTTCCTGTCTCCCATCGCATCAGCTACAACATGCTGGTCCTCACCTACAAAGCACTCCACCATTTGGCCCCCCCTTATCTCACAAACCTTCGAATCGAATCATTCGAATCAATAATTTTTCAAATTATGATTTATTTTTTATTTATTTTTTATAACCATTTTTCCTCCTGGTCTCTCGCGCCCCCCCTGGCATGCCTCTGCGCCCCCCACTTTGAGAACCACTGCTCTAGACTTTCCCGTCAGAGAAGCCTTGTTTCTTTCTGCTTTGTGACTAAACTCGGCTCGACAATCAATCGATGCTGCCCTTCATCTGGGCACTTCATCTGGGCGAGGACACTTCATCTGGGCGAGGACACTTCATCACGTTCAACCCTCCCTTTAACTCAACTACTATCATCAAGACGCTCTTGATCTGAGCGCATACACCCAGCTCCAATCACCTGACAGTGAAGAGTGTTGTTGAAATATAAAACCCAGTCTCCGAATAAATGTTTCATACATAGTGCCTAGTGTTCATACTTCTGTACCCTATAAAACAAAATGTCAAAAGACAAAGGAAGAACACAATACAGGATTGAAATAATGCTATTGCTTGCAACGCTTTACAGACGAAAGGTTCTGGGCCGTTCTTTATGCAATATCTTTTACCAAGAAGCGTGTAAATATGACACCTTAAAATAAGCCTTTCTCCAATAGGAGGCTGGTGTTTGGGGCGTGAGGTCTCCCAGGAGTTGCTTTCTGACACCAATAAGACAGACTGTTGCTCTGTAATGAGCTGAGAAACTGCATCCCACTCTCTGGTCCTCTGGTGGCTGCCGTGTCACAGGCCTCGTGCTATTTTTGACAAGAGCAGAAAATACATGTCCGTTGTGCTCAGTCGGGAAGAGAGAGGACAGCAGGGCCGCGGCTCTGTGTGCTCTGGCACCGCTTCCCTGTTCCCTCTGACAACAGTCACTGAGAGCTTTGTGTTTATTTCCACGCAGATGTGCCAGCGTTACGAATGCCGTCGCTGTTCACTGTCTTGTATTTTCAATAGGGCAATATTGGTTGGAGGGTTTAGCAGCACTAGTCAATTATCTTCTAGAGGACTTGACAGCGTGTCTTATTATTGTATGGCACTTGGTATGTACCTCACTCAAGAGAGAGTATTTTGTTATTGGAGCAGCTGCCCATATCCATTTAAAAGTACTTTAGTCGTGAACATGGGGATTTCGTTCATAAACAGATCACGTAACCTAACATCTACACAGAAGTGATTGTTTCCTGAATGTCACCAAAAATGTCCATTTATTTCTTCTTCCACATATCCACTCGTTTTCTTTCTTGGACATTTAGTTATTTATGGCTTGGCATGCTCTTCGGGATAAGAGTTTCAGCGCTGTCTGCACAACAGCGACTTTTGAGAGATGTGTTCCTGCCGTAGCGAGGCTCGGCGTGTACGTGATGACGCAATCTGCCTTCTCCGTCGTGTTCGCTGGCTTCAGATCAGCGGCTCGTGGCGGCTGGTGGGATCTGGTGGGCGAATGAAACGCAACAGCTGATGTTTTGATGATGCAATCCCAGCATAAAGTGGGTAAGCACATCATCGGCAGCTCAACAGTCGCTTCTATTCTGTTCTTTACTCAGCAGTTCAGCCCGGGGGTGCATGTGCATGACTCCACAGCACAGAAGGGGAATTCTGCGTCTATGTTATCCGCACTGGCATAAAAACGTGCAGCAGAGGAAGTTTGTCAACAGCGGGAAAAGACTATTGAATTTTTCCTCAAAGAAATGATTGCCGATAGTATTTTTTGTCTGTTTACTTGCATTCAGTGGCGGCTGTTTCTGTTGACTTTGTTTGTTGAGTCCAAACAAACAGACGGAGTGCAGGAAGTGTCTCACACAAATCAGATTGTTTTCTATCAGAAGGGACATGAGGCACAGAATGAAAATGGTGTTATATCAATATTTAAACGTCACCCTTGCAATATGTTTACATTGGGTTAAATGACTGCATTTTAGTAATACGAAGGTTTACGTATCCAACCCTTAGGAAAGTCACCATTTGATTAGATCACTTTATTGTCATTACAAAAATGCAAGCACAGTGTAACGAAATGTAAGGATGGTCTAACCAGATTGCAAAACAGTCAGTGGCATACAGATTTATCAGAAGTATGTACCAACATAAATGATAGAAAAATAAAGGTAAATAGATAGGAAATGTATAAATAGGAATAAATACAGTGAATACAGAATTGCGCTTCAGCACAACACACGACAACAACTAGGCAGTGTGGGACAGCGTGGGGTTCATGCTGCCGTTCCCCTCAGCGTTTTAGCGCCTTTGGTTCAGTCACATTGCTCTCACAATGCATCTGTTGTTAGTGAAGTACTTTAGTGTAAATACTGATACACCTCGTGTGTATACAATGTCTTTCTAATTAGGTGTGCAATGATCGAAGCCTATTCCAAGGCTTATACCTTTTTAAAGGGATATTTTGAAGTGTTGAGTTCGGTGTTGTGTGAGGTACTTTTTGACATCAGTGTTTAAAATAAGCTTTTACAGCTGACTTTGTCTATCAGTTGTGTTTATAGCCATTCTCTTGCTCTGCACTTATCCATTAGCAAACCACCCTTAGAGGTGACTGCGATCTCCTATCCTGAGATACATGCATGTTGTAACCCTGATCCCAGAGTCCAACACCGTGTAACAAAGTGTTTGTGTTCACTGCTGTGAAAATAGGAAAACAAGCGTTGGCAAAGCGAGCAGACCTCCTGGAAACTAGATGAATTGGCACTTGCTTTTCCCTCGAGCACCGATGACAGAAACACAGCGCACCCAGTCATGGCACTGTCTTAGAAAGGTGTCCAAATGACATTTTGATATGCAGCGTTGCCTCCTGCCAACAACAACGAGCAATTAAGGCATGTTGCACTCAAAGAAGAGAGGCAACGCTTGGCGAAAATCACAGTGTGGCTGACCCCCAAAAAAAAAGCAATTAACACCTGCTCTCGTACCCCCGCTCACCCCTCCTGGCTGACGTGTGTGTGTGTGTGTGTGTGTGTGTGTGTGTGTGTGTGTGTGTGCCTTTTCTGTCCTCTACGAATCCTAGAGACAAGAACAACTTTTAGGCTTATGTTCAGACACAGTTTGTAGGACAACCACACAGGACATGTTCCCGCTATATGTTCATTCCTGAGGATTTATTTATACTCTGAACAATCCTCCAACTCTCCCTCGAGAGGAGGACACACACACACACACACACACACACACACACACACACACACAGTACAGAAGGCCTCCGAGCTATTCCTGCTGCTTCCATTACTGCGCCGCAGCAGCCGCGTGGTGCTGATGCGCTGCACTTAGAGGCAGGTGCACGCCCGCTCTCTCTTGAGGGCCAA
This sequence comes from Champsocephalus esox, assembly GCA_036324585.1. Taxonomy (NCBI): domain Eukaryota; kingdom Metazoa; phylum Chordata; class Actinopteri; order Perciformes; family Channichthyidae; genus Champsocephalus; species Champsocephalus esox. The sequence goes on from CM070499.1 coordinate 4,007,149, forward strand.
GAGGTAAAAGTCTAAGGTACGAGGTCTTTCTGTGACTCACATGTGATGTTGCTTTTCCCCTGAAGGAAATGCAGGAAATGAATTACAATCAGAAATATCTATTCAGGGTACTCACTCCTGTGGACTCATGCTGTCTAATTTGAGCTCCTATTAAGCCCCGGCCTGATTTTCTTTCTTTCTTTCTTGTACGAACGCATGTGTTATAAGAGCTTTAAAAGTTTCTCTCCATGACAAATCAGAGTTTAAAACTATCAAGCAAATGTTAAATTTACTGATGGCAACGTAAGTCTGCATGGATTCTGTGCACTCAGCTCCACGTGCACTTTGATGCAAGCAGTCTGTTATTTTTATTCTTAAAGATATTTCTTGCCCTTTTGGTCTTTCGTCGACAAAGGACATAGGGAGAGAAAGAGGATGCAGCAAAGACTTGAAGATGAGGATTGAATGTGGAGGTTGTATTTCCTGCACTGTAACTATTCAGTGACGAAGGCGCTGTGCGTTGACCTTTAAGGGAATGAAAGGCCTGAGAGTCGAGGGTAGGAGGCCATCACAGCTCGTTAGCTGAGTTGCACTTTTCACTTTTATTTAATTGCATTTTCTGGATTATAAATTCTTCCTACAAAGATTTGAAAATACATCTTTCTGGGGCATGTTTTGTTTTCGTTGCACAGAGCCAGGCGAACTCATCCAGTCTAACGATCAGAGTGGTATTATCATCCGATTGAATTTTTTTCATTCCTGCTTCAACTTTAGGACCACTCAAGTTCTACATACTTGTAGCCACATCAGATTTAAACCGGTCTTTTGTGGATTAGTGTGTTGCAGCTGGTTTAACAACATATTTCAACACAGAAGACTTTCATGTACTGTACGAATGTTCAGAATGAGAAGTGTCCTCCAGTTGGCCTCGGCTGCGAAGTTGCCTTTGACTTCAGTAAGCTGCTGTGCGTATTGTCTGAGCGATGTTTAGTCGCTGCTGCTCTATTGAGAGGTTCCCTTTTCCCTGCTCCACTGGGAGAGTAAACGGAGATGGCAACATGAGAGGACACAGACGGAGAAGTGAGGACAGGGGACAAAGTGTCCCGAACATTTGTCTGTTTTGGAACAGCGATTACTTTTTGATGTCCATAAATACCGTTTTATATATTTATGGAGAGACAGACAGAGGGACAAGAGAGAAGCCGTTCAGTTGAACTTTGGGTAATAGCGCCGAGCCTTTCAGAGGAGGCATGATTTATTTAAACGGGTTTACATGAGGGAGCCACATCACGCAGTTAGCCACTCTTCTAATTCTTTATTTTTTGGAAAGTAGGGAAACCTACCCAAAATAAAGACGGACATGACCTACTTTTTATCCGTCCTGCGCGGCTGCTGCTCCCCGGAAACATGTCTTCTGTTTCGGGTTGTCATGCATGGTCGAATGGAACTGGACTACCGGAGGCAAGACAATCAAAACACACGGCAGAATGAAGAGAAACCACACACACATGGCAGGTGGAGCAAGAACATGTATTCACTGGATGTATGAACAGGTGCAGCATAATGGCATTCATGGGAGAGAAACGGTTTGTCTCATCATGTAGATGTTTACTTTATAAAACTGTCATGCAGTATAGCAGATGCCGGATGGGACTTTGCAAATGTACACATTACATCACATCACATGTCATTTTTTAGTCGCTTTTATGCAAAGCGACTAACATGCATTCAGTGCTGTGGGCAATCCCCACAGGAGCCATCATGGGGGAAGTGTCTTGCCCAGGGACACAGCGACATGCTGACTGCAGTGGGACTCAAACTTGCTACCCCCTGATTCGAAGTCCAGCACACTACCCACTGAGCCACAGCCGCCCATCCGCTCCATGTTTGGCTCATGTTAAGGACTACACATCTCCATATCTCTGGCTTTGCTGCAGCAATGTGGAGCCCTTCTCTTAGAAGCAGCATACACAAACATATAGTATTTCTATTCTTATAGTCAGCTGAAGACAGATAGCTTTAATACATTTTCCTTCATTTCTGATTCAACAACACAAGTGAAATAGAGGACATTAACGCTGATAGCACCCACACGGTCACTGAGGTCTGCTGACAGACTCCTTCATTGACTCTGACTCTCGATCTCCATTATTATAACACCTAAACCGAGGTTTTAGTGCCCTACCAAAACGATATATGTATCACCACTCGGCAAATGAACGCCCAACTACACTCAGAGCATGAGCCCTAGTGACAGAACAACTAGAAATCAGAAATCATCTAAAAACGAGAAGAAATCAGGGAAAACAATACCGCTAGCATTAGCGCGCCTAGCATGGCTAAGTCTGTCGTAACATGCAAAGCGGGGGGCGCTGCTGCGGCGAGCATGGAGGACATTCTACGTTCAATAGAGAAATCGAACCAAGAAATACGAGGAGAAATTCAACTGATTCAAAGGTGAAATTAGTGAGTCATTGAATAGACTGGAAACATCGGTCGCCGGTCTAAGTACACGGCGAACTGGAGAAGAGGATCGTTGACGCGGAAGAGCGTATCGGTGCCACGGAGGAGAAGGCCCAGTCCATTTCTTTGCTAAAACATGAAAAACAAACATGAGATAAGACTTACCTATAAGGCAGAGGGAGCGCTTAGATTGGTGAAAAGAAAGTATTATGAAATGGGTAATAGGGCGAGTCGGTTATTGGCCTTTCAACTACGCAAGGCTCAATCCAGCCGAGTGGTTTCTAAAATGAAACATCCAGACACAAAGAAAGTTACATCTCAGTCTAAAGAAATAGCAGAGGCATTTGCTGTGTATCACAAACAGCTATATGAGGGCCAGGAGGTACAAGGGAACGAGGATACGATATCACGTCTCCTTGACTCGGCAGAATTAAACAAACTGTCACAGGAGGAGGCTGACCTCATTGCAGCAGAGGAAATAATAGATAGGATTGGTAACCTCAAGAATAACAGATCTCCCGGTATCGATGGGTACTCGTGGGAGTACTGTAACGTTGTTGTGAACGAGTTGGCACCAGTTTATGGGGCAATCATTACGGTTATTCATGAAGAAGGGAAGGACCCCACACGATGTATGGGTTATCGGCCCATAAGCCCTCTCTGTCTGTCTCTGACCTGTATTCTGGCTAGTAGCATACAGAGGTGCATGCGGAAGCTACACCCAGACCAAACAGGATTCATTGCTGGGCGCCTTGGTACTAATAATGTTAGAAGAGCTCTCAATTTACTATCACTTGCAGCCGTGAGGAAAACCCCATCGATGCTTCTCAGACTTGACGCTGAGAAAGCATTTGATAGATTAGATTGGACGTTTCTGCAGAGGACTCTGTCACATATGGGCTTCGGTCAGACCTTTATCAACTGGGTCCAAGTGTTATAATAATGGAGATCGAGAGTCAGAGTCAATGGCCACTGCTGGGATTTCTTTGCGTTGGGAAGGGGGACGAGGCGGGGAGAGGCTTCATCCCCAGCCCCGTGTGCCCTTAGTGTTGAACCTCTCACAGAACTAATCAGGAGTAATCCTCATAGACAGGGAATACAGGATGTAGTCAACATAAGGACGATATCATATTATTCCTCCGTCCCGGCCCTCCTACAACATCTGGAAGAATATGGCCTGCTATCTGGATATAAAAACATCCCACTGAGTCAGAGGCAATGATACTTAGGGATTGCACTCACCCCCAAAATAACACAGTTGCCCTCCGTCTCTCGAGCTATGCAAATGGTTGGACATCTGGAATTCCTCCCCTCAATAGCGGACAGTACCTTTTAAGAAACAGGTGTAAAGATTATTGTCCAATTATTTTATGATAATATGTTGCAGCCACTTTCCTTTTCCTAAGTTTCAGTTACCATCGTGTGGCATGTTTAGGTATTCACAGATTAGGCCTGACATTACAAAACATAGAGATCGGAACATAATCAAGAATTCCCCAACAAACATTGAAACATATTTTATCAATATAATTAGGCCCAACATACCGACACAGAATCATGTTTCCCATATTTACAAAGGTATACACAGAAATACGTGGAAGGAGTTTGACTGGAAGACACGGTTCTTCAGGACACCCTTGATTATTTCCAAATGTACAATAGACACCCTGTGACGGGGTTCTATTCGTCCATTCGATACATACGCTTAGTCGGTTGTTTAAGCTCCAACAACGTTATTTATAATCAGCCACAAAATATATATATACCGTTCGACAAAAAGGTAAACAGTATAACGTAAATAAACAAAACCACAGTTTACTAAATTAGGTTGTCTGTCCCTCGAACCACATCCGAGCTGTTGCCTTCACTGCAATGACTCTTCCAGGCCCTTGTGTACCCATAGCCCCTCCCCACAGCCCCTCCCCACAGGTGTGTGTGTGTGTGTGTGTGTGTGTGTGTGTGTGTGTGTGTGTGTGTGTGTGTGTGTGTGTGTGTGTGTGTGTGTGTGTGTGTGTGTGTGTGTGTGTGTGTGTGTGTGTGTGTGTGTGTGTGCGGCCTGGTTGGTGACCACTCACACGTATTCAGGGACGGCCCAAAGATGGCCTCTTGCTGGTGAAGGGGAGATAGACAGAATTGATCTACCGCTCCACCCTAGTCACTATTGATCTGGTTGCAGAGGATGGATGCAATAGTACGATACGATGCGATATTACTTTATTGTCAGATCAAGTCTGAAATTTGACTTGCGTCACAGCAGCTCCATGTCCAACATCAACAGACAAATATGCAGACAGAAATACATGAAACATTTAACATAACAGCACAATCAGTGAGAGAAAAACATGCTCAAAGAGCCTTCAGCGTGCATCTGGTCTGGGATCAGCTCTGTGTTCACTGTGAGGACTGACTGATGCACAAAGGAGTGCTTCAGTCTGACTTTATTGAATGGTGGGACCCTGTATCTCCGATTAGATGGTAGCAGTTCATATTCACTGTTCAGAACATGGTTTGGGTCGGAGATGATGTTCTAGAAACCAGAAGTACCTGTTTCACACACTCCTGATGACTGCTAGGAACATGGTAACATTGAGTTGGAGGAAGCCACAACCACCTACATGAAACACAATGGAACTAGCATTAGGCGGTCTATGGGACGGAGGCTCCGACAGCCCAGTTACAGTTAATGACAGACCTGTTTCAACGGAGGTGGTCTCCCCTGGCACGGCATTTACTGCCTGAGAGAAATCCCAGATCCTGTGGTATTATTTTTAATATTACTGCTACTCTATTTTCATTTCTTGTTTGTATTTTCCTTTCCCTGTTTTGATTTTCAAATACATTTTTATAATTTTTATTTTATCTTTTACAACAGTTGCTGATCGGTACTGTCTTGAGATTGATACGGATGTGATGTAAGGTTTGTGTTGTTTATTTTCTTTGTCCAATAAAAATAAAGTTTAAAAAACCCACTTGTTTCTCCCTTGCATGTACAGACCAGGTGTGACACTTGTGCTTTTACGTTTGATTTGTATCTTACTCGTGTTTTGTATTGTTTCTCAGTCCGTGGCTTCTGGTCTGGTTTCATTGTCTCGTGTTTTACATTTGTTTCATGTCCCGTCTGTTTTTTATGTATTTATACTATGTTTTTATATATGTACAGCACTATATGTATGTGCTATAGAAATACAATGGATTGGATCGATAAGCATTTGCAACCCCATTTTTGGAGTTTCAAATATTTTTAAAATTGTGCGAAATATAATTTGACTTGCTTCGTGTTCAGTGTGAAACCATCCCTTAACGTTATGGAAGTGCAATTCTAAATAGCCTCTCTCTTAAATGTGGTACAACTATTAGCTGTTGTGATTTACAGTTTTCTCCAGGTTCATTTCGTGCTGCGAGTTATTTCCACGGCAGCTTAAAGCGTCTGCAGGGGAAGTGTCAGGTTGGGGTGTCGGCAGGCAGAGGTACCAATTCCTCGACTGTCAGCTTCAATTCACTGCACGACTCTGCACAGGAGCAAGAGGTGTGGGGCTTTCCATACGGCGCTTTAGTATCGCTGCTCCGCACCGAAAGCCCTGCAGACGTAATACCTTCGTCTACGCTCATGTGGGAAACTCGGATTGTTAGTAAAGTGTGAAAAAGATGACGACACGAGTTCTTCAGGAAACTTAAACGTGATGTCTGTTGTCGAGACGCCCTGTGATTTTCACCCACACGCTGCAGACTGACACACACGTCAACACACAACAGGCTTTCCCACTAATTATCCTCTTCTCTGTGTCAGTGTCACTTAGGAGCTGCGCCTGATTGCACCTCTGCATGATGAATGCGTCTCCTCTTAACTCCGCTCCTTTATGAACCTCCTTGGACAAACTGTTGGGTAATTTATTCTCTTAAGGCGGCCGAGTTGTCAGTGGCTTTAGCTTCATGGCTGCTATAATCAATGTTTTTAAATGAGCGGTGCTGCTGGAGGTATTCACCAGACCACATCCTACCAGCTCCACGCCGCATCTTTCCACTCTTTGTTTTGGTTTATTTACTGTAATCATTATGGAGTTTTCACAATATCGAAAAAGTTAGCAATTCGCTGGTGATTGTGGAGCTGCATGTCATCTTGGTCTCCTAAAAATAATGTCTTTAATAAAACAGTTTAACTTAATGAGAACTTGTGTTAGCATTTAGCAGCTAATAGGCCAGTTACTTGTCACGTGTTAGACGCTTTTATCCAAAGCGACTACTGACTGCAGTGGGGTTTGAACCTGTGACCATCTGATCCTGAACACCGACACACAACCCACTGCGCCACACACCCCCTTAGATTGATGAAAGCAATGGGAATTAAGGAGTTTGACAGGTAGCTAGAAATAAGACTCTAATGTTGCTTTGAATGTGTGATATAATATACACACATGTGATATCAAGAAATAATGTATTGTTGCGTCCACAGCTTTTTCTGCCACTACATGAACTTATTGGATTTATATAAATACAAAATGAATAATAAACATTTAGGAATATAGTTTGCCCTGTAATATTGACTTTATAAAAAACAAAGCAGTCAATCCGCCTTCCACCAAAACAACCCCAGCCGTCTCAGCTCAACAGTAACGGTCCACCTTTGTCTTTGTCTGTCGCCAGGCAATAAATCAAAGAGAATTTAAAAAGCAATTATAAAAGATCTCGAGGAAAAGCAGCGCTGAGCGATTCGGCCGTCTGCTGGTATTTATTCCCTATTGTTGTTGCTCGCGAGCATTTCAACCTCAGCCGAGCGTAAAATTCATTTCTCTTTATGAAGTAGCTTTTTGTTAATTTCTGGAAGAGACAGTCAGGTTTTATTCACTCTTCTTGTGTCATTGTAATGTATTTACAAAACAAGTTTATACAGCATAAGATATGATAAGTTTAAACCCCTTAGACCAGGGGTGTCAAACTCAAGGCCCGGGGGCCAAATCCGACCCGCGACTTCATTTTATGCGGCCCCGCAAGAGCTTTCAAAGAATATAATATGGTTATTATATGGTTACATGCCACTTTACATGGCACGTTGCCAATAAACAATATCTCCCACAATGCATCTCATTTTGTGACATGCGAAGAAGAGACTTGCAATTATTTGCCCTGGACTTTCGCCTTCAGACGTAGTTAATTATGAAGTTATTACCCTATCCGATAATAATCCAATGCAGAGGCAATAATGTCATATAATACATTATTTTATATATTTATATCGTCTTAAAGTTACAACCGTCCCTTTGAGTGCAACCATAATGCAAATGTGGCCCGCGATGAAATTGAGTTTGACACCCCTGCCTTAGACTCTGTGCTGTATATGGATGGCTTATTGGTATTGAAGGTTAAGGCTTCTGTTTGCATGTGGTCGCTCAGTTTGAATGTGAAAGGTTCTTGGTACAATCAGGATTGAATGAAAGGAGTGTCTGACTGGAAAGGGGTGATACTAGTTGGGAGTGGGATTATTTCGGTCGATAAAGCTATTGAGTTCTGATATTAAACAGAGGGATGGAGGCGGCTGAAGCAGAATAATCTGTCCGCTGAAAGGTGGGATAACATCTTTTATCCTTCGGTGACTGGAGGAATGAGAACAAGCTCTGAAAGGCTATTTTCTGTTGCCTGGTGGGTGGAGAAATTCAGGAATGTCCATTTCTTGTGGGATTCATTCTGTGTTCAGATGTGCTTTCTCAAAGATATCCACATCAGCAGTCAGCCCCCGTTAACTTCCCACCCTTATCTCTTTCTGTTCGTCCTTCTCTCTCCATCTCCCCTTCCCCCTTATTTCTCTCCCTCCCTTATCTCCCGTCAAGACTTTTCTCTCGTCTAGTTTCCCCCGTCCCATTTCCCCCCAATCTTGTCATTTACTCCCATGTGTTGACCCTACTACTTCTACATCCCCCACACACACACACACGCGCACGTGCACACGCACACACACACTCTCACTCCATTGTGTTATCTGTCAATCATTCCACTCACAGCAGGAAATGTTTGATCTTCACTTTTCGGCTTTGGCATCCAGCTTTAAATGATAGGGTAGAAATCCTCCAAGTCTTGATGAAGATAATAATAATCTCATTTTCCATTCAAAGGACTGTCAGTAATTAATTACACAAACATCTTGCTTTTCCATCAATCAAAGGGGAAAAGGATTTCATTTTTTTGTTGTAGTGCCAAAATCACCATCAGGCCATACATCTATTTTTCAGAGATTTAGAGATTCAAGACTTTTTGAAGGAATCAGAAGAAAGGAAATAGAAAAAAGTAAACAATAGTCTGTCAGTCAAAACTGCTTTTCATTTGGATTGACTTTATTTAGCATTTCTTATCGTGAGCAGTTTACCACAGCTCTGCACGGAGGGTTAGGGTTACACGTTAACTTGTTTATCTTTCAAAATAAACAAACACGTTCTAAAGTTAGCTATGAATGCTTTAAGTAGTGACATATTGAATGCAGGACTTGTATTACTGAGGTAAAATATCTTCTTCTTGTATTGTTTAGTTTAATATTGAATTAACTAAAGAAGACAGTCTTTCCTTGTTCACTTCATGTAGTGTGCGTGTGAACATGGTAGTGTTTCTTTGAGACCGTTTTCTGATGCAACTGCCTCCAATGTCCTCATCAGCAAGGTGTGTTAGGAATGTTGTTCGACCGTTTATTTCTGATGGTCTGAACTCGCTGCCTTTTTCCGTCGAGCAGCTCCACTGCGAGCGGCGATTGCTCTAAATGTGCCGAAGGACAGAGGAGTGCTGCTCATTCATCTTCCCTCCTCTATTTTCAAGGGATTTGAAAAGTGGCCTTCCAGGCACAAGCACTCTTCTGTAACGTGGGCGAAAATTGCAGCTTTTTACGCTGCCACTGGTTTTTTCTCCCCACAAGAACGGCCTGTACACATTTCGGTACCACTTTACAGTAAGACTACCCTTAAAGGATTGTTAAAGGGTTTATAATTAGGTATGATTAGGTTGTAAACACTTTATTAATCATTAAGAACCATTTATAAACCAGTTCTAACATCAACACAGCCTCACTATTCGGCAAGATGACTAAGCCTTATATTGGCTACTTAGCGAGAATCAACTCCGTGAACAACAGATACCAAGGATGCTGGCTGATGAAGACGAAGTTAGCTAGGTAGCCAACATAAGGCTTAGCAGTACAGATACATGTGGGCTCACTATTTGGCAAGCAACCGGTCACAGTTGCCCTGTTTATCTCATGTCTTATAAAAGCGTATTAATGACTTATAAAGTGTTCACAACCTAATTAATAAATTAATTACAAACTATTCGTAAACCCTTTATCAGGGTAGTCTTATTGTAAAGTGGTACCCACATCGAGGAACTCCTGAACCCGACAACTCCGCCCTCTATGTTAGAGGCAGAGCTGGAGTATGACGGGGGATCAACACCAATCTCCCGGGGGGAGGTCACTGAGGTCGTCAAACAACTCCACAGTGGCAAAGCCCCGGGGGTGGATGAGATCCGCCCGGAAATGCTGAAGGCTCTGGGTGTTGAGGGACTGTCATGGTTGACACGTCTCATCAACGTTGCGTGGAAGTCGGAAACAGTACCGAAGGAGTGGCAGACCGTGGTGGTGGTTCCCCTTTTCAAAAAGGGGGATCAGAGGGTGTGTGCCAATTACAGAGGCATCACACTACTCAGCCTCCCCGGGAAAGTTTACTCTAAGGTACTCGAAAGGAGGGTCAGGCCGATTGTCGAACCTCAGATTGAGGAGGAACAATGCGGATTCCGTCCGGGTCGTGGAACGACGGATCAGCTTTTTACTCTCGCAAGGATCCTGGAGGGGGCCTGGGAGCACGCTTATCGGGTCTACATGTGTTTTGTAGACTTGGAGAAGGCCATTTTTGTTCCTCCCCTCACCTTCGCGTCGAAAGGAGCCAGTTGAGGTGGTTCGGGCACCTAGTTAGGATGCCACCTGGGCTCCTCTCTAGGGAGGTGTTCCAGGCACGTCCAGCTGGGAAGAGACCAAGGGGTAGACCTAGGACCAGGCGGAGGGATTACATCTCTTCTGGCCTGGGAGCGCCTTGGGACCCCCCAGTCAGAGCTGCTTGATGAGGGGAAAAGAACGTTTGGGGCTCTCTGCTGGAACTGCTACCTCCGAGACCCGACCACGGATAAGCGGGAGAAGATGGATGGATGGTACCCACATTTCAAACTGAACCACATCAACGTGTTGGTGAACGCTGAAGAGCAATGAGCATTGACGGCCCGTCCACACAGCGGCGTGCGTTGAAGCTTGCCGGTGGGCGTGTCTGAAACTCGACCAACAACCAATCACATAAATCTCCCGCCCCTGACAGACAAGCAGCGGTTTGATTGGCTAGAGCTTGTACTGGCATGCGATTCGATTGGCTGACGCTTCTGCCGAGGCTTCAAAAGTTGAACATTGCTCAACTTTTGCATCGAGCCACGCCAGCAAAGCTCCACGTCGCTTCCCGCAATGCATTTCGGCGAAAAGTGACGTCACCCCATTCAAAGTGAATGGTGACGCTTTCACGCTGCTGTGTGGACGGGCCGTGACAGTTTCATTACACCTTTCCCTCCGTCTGCTCCACTGTAGCTCAGCTTTCAGTAGAGCCACAGTTTGTGTTACATATTTAATGTAATGTCACTTTCTCTCAGTGAAGAAAGCCTCTCTTCTCTCAGAGCTTATATTTTGGCATCCTGGGAAATCACAAAATGACTAAAAGACAAAACATCAGAAATTGATCAAAAGTAAGTTGGCTTCTATGGGGACAGAAGTCTTTTATATTGGCTACTTTTTATCACTGACCTTGAGCGAAAAGCCTGTATCCCCTGCAGGATCAGACCTAGCCGTAACGCAATATCACGACTCTGCTTTTCTTGTTCTTTTACCCAGGCTTCAATCATGGGTCTGCTGCTGATCAATAGCTCAGATGCGGAGTATACTTTTGAAGATGTAACCACCAGTCCTGTGGGAGTAATCAGCCTTCAGGGGGCCTCAATCTGTACAGAGAGGTAAAGCTGTCCAGATGCAGCAGAACATAGGAAAATTGCTATACAAGCTGCATTTATCCTGAATATGTTCAACATTAAATCCATACACATCTCACTGTAAGTAGCACGGCTTTGCTGAGCACTGCTCGAGGACGATGTTACACTTTGTTCTGACCACTTGGCAGTACAGTTAGTATCGAACCCTCGTACACCAACTCTGAGTAACGCCACACTTTCACTGTCATCGTGTCTCTATACTGTACTGTCTGCGCTTAATCGCTCAGAACTTTTATTTCAGACAGGGTGTTAACTTGTTGTAACGGTTGAAAAGAAAGAAAGCCATCTCCCGCTTTAGTACACATCATCTTCCCAATAGCTACAGGTTAAAATCAGTCATGCATAAAGCAAGTTGGTGGAAGATTAACGACAAAGAAAGCAACCGGTGCGTAAAGACAGTGTAACTAGGTCACACGGCATCCCTTCTATATGTATTATTGAAAGGCGTGAAATCCATACAGGAATGGTCAGATTCCCTACCTGTATAACACACACACACACACACACACACACACACACACACACACACACACACACCTGACATCGCAAAGCCCCTCGGGTGACAATGGACAACATGCAGTGTCACTTCTGTGGACGCATGCATTATACAGTGGATCATATGATGTATTCTGATAGAAACAATGAAGCCCTTTGTGTTTCCTGCTCCTCACAGCTGGAGGTCTCTTTACATTTGATTTAGTGCCTTCCTGTTTGAATCACAAGACAAGCCCCACATCACAGCTGCAGTACAGAGAATAATCCATTTTGAAATGATCGTATAATCGCTATAAAGTTAGTGGAGATGTCCCGATCCAATCACGTGATCGGGGATCGGAGCCGATCACGTGATTTTCAAAAGATCGGAATCGGGAGAAAAAAATCGGGGGTCGGGATTTTTGAAAATTTTTTTTTATAAAATATTATTTTATTAATATTTAATGTTACAAAACAGAAATGACCATGTTCACGTCTTAAAGTCATCCTGAGGCCTTAGTTTTGGTTTAAAATTACACACATCATGATTTGTGTTACTTCTCTTGGGCTTGTTTTCAGACCTGGTTGCTTATCTCTCTCAAAGCAGCAGAGTGGGCGCAGTGTCCGATAGCAGCAGCAAGCTAACGAGAGGCTACGTCCAGCTGGAGACTCGGGACTCGGGACTCGAACAGAGAAAATGTCAGGAGTTTGGAAGTATTATGAAATTGAAAGCGAAGGCAGTGTAACAGCCAGATGCAATGTTTGCAAGGCAGAGGTTCCGCGTGGTGGAAAGAACAGAGCTACGTTCAACACGACTAATCTAATACGCCACCTGAGAAACAAACACCAACAACAACACGGCGAGTACACAGCAGCCACTCGGGTAACGGCACTGAAGCAACCGACACTTTCAGAGGCTTCTAAAAGGAAAGAGAAACTGCCCCAGAACAGAGAAAAGGCCAAAAGATAACAGCCAAGATAGCTGACTTCATCGCGTTGGATGACCAGCCGTTATCTGTTACCTTTTTTTCTCTTAATGCATAAAGATCGGATCGGGAAAAATCGGTATCGGCAGATTGTGAAAATCAAATGATCGGAATCGGATCGGGAGCAAAAAAAGGTGATCGGGACATCCCTAGAAGTTATAAAACTGATGTCTGCAAACAGTTCCTCGTGGTGCTCCATCCAAACCACAGCAGCTTAGTAATGATAATTAAATAAAGAACAGCTCTGTTGTCCCAGCAGAAAGTGTGACCTTTGCGTCTCGTCATCTGTTCGAAATGCAACGAGTCCTTAAATCCGTTTTGAATATGAAGCGGGTGGAAAGGCATTCCTCGCTGTTGTCTTAATTATGTTCTCGCTCTTCCATAGATTGCTGTTTGCAGAGTTACGGTACGACCAATTTCAGAGGCGCTTTTCCTGCATGTGCTCGTCTCCATATTCCGGTCTCGTTCCATTTTAATTACACCTCCCAGGATTCACACCACGCCTCTGTGCCGCAGGTCAGCCGTAACCACTTTGTGTACGGACACCTTTTAGATGTTAAACCGAAGACTGTTTTGAAATTACAACGCATTTCATAAACAACATCCTGTCATGTAATTGGAGTGATTTAGGGAACTCTCTCTCTCTCTCAATTCAATATGCTTTATTGGCATGAATGTCAGGTGAACAATATTGCCAAAGCGTCAAGGATATATGATAAGAAAAACATACAAATACAATTCATTCATTAAACAATTTACAACAATATATTACAAAACCTCAAGTGTCAAATGTAAAAAGGAAGAAAAGAAAGACACATGAAGTAGAGGAGCAATCGGAGTGAGCTGAGAGGAACAGCTGTTATGTGTTGTTGTTTTACATTACATTATAAGCCAGTCCTTTATTAGTATATAAGTGCTCTGTTAGCAGTTCTTTGTTAATAGTTCTATCGCTCGAAGTGGAGTCGAAAGAGATGAGTTTTCAGTCTGCGCCGGAAGGTGTGTGAGCTTTCTGCTGTCCTGATGTCAATGGGAGCTCATTCCACCATCTTGGAGCCAGGATAGCAAACCCACATGTTTCTGCTGATGGGAACTTGGGTCCCCTTCGTAGCGAGGGTGCAGCGAGTCGTTTGGCTGATGCAGAGCGGAGTGCACGTGCTGGGGTGTACGGTTGAACCATGTCCTGGATGTAGGAAGGGCCAGATCCATTCACAGCATGGTACACAAGTACCAGTGTCTTGAAGTGGATTCTAGCAGCTACCGGAAGCCAGTGGAGGGAGCGGAGGAGCGGCGTGGTGTGGGAAAATGTAGGAAGGTTGAAGACCACACGAGCCGCTGCATTCTGGATGAGCTGCAGAGGTCGGATGGCACATGCAGGTAGACCAACCAGGAGGGAGTTGCAGTAGTCTAGGCGTGAGATGACGAAAGCCTGGACCAGAAGCTGCGTGGCTTTCTGGGTCAGCTGGGGACGCATCCTCCTGATGTTGTAAACGTGTATCTGCAGCAGCGGGTTGTAGCAGCGATGTTTGCAGTGAAGGACAGGTTGTTATCTAGGATCACACCCAGAGTCCTTGCAGTCTGGGTCGGGGAAACAACAGAGGTGCCGATGTTGATAGTCAGGTCAAGAGTGGGACAATCTTTTCCCGGAAGGAAAAGCAGTTCAGTCTTGTCAAGGTTGAGCTTGAGATGATGAGCGGACATCCACTGAGAGATGTCAGCTAAGCAAGCAGAGATGCGTGCGACGACCTGGGTCTCTGAGCGGGGAAAGGACAGAATTAATTGGGTGTCGTCAGCGTAGCAGTGGTATGAAAAACCATGCGGGCTAATGACAGATCCTAGCGAGTTTGTGTACAGGGAGAAGAGGAGGGGACCAAGAACAGAGCCCTGAGGGACCCCTGTAGTTAATTGACAAGGGTCGGACTCGGACCCTCTCCAAGTTACCCTGTAGGTACGGTCTTTGAGGTATGAGGTGAGGAGGGAAAGTGCAGAGCCTGAAACTCCAAGTTCTTGGAGAGTGCGAAGGAGGATCTGATGGTTCACCGTGTCGAATGCAGCAGACAGGTCCAACAGGATGATGACAGAGGAGAGGGAGGCTGCTTTAGCCGTGTGCAGTTCCTCAGAGACAGCAAGGAGAGCAGTTTCTGTGGAGTGACCTGCCTTGAACCCAGACTGGTGCGGATCCAGAAGGTTGTTCTGATGGAGATAGCAGGAGAGTTGTTTAAAGACAGCACAGTGTTTTAGACAGGAACGGGAGGAGAGAGACAGGCCTGTAGTTTATAACATCAGACGGGTTGTTGTTGTTGTCTCTTAGGCTGTGACATGCGCTCACATATTTCGCTGCTTCTATGCTGCTGGCACTATTTTCTCCAAGTACATGTTGCATTTTATTCTGGTCAGACAGTGATTCAAAATCTTGGAGTTTACATGTTATCTTTGTAAAGAACTTTGTTCTAATGTCTTGGTATGTTTGACAGTGCAGCAGGAAGTGTTGCTCTGTCTCCACCTGTCTCTGAGGACAGAGCTGACACAGTCTGTCTGTCTGTCTGTCTGTCTGTCTGTCTGTCTGTCTGTCTGTCTGTCTGTCTGTCTGTCTGTCTGTCTCTCTCTCTCTCTCTCTCTCTCTCTCTCTCTCTCTCTCTCTCTCTCTCTCATGTACACGCCGACTGTCCCGCTCTCCATGCAGCGTGTGCCAGCACGTTCCCCACGTTCTGCTTAGTGTGGAAGTCCTGAATCAGTGCGTGATGGATGTGTCGCTTGGCAGTGAAGGAAATAAGGCTCTTGATGGATGTGGCATGCCAACGAGGAAACAGCAGGGTGTTGATTAGGCGTCTACAACATGGCCTGTGTTGTAATAAAATAGGAAGTATGGTTCTGCTTGTAAGGCATGCTGAAGAGAGTTAGGGGCAGGAATAATGAGGACAAATTGATGTCAATGGATGTCCGTCATAAAGTGTTGTGATGTTGAGGATTAGTTGAAGTTGGTTGTGGACTTGGTCTGCTTTGGTGCCATCTATAATAACAAACTACATCACAGGAAGCTTTTGAGGTTAACGTTACAATGTTGAGAAGAAAGTCACACGTTGATAGAATAAATCCAACTAGCACTAATGCATATGAATACTATTATACTGCTTTTAAAACCTTCCTTTTCCCATGTATGCTCTTCTATACATGCAGCAGTGAGAACACGTGGTGACCTCACCTTTGAATGTGTTTTAGAAACAACCTGTAAGTTCCCAGTGCCGGCCGTAGTGACACGTAATGAAGGGGCCATTAGCCGGTGTACGTTGGTGCACAATGTGAAACCCACTCTCCTGCCTTCGATGTTGTTTCAGTCCAATCAGAACCACCTATACCCTGCACCTCCTCGGTGGACACCCCACGTCTCCAGATGAAAGCGAGTGAGACATGACTGTCACATTTTCACCAACACATAAACACAAATCTAAGAATATCAGACCCTGCTGTGCCCGTGCGCTTTGAAGGGACAGCTTAGGGACAGCTTCGTGCCATGTATTGCAAGCTTTCACTGGAAGTGTGATTCGCTGATCACACGCACACCTCCTTGTTCCTCTCACATAAGGCTGACACATAAACAGCAACAAGGCAGCGCCGCTCGCTGAGACATGCCACCACCAACACGTCCCCTCATCTGGGAGAGCTGTCGTGAGCCACGTGTGGGTACACATGTGCACACACAGCCCTTTGCACCTTCCCTGCATGCACATGTGTGTGTCTGCAGCTCACCGAGGGACTTAGCGTGAGGTTTACCACCTGCTCCCACATACAGGAAACACACATGCTAGGCTAACACGGAGCTTACGCTGATTTAGGAGCTGCAACATTCACACTGGAGCGAGGGCAGAGACAGTGGAGAGAAGAAGAGAGGCTGAATACCCATCTGATTGGTTCTAAATACTCTCAATGGGGTATCTGCCTCGTAGAGATTATCTGCAGCTCACAGAGTAGTGTGTGTGCATGCTGGCTGTGTGTGATATAGAGAGAGAGAAAGAGAAAAGCCTCCACCCGGAGTGTCTTCAGCGTGCAGGGATGAAGCCTGAATATTTTATTTGACTCGAGCGATCTCAAAAAGAGACAGAAGAAGGAGCTTCTAAACGACTCGGCGTCTGCAGGTTTTCCACTTCACCTGATTGCACCCTGCTTGTATCGATATGGCGTCTGTGGCGTCTCTCCGATGATGGGATCATGTGGCTTTAAAAGGGCCTGGCTGGTTAGTAACCATTATACTGGTCAGCACACACTCCAGTACTCATGGCACCACAGTACACATTAGACTCTAAGGACAGAGGGTGGCCTTTTTCTCGTACTGATATTCTGAACAAGCTGTGTCGTTGTCTTTGCTGTAAAGTGTCTCGACCGTAGGCTATTTTTATTTTATGTTCAGCACTTTGGCTCCACCAGACATCGTTCATAAATGTGCTTTATAAATAAAACTTGATTTGATTTGAGACTGCAGTGCTCATGGTACTGGTCAGCTCTCGAGGCATGCACAGGGTGAGTATTATGGGATGTGAACTGTGTGTGTGTGTGTGTGTGTGTGTGTGTGTGTGTGTGTGTGTGTGTGTGTGTGTGTGTGTGTGTGTGTGTGTGTCGTTCTGCGTCACTGGATATATTGTTATATATTGCTATTCTCTTAAAAAACAGAAAAGCTTATTTTGTACCGGAGTACTTTTCCCGTTGAGTTCCGTTTGTACCCCATATTTATTATTTTATAAATGTAATCCTAATCCTTTATTTTCTAGAGTAATTTATTTCCCTTTATAACAATAATCAACAATAACAATAAAGCTACAGGGACTTACTTTGTCAACAACTGGAACTGTAAGCTTATAGCCAGGGCAGGATACTTTGTGTGTGTGTGTGTGTGTGTGTGTGTGTGTGTGTGTGTGTGTGTGTGTGTCATATAGAAATGAGGTTTTTAGAAAGAACAGTTCTTACACCAAGGTGTTGGCGGCGCGATTGTAGGACATACTTATTTAACTCCGACTGTTTGCACGATGACTTATTTTAGTTCCTTTCTTCACATCGTCTCTGAGCTACTGTTTGTGTTGGCTAGATTTTGTCAAACAAATAAAATGTGAAAAAGGAAATGAAACAAGTCATAGTGAGAGAGAGATCCAACACCGCTCAGGTAAGCTGAAGTCTTGGGGTCGAGCCTCCTGAGGCGCGGGAGTTTTAAAAATCTCCAACCCCAAGTTGAGTTTACCTCTCAGGTCAGACCGCAGGCTGTGGCTTCAAGGCTCTTCAGGTGCCGTCATCTTTAAGGTCCACAAACCCGAATGAGCAGGTAATAAGCTCTACGAAACAATGATGTCTCAGGACAGATGGCTCAGAGGGACGGTGATGGGTCAGGGGACCTGAGGTTGTGTGTTCGAATCCTGTTCGATGCTCAGTGATTTTTAAAGAGCTTTACTCAAAGTGAAGAGGATAAATGCGCCCGGAGAACAGGGCTCCATGTACATGTCTGTGGCTATCTGGGTCTGTTCTCGGCACTTAGGCGCCTTAGTGCGCACTGAGGCGCCTAAGTGCCGAGAACAGATCCGCTGCTTGGCAGGTGCGGGTTCGAGCCTCCTAGAGGCGAGGTAGCTAATAAAACAGGTCCAAAATAGAGAAATAAAATAGGCCAACAAAATAGGTGAAAAGTAGAATAAATAGAGTTCCAGATAGGATAGGAGAAAAGCAGAGAGAAATACGGGTAATGAGCTCAATTAGGGGATACAATAAATTAGTCTTTCTTGTCTAGATACTTAACTCTGACCGTTTGCGCTATGACTCAGAGTTCCCGTTAGAATATGTTTTCTCCGGTCCACATGTCCGTTAAAGTTTAAATCTTCCGGACAAAATGAGAAAAGTGCCGGCCAAAGGTCTTCTTTGTTATTTATTGTGCTTTAAAACAAATTGATGATTCAATATTAAACAAACTAATTATAGTAGATTAACTACATTATTCAAACGTGTACTGTAACTTAACACGGGAATAATACACGGAGCGCTATCAGTCTCATGCAGCTCACGGATCAGTACTGAGTGACCCGACAGTGAAACTAAACGTATCTATAGCTAGTTACGGTAGTTTGAGAGGTCATTAAAATAGCTACGTGTGATATTCTAACCTGAAGTGTTTTGTCCGCTCACCGCTGCATGTGATCATGCAGAGCTGCGTGTCGACTCGTCAGCAGCAGCTGATCTCTCTCTCCCGTCAGGTCAGACTTCACTCGCGTTTATGTCCATATCGATCAGATCCAGCTAGTTCTAGCTCATGATATGACTACCTTCTTATTAAAAGACACCTCAACAATAAGCGTCGTTATGCAACCGGGTGAGGCCGCAAAGTATAGCGTGTAGTGCCAGGAAAAGGGAGTCGGAGGCGGTGTATTAAGAACAGAGTTCCAATCTTTATTAGCCATTAATAACAGAGAGGTTATCACATCAACTGCTCTGCTTGACGAGCTAGCAGGAATGGAAGCTAACGCTACAGGTGTTCCCACTAAAGGGTCCGTGTGGCAACACAATACGAGAGGTGAATTATGTCCAATAACGTGTCACCACAAACGCAGCATTATGCATTTGTTTACATGCCCACCGGAACGCCGAGGCATTACCAACAGATCAACGCACAATGAACCCATCCAGGACATCTCTTTCTCCACATTACGTGTTAGACATTAGAATTGACTATTCTTGTCTGTCACATAGCCTACTCTTTTGTCTGTCACATACATGGTGCGAGTTGCGCAACTGATGCGGTGTTGCGCTAAACGGAAATTATTTTGAACGGATACTTTGACCGGAGAGATTTAGATGTGCCGGTCTTCAGCATATTTTACCGGTCATAGTCCGGTAATTACCGGCTAACGGGAACTCTGCTATGACTAATTTACCAAATGAAAGGTTTATCTCTCGGGTCAGAGGGAGAGAAGACTGACCGTGAGACTGCAGGCTGTGGGTTCAAGGCTTTTCAGGTGCAGTTGTCTTGGATGAGACGACAACTCATGATCATTATTTGGATCTGTCTACGCAAATACTCGCATCTCATACTTCAGTAAAAGTAATAATACAGCAGCGTATGGAAATTAGTCAGTTTAGGAAGGCACAAAATGTTTATTTAAAAAAGTCACACTATGTAATTATTAAAAAGTAACAGTCGTCACATTTTTTTAAAGTTACAGTTGAAAAAAGTCAGTTTAGTTTGTCTTGAAAATAAGAAAAGTATATAAAACACATTTCATAAAGAAGTACGTCAGATCAAATGTAATAAAGGTTGTATGTCATCTTTTTAAAATGTTATACTATGACTTCTTTATATTGCTCTACATGCTGTCCTATGACTGTTTACATCTTATGTTAAACAAGCTTTATTTCTAACAACTATTTATTCCAGAAATTCCATACTATGACTTTTAAAAGTTGTTCACAACATATTAGATCGTGTTCATTTATTACTTAATACATTTTTCCTGTGTTTATGTATTATGTAATAATAAATACACACAGGAATAAATAATGATATATATATATATATATATGTATTATTGAATATATTTATTACAGTGTTAATTTATTATTTGTATTCCTATATTATTTTGTTAATTTATTCCTATATTATTTTGTTAATTTATTCCTATATTATTTTGTTAATGTATTCCTGCATCTATTTGATCATGCCTGTGTGAGATTTTAACCCTATTTTGTAGTCAGGTAGTGGACCTACAGTCCTTGACTCTAACCTCTAAGCTATTTTGTCTCACAAACTTTCTCGGTGAATCCCAGACTGAAGTATGTGTCATTCACTAGGAAGGGCTAGGGCTCTGTGGTTTGAGGCTCAAACATGAGATGGAGATGTCAAATATGCAAAGGAACATCCAGCTCTCTCAGGTCAAACGGCTCAGGGTGATAAGAATGACGGTTGGTACCCCAGAGGTTCTTGGTTCGAGCCTTGTTGGTTCCAGATAGATTTTAAGGTGTCTTCACCTTAAGGAAGAAGTCAAATACAAGTAAAAGCCAAGACTTCTCATCTGCTCCAATGGCTCACAGAGATAGAACAATGGTTGGTAGACGAGAGGGTGTTGGTTCCAGTCTTGTGCGTTCCCTATAGATTGTGTGCGAGTGCGACAGTTAGTATCCTATTCAGTGAATAAGATACCAATAGGAAACATCCTTAGTTATGTTTAAGAAAGTTAGTATCCTTAATTATGTTAAGGATGTTTAAGAAAGTTAGTATCCTATTCACTCCCCCCCGAAGGGGGGGAGTGAATAGGATACTTCGGGGGGGGAGTGAATAGGATACTAACTTGAATAGGATACTAATAGGAATAGGATACCAATAGGATACCAATAGGAAACATCCTTAATTAAGAAAGTTAGTATCCTATTCACTCCCCCCCTTCGGGGGGGAGTGAATAGGATACTAACTTTCTTAAACATCCTTAACATAATTAAGGATACTAACTTTCTTAACATAACTAAGGATGTTTCCTATTGATATCTTATTCACTGAATAGGATACTAACTGTCGCACTCGCACACAATCTATAGGGAACGCACAAGACTGGAACCAACACCCTCTGGTCTACCAACCATTGTTCTATCTCTGTGAGCCATTGGAGCAGATGAGAAGTCTCGGCTTTTACTTGTATTTGACTTCTTCCTTAAGGTGAAGACACCTTAAAATCTATCTGGAACGCACAAGGCTCGAACCAAGAACCTCTGGGCTACCAACCGTCATTCTTATCACCCTGAGCCGTTTGACCTGAGAGAGCTGGATGTTTCTTTGCATATTTGACATCTCCATCTCATGATTGAGCCTCAAACCACAGAGCCCTAGCCCTTCCTAGTGAATGACACATACTTCAGTCTGGGATTCACCGAGAAAGTTTGTGAGACTAAATAGCTTAGAGGTTAGAGTCAAGGACTGTAGGTCCATTATCTGACTACAAAATAGGGTTCAAATCTCTCACAGGCATGATCAAATAGATGCAGGAATAAATCAACAAAATAATATAGGAATAAATTAACAACATAATATAGGAATAAATAAATGAAGCAATACAAATAATAAATAAAGACTGTAATAAATATATTAAATACTACATTTTATTATAATTATCACATTTTATTCTCGGTGGAACATTTTCTATTTTATGGTTAGTTTGGCCATTAAAATGCGCTTTGATGTCATTTGATGCGAGAAATATGAGTTGTCATTTCAGATTATGTGTGCAGTGGATGTACATGATCTTTCGTTTGCTAGTTATTACGAAGATTACATCAGGAAATGGTGTCTCTACAACGTTTTCATTGTTACCAAGGTGGTTGCTATGGACGCTGCTATCGATATTATTTCTGTTATGTTGTGTAACTGTTTAATGGTGTTATCTTTATTGCTACCCCCTTCCCCGTCAAACTATACAAATATCGGAAACAGACCGAAAACACTTTCTGTGTGAAATGTGAAGATCACGTGACAGACGCCAGCCGTTGGAATGAATGGTGGAAAAAAACGTAGGCATTTTACAATTTCAGAGGCGTTTTCGTAGAAATACTACGTCCTACATTGTGGACCAACGTAGTTATTACACGTTTTTTTATGAGACTGGGTTGGAGAGACAAACCTTTCATATTGGGCTATATAAATAAATAAACATTGATTTGGTAAACTCATTTGGAGTCATAGTGCAAACGGTACGTAAGAAAAGACTAATTTATCTTGTCCCCTCATTGAGCTCAATGTTTACATTACATTTGTCTATGCTTTTCTAGTCGGTCTGTCTCCGACATGTCCCAATGGGAGTGTGATGAATTCATTGTATCTGCCCTGTTTCTTATATATCACCATTTTCCTCCAGCATTATCTTTTCCCAGTGCGTGCTGGAGAAGCCATCAGCCTCCCCACGACCCTCAGAGAGATGAAGGCATTTCCATCCTTCTCTAGCTGTTTCAGCTTTCACAATCTCAAGACTCTTCAAGTCAAATCAAAACCTCTGATCACACACCAAGCGTCTAAATCATTGTCGCATACATTCCTGAAATCTCGAACGCTATCAGATGAAAACCTTTTTTTTGATGATTACAGAATTTTTAAAAAGCAAGTTAAAACCGAGTCCAGCTGCACTTTACAAACGCCGTCCCCCCGGCCCAGGTGCGGCTGCTGTGATCGCTGCACAGGCCTCTCCTCTGCTGGCTTCTGAGAGAGCGAGCAGCAGCTGCCAGAAGACGCTGTTAAATCTGCCACGTTTGTTTTTTCACAGTTTGCTATTTGAAATGCACGTCAGCAGGGTGAGAAGGAAGGTATTTATATCATGAGAAAATGACAGGAAGAAAAAAACGATCACACATTTCTGAAGGCATTTGTGGGAAAACATTTAGTGTCTCCACCATATTGCTTTCCCATTAAATGGTTCCTTCTACACCTTCTCCTGTTGTAGGGTGTTTATATGGTGTTAGTGCATGTAAATGGTCTGCAAAGGCCAAACAGTCATTTTATAACTGGCTTTGAAGCCATTTAGGATGTCTTGTTTAACATCCCGACCCTGTCAAAAATAATTGTTATGTTTCTACAAGATGGCTGCCATTCAGGCTTAATCTTGCATCGAGGGGCATCAGTGAGAAGGGGGAAGAACCTGACACCAAGTGACAGCTGGTGGACGGGAGGACTTGACTCTGGTTCTCCCTCACAGATGTGTGCACGACGACTTAATCACTCCCCGTAATGAGGGTGATGGTCAGAGGATTTCCCCTGAGCCGAGGTTTAGAGTGAAACAGGAGATCCAACTGTTGGCCTTTAAATACCTTATTTTTGGGGGAATTTACATAATGTTTAGTTTATTCTCTTTCAGCCCATTGTTTAATACAGGGTAGGAAAGGCATAACTTAGTGTTGGCATTCCTCTGAGTGGAGCTAATGCATGTTAGTCCTAGGAGCTTTGAATACATTATATAAAGACAGAGTGGATGTTGTATTCTTATACTACTTGTGCAGCACAGAAGAAACTAGAAGAACACAGTGTGGCAAATCCAACTGTCTTGTAGTTTGTAATCCAGTTGTGATGGTAAACATAAACACATAAATGGAGTTTGCAGTGGATCCCGTCAGATTTCCCCTCGGAAAGATGAAGATATATCTCTGCAAAACTATTTTGCTCAGATTCCCCCTGAGTTGCTTTAGGCGCCCAGACAGAAACAGGAGGCATCTTAAATGAAGTCGTCAGTGGTGGGCATTGGGAGACGAGGCCCGACCCTCCGTCTTTCTCTCTCTGCGTTGTAAACATTTCTGCATAAGGCTGAGAGTCAGACAAACCCGGCCAGCGTGCACATTTCCCCCGAGTCTCCATTAATGAAAGCCCCGAGATGAGGCCCAAATGTTGTGCTGGTGCGGTGGTCGGAGATATGGTTGTGCATTCGGCACATGCCTCCATTCCGCTTTCCAATTTGCAGCTGTAATGAAACCGCCATACTCACTTTTCATTTTTAAACTCCTTGGAATATCAGATTGCTTTATTTAGACAGGCAGGGTCTGTCGATCCGGGGATCACACACACACCGTAATAGTTTCCCACAGCTGGAGGTTCAACCGCCTGATCACATCAATGGTAACTTATATTTATAATAATATTAATAAATAAAGAGAAATAAGCTATGAAGAAAAATAACGGTAATAATAATGAAAGAAGTTAAATTAAATGGGAAATGGAAGAATAGGTGAATTAATCATAAAAGGAAGAGATGTGTGTGTGTTGTGTGTGTGTGTACATATGTATTTATTTGACTATTTATCTAAACAATGAAGTATATATCTATATTATGAAGCAAATATAAATACAACGCCATGCATACATCAAATGTAACTGACTCTGTAATCCCCCTTCCTGTCCTGTCCTGCTTGTGATGTGATGTGTCCTTGTCCTTGTGTTTTTGCCTTTTGAAAATCTTTAATAAAATATAAATGTTAAAAAAAATGGTAACTTTATCGAGGGCTGTCTTTCACTTTCACGTTTACCCTCTGTTGACAAAGTTCTGCCCAGTTTAAAGTGTCCTTTGAAGCAACACCGTGTGTTATCAGCCCTCAGGCACCCGCGAGCTCTGATGGGACTGTTGTCGCAGCAGACAGCGATCACAACTCGACAATAGGGCCGATTCAGAGAAGTCACATTAATAACTGACAATAATCCTGATGCTTTCATCTGGATCCTTTTCATTTGATCAACTGCTCATGTCTCGAGTTGTTTACCGATCATTATTAAAAAGCGATTTGACGAACGTCAGGCTTCACGTTGTCACCGAATGGCTGTGAAGTACAATTAGCACTGGCAGACAAGAGAGCGCAACCACGAGCACTGAAGGAGAAAACTACGCAGCAATTTGTGGCATCGGTCGATAAAGAACATTTTCGTAAATGGCATTTACGTTTTTAAATGCCATTTAATAATGTATTTGTGCTTAAATGTCTTTTTGTAAAGCACTTTGAATCGCCACGTGCTGAACAGTGCTATATAAATAAAACGGCCTTGCCTTGAAATCGGCGTAGCTATGGCTTCATTTTCAGATTGATTTCGTATTATAGTCATGCTGTCCCTGCTGCAGGGGACACATCAGATGGTTCCAACCGATACCCTGCCCAATCTTTCTCATTATCATGCAGGTGGATCGTATCCCTCCTCCACCAGTCATCTGTGCAGCCAGCAGAGACGTGTTAGTGGCAGCGAAGCAGTCCTCTCCCTCCAAATGGTTGTGCTTCGTTATAAGAACATAATAAGAGACAGAAACACTGTGTTAACATTTAGCTAAAGTGTACGTTTAAAGCAATATCTCCAGCTAATTCCAGACACAAAGTCTGCTGAACTCTATATATTGGAGAAAAGTAAATATGGCTTTGTAAATACACTCGATCCCTCAGACAAGTCTGTGAAAGAGAGGAATAGAAATGAAGGAGAAAAGTCAACATCAGATACATAATAGTTTAGTCATCTTAGTTCAACCCTCACATCTCCTGAGCTCCATGAAAGTCAGATGTTATTGAATTGGAGTGTTTATCAAACTGCTTTAGAAGTCATGATCAAAGCTAAAGCAAACTAACCTTAAGAACGTGTACTAACTTCCAGAAACACATATCTGAATTAAAGGTTGTCTGTGTTTGATCCCAGAAACCAGAGGTGGGACCGGAGCGGATTCTCCACGTGCCTCTGCGACCCAACAACATGTCAGAGTTAGGAAACCCGCCGCAAACAAGCCCAGTGTTCAGGAGAGAGGCGCGTCCAGCGGCTAACATCCGGGTATTTCCCTGGAGGCCAAAGCAAAGCGAGCACCGGAGTCAATATTGGCCAAGCATTTATGGAGTAGCTGAATCACAACTCCTCCTGCTGCATGTGACAGTTTCCACTGCCGGAGGAAGCGCGACGACACCTGACAGCCCTCCATTACCAGAGCCTGTGACACCTCCGCGGAAACAGGCACTGCAACACGTCCAGACCCCCAACAGAGTGTGTGTGTGTGTGTGTGTGTACATCACAGATAGCTTGATTACTCCTTTTACCTCAACCTTTCCTTTTTGGAACCGTTTCCTCAGGGATGAACAAATACTGCATGTCTTAAATAATACTTGAATCTATCGGTATTAACTCTTACCGATAGAGTTAATACCGAACACGCACATGTCTGTGCATGTTCACCCTAAGAACATGCACAGACAATGTTGTGCATCCCTAACATACTCACAGCTATGAGTGGATACATGCACCCACGCAAGAAGCCCCCTGCTGAGCGAAAAAGCTCTCTCTCTCTCTCGTCAACCAAGTGAGGACGAAGCCGTGCTCGTGCATCTGTCGCTGGATATTAGTCGTCTCATTGTTCTTAGGCAGACTCACCGCCTGAGGACTTTGTTACTCACCCCATTGTTTATGTTTATTCATCGCCTGATTTGTCAACTCGCCCATCAGGACATGAATGAGCTTGTGTCGACTAATGTAAGCAATGAATGGGCATATCCTGAACACATGAGCGGGGACAAGTGAAAGGGTTAGGGGTCATTTTAGGGAGATTTGAACACAGCAGTGCGATCCTGTAACTGCACAGACATCGCGTTTCACTGATCGACCATGCATGTAATAATGTGTGTATCGATTGTTGTGAACCTGCCTGAGGACCGCAGATGGAAACGAGCTATAATCTGGCATCTCTTCTCTTCGCTGAGATGAATGTTTTTGCATGCATGGTCCTTCTATAAATAAATACAAATACAATGTATACCACTTGTAGCTAATATTGATTTAATATTAAGTAACATTTTAAAGACTATTTCCAGACTGTTGTTTTACTACGTAAGCAAAACACTCATCACTCATTGGTGTTATTTAAATCTGGATGGCAGCGGGTCGGTGTCGGACAGGTTGTGATCCACCGGCTGCTGAGGTGTCGGAAAGACTGTAAAAGCATTAGACATTTATGATTTTCAGCTCGTCCAAAAGAAAGGCTCGATGGAGCAGGCTTTCCCCCGACGTGTCACACATCTGGAAGAAAAACACTTCACAGTAGCACTTGACCAAAACGTTATTTATTAATATAAGCAATGTACCACACACTAGAAAAAAGATACCTATTCTCACTCTAGATTCTGCTTTCATAAAATATTCCCCCGACGGAGTTCTGATCCAGAGTCAGAGCGGGGTCCCTTTCATACCGCCTGGCCCGGAGACCTCGCTGACCATCACAACTAACCAGGTGATGTGGCCGGCGCCCTGCTCTGATGGGGTGGGGGGTCTCCGGGGGGCTCTGACTGCAAAGAGGCTTTATAAAGACAGCTGACACACACCGGTGGTTTTCATTGAGACGTAGAAAATAGTGATTTTGTTTTATTGAAGTATCTCAACGGACTAAGACACTTATAAAGTGTAGTAGAAATACACTTGACTGTGGTGTGTTCAATTCAGCCAGTTCATAAAGATACGCAGATGTACATGACTAATGTCTGTTATGAGCTAATCTATCGAGCGTTCCTAAAACACAGGAATGAGCATTCTCTGCAGCACTCTGGTTTACCGCAGAGCCTACTTTCTGACACATCTGGAGCAATCCCATTGTTCTGTTGTTAATTTCCCAAGTATGTCCTCCCTGCAGCACTCTATTGCTCCAACACACTTTTAGACAGGCCTCACATATGTCTGCCGGCCTCATGAATATATAGGACCCCTAAATATGAGCGGCTTGAACCGACTGAAGTGGAACCAGATTGACTCCGGCCTCGCTACCGGCCTCACTTACATTCCATATACAACTGTATGAAAATAGAAACATTAATTACATCTTACATAAAAGCTTTTCTCTCAACATATAAATACCGGCGGGAAAGTGTGTGTGTGTGTGTGTGTGTTGGGGGAAAGGGAGAAGTGGGGTTTGATTGTTCTACAAAGCCAACGACTGCAGAAAACACCATAGAACAGGAAACGGAACCATAACGCTTCGACAGCCGTTTACCGTCCCCGTAGCTCCACGCGTAGCGTCCGTTCCACGTGAGGAGGGGGTGGGACGCCCGTTTGCCACTGCGTGTACCGCGTGAAGTATCACGGTATATAGAAGTCATTTTAGAGCACCGTCCTGCCACGAAGCTCTCGTTGTGCACTCAGGCTCTACGTCTGAAAGTGTAACGACACACCAATACGTCCGTCTGTGTGCGCTTCAGGATTCATATGGCCGTTTGGAAAAGTTCTACATGTGTTATAAGTTCAGTCGCTTAGTTGCAGAGATGGAGAAAGAAAGCTGAAGCCAGATACAGCATGGTGTGCTCACTCGGTAACACATCTCTTGGTTTAATGTGAAGTCCAAAGCGGGACAGTTTCCTTTGCTTTCATTCAACCTGCAGAAGTAACCGTGGCAACCTTTAGAGCTCCTGCTTTTACCCATAAACCAACACGGCTGCAACCATTTCAATGTATACATAATGTATGGAGAGTTGAGCTTGATTTGGGAACAGGCTTCATCGAGAACGCGTTGCATTTACTGGGTCAATTTACGGGCGACTTAACTTCACTTCAAGTCTCTTACGGAGCGTGTTCATCCACGAAGAAAAGCTTCTGGCTACTAATTGAGAATTTATGATAAACAGATGTTGAACTTTCCCTTTAAACTATCCAGAGGCCTCGCTGATGATGATGAAGATGATGATGATACCACATCATTGTGTTGTCAATAATGAAAAGTGTTGTCCTATATCTGATGCTCTAACCCTAATCTGTTTATCATACCCTGTAACATACATGTCAGCCTGTGTATGACATTAGCGTGTTAAGTATTGTATTTACTTGTAAGAATGTAACCCAGCATTTCTTATAAAACACATCTCCTTGGCTTCTCCTGTAAACGGCGTGGCTGTCTCGTAACGCGTCATGAACACAAGCTCGCCAGACGGCCACCAGCTCATACTCAACGACTAACAGGCGGCGCTAGGAGCTAGGAGCTAGGTGTGAAAAACCCAACTCATTTCAAGTATAATGATAATTATAAGAAGAAGAAAAAGGTTGCTATTCTAAGAAACTAATTCTAAGGTTGAACTAAAAGTGAGTGTTAGTTTTAAACATCTCCAGTGGGGTTCCAGGCTCATCGAAAAACGGGCAGCTCAGCATGCGGCGGGTGGTGTGTGAGGTCATAGGGGTTCAAACGGCGACGAGTGAAGGGTGGCTAAGGAGGCGAGAGGAACACAACGTCAACACTCTACCTGTAATAGTTTCATTGATTGGTGTATTAGGAGAAATACCCTCCGATACGTTGCATTTCCCTTTTTGTTTAATCATAGAAATGCCATCCGTTCCCTCCTCCTCCAGGTGGGGGCGCCGAGGAGCTTACAGTCAGCGTTCTTTATTGAGATTGATGTCTGCCACCTGAAGCAAAGCGCTTTATCTCTGAATGCCAAAGCCATCCCTTCAACCTCCGCTGCCTGAAGACCATGAGCCTTGCAGCAGGGTCTCTGGGTGCCGCACCCTGTCTAAAGAAGGCACTATGGGTGCTTCGCCATCTCGACGGCCGAGACGGAGCGACGCACCCCGTCCCCGCGTGTCTCTGAAGCCACAGCTGTCTGTCGCCTGGTTTCTGAGAGAGCCGTAAACGGGACCATTCGAGTTAATGCTGGCGGCTTGCTGATCTACAGTCGAGCGTTTATCTCTCCTCGGAGCGCCACCGCTCAAAGCATCATGGCCTCCACAGCATACGTGTACATCTCGCGGCTTGTCTTTCGTAATCCACCGTTTTTCCTTGCTTAGTTTTGACCTTAAATCTCGGGCCGCGGTGCAAAGTGGACCGTGGCTGTTTGAGCCCAACGTGTCGCAGCCCGAGACCCACTAGAGGTAGAGGTAGCTGACCCAGTAGACTATGTTGAAGAGCAGGAAGGAGGTGGGGAAGAACACCCGAGAGTAGGCGTCCAGCTCCCCGATGTTGAGGTGGATGCGTCCTTTCCTCCAGCCGCCTTCTTTACACTCCTCGTAGCAGCAGAAGAAGCTCTTGCAGTCCTTCCCGTCGAGGCACTCGTACAGGCAGTTGTCGTCGTACTCCTGCCAGAACAGAGAGTTGCCCATGGGCATCATGGAGCGAGGCGCGTGGCCCATGTTGAAAGACGAGTAGACCTGTGTGGGGTGACAGGAAGAGGATCAGGCTGGTCTGTGATTGGAGCAGCATATCTCTAAAGGCTTGTTTGCTGCATTGCATTGTGGTCACAAAGCCCTGACATGTTCATTACTGCTGTTTTAGATTGCTGAAGAACTCCATCAATGTTATCGTTGTGTTGAATACAAATGTAGAAATGTACCAGCTGTTAGGACTTTGGTCATCGCTGCTAAATGCATTCTTTAATCGATATGCTTTAGCTGGAACAGAGAGGGAAGTGTGGGGTTGGACAAATCAGATTCACTCTTTTTAGTAATATTGAAGTACAACACGTACACATATGTCATAGAAAGAGAAACTACAGCTTTCAAAATACATACTGGCAAGAAGTATTATTTAGTTGTATAGCCATATTTAGCAGCTTTAGTGTGGAATAAGTTCACCCAGAGAAGTTCACTACGTGACTTCCTCCCTGGTGTTCATGACATCGTGAGGGACAACCTAATTGGGGTAACTTCTCTCGACTACTCGAAGAGTGGAAGGTGAGAGAGACGGAGAGCTAGATGTGGAGGCACAGCATTGACTGAGTGGGTGGGAGTAAAGGAAAAACAAAAGCAGGGGGGGACGGGACATGAGGCTTCCCCACAGACAGAGCAGGCCAACGTGCAGCAGAAACACAGAGGACCAACAACTTAATTCTTCTGCCTGCAATGACAGTCTGTACATTTCTGAGAAGCGTTGGCTCGAAGTCCTTTGGGAGGGGATAGTGGAGGGGAGGTGGAGGGATAGTGGAGGGGAAGTGGAGGGGAGGTGGAGGGATAGTGGAGGGGAAGTGGAGGGATAGTGGAGGGGAAGTGGAGGGATAGTGGAGGGGAAGTGGAGGGATAGTGGAGGGATAGTGGAGGGGAAGTGGAGGGATAGTGGAGGGGAGGTGGAGGGGAAGTGGAGGGGATAGTGGAGGGGAGGTGGAGGGGAAGTGGAGGGATAGTGGAGGGGAGGTGGAGGGGAAGTGGAGGGGATAGTGGAGGGGAAGTGGAGGGATAGTGGAGGGGAAGTGGAGGGATAGTGGAGGGGAAGTGGAGGGGAAGTGGAGGGGAAGTGGAGGGGAAGTGGAGGGATAGTGGAGGGGAAGTGGAGGGATAGTGGAGGGATAGTGGAGGGATAGTGGAGGGGAAGTGGAGGGATAGTGGAGGGATAGTGGAGGGCAGGTGGAGGGGAAGTGGAGGGATAGTGGAGGGGAAGTGGAGGGGATAGTGGAGGGGAGGTGGAGGGGAAGTGGAGGGATAGTGGAGGGGATAGTGGAGGGGAGGTGGAGGGGAAGTGGAGGGATAGTGGAGGGATAGTGGAGGGGAAGTGGAGGGATAATGGAGGGATAGTGGAGGGGATAGTGGAGGGGAGGTGGAGGGGAAGTGGAGGGATAGTGGAGGGATAGTGGAGGGATAGTGGAGGGGATAGTGGAGGGGATAGTGGAGGGGATAGTGGAGGGGAAGTGGAGGGGAGGTGGAGGGATAGTGGAGGGGAAGTGGAGGGATAGTGGAGGGGAAGTGGAGGGATAGTGGAGGGGAAGTGGAGGGGAAGTGGAGGGGAGGGATAGTGGAGGGATAGTGGAGGGGAAGTGGAGGGGAAGTGGAGGGATAGTGGAGGGGATAGTGGAGGGGATAGTGGAGGGGAAGTGGAGGGATAGTGGAGGGGAAGTGGAGGGGAGGGGATAGTGGAGGGGATAGTGGAGGGGAGTGGAGGGGAGTGGAGGGTAGTGGAGGGGAAGTGGAGGGATAGTGGAGGGATAGTGGAGGGATAGTGGAGGGGAAGTGGAGGGGAGTGGAGGTGGAGGGATAGTGGAGGGGAAGTGGAGGGGAAGTGGAGTGGGAAGTGGAGGGGGTGAGGGATAGTGGAGGGGAAGTGGAGGGGAGGTGGAAGTGGAGGGATAGTGGAGGGGAAGTGGAGGGGAAGTGGAGGGATAGTGGAGGGATAGTGGAGGGAAAGTGGAGGGGAAGTGGAGGGATAGTGGAGGGGAAGTGGAGGGGTGACGGTGGCGGCTGACTCAGTCCTGGTGGATGTTTGCGGCCATTAAAGAGTTCTCAGCAGGTGCAGCCTTGAGGACGCCCACACAGGACATCCGGCTCTGAACAGGAGGCATGGCTTCACGTGGCACAAAGAAAGCACGGTGCACTTTGTGGCCAATGAACATCGTTTCTGAAAGCTTTATTCAGTATTTTCATGGCCCTTAAATTCAATGGGAACATAATGTGCCTATTTGTGATTGGCTCGTGAGGATGAAGACTGAACTTTGTATCCCTTGTTTTTCAGCTACATTATAATCAACGCTGCTAATTCTCTGGGTTCCCAAGGTTGCTATGACACCCATAAACCTACCGTCTTAATGAGATCATTACTAATACATTTGGGAAACACAGTGTCTGGAGAGACTACTAGACATCTCTGTAGTCGACATTTCTAGGCGTTTGAAATGTCTTTGTTTCTGTTGTTCTCGGGGTTCTTGTAGTGATTTGTTTCACTGTTCCCTTTGCAGACTGCCAGATGAGATGAGACATGCATGCTCTACTTTTGAGACGCTGTGGGTGTGGGAACCGATATACAGCATATCCAACATATTGCTCACACTTTCCGTTACCATTCTCTGTGTCTTGGCAGGAGGTCTGCGTAGACTGTAGGCGCAGTAGTTGAGCATGGCGTACTCGATCATGGCGGCGAAGACGAACAGGAAGCAGACGGTGACGAACAGGTCCATGGCCGTCACGTAGGACACTCTGGGCAGCGAGTTCCTGGCCACTGTGCTCAGCGTGGTCATGGTCAGCACCGTGGTGATACCTGGGGAGGACACCAGTAGGGATGATGAGAAAGTGTGAATGGTGGACGATTGGACATCGAAAATGCAGGATATTTCCCCCCCAATTGTCCGTCAAAATGCATCCCTGTCATTGGTTGAATTAGTTAGGATTCTGGGAATCTGCACACGTCACTCACAAGTGAAGAGTTAAGAGGGAAATGTCGCTTTACGACACTTGATATTGTCACCTTAATTCCAATTTCAGATACATGCATTTGCCTAACTGGAATAGTTGAAAGAGAGAAAACATTTTGACTAAAATGTAATGATTTTTCATCGACTAAAACTGAACTGAAACGTTTTGAGTTGTGGCCGACTAAAACGAGACTAAAACTATGAAGGATAAAAAGGACTCAAACTAATAACCATTTTCTTCTAAAGATTAAATCTGAAATAGCTGCCAAAATGAACACTGGGTCAGCACTGGGTCAGCACTGGGTTAGCACTGGTCAGCACTGGGTCAGCACTGGTCAGCACTGGGTCAGCACTGGGTCAGCACTGGGTTAGCACTGGGTCAGCACTGGTCAGCACTGGGTCAGCACTGGGTCAGCACTGGGGCGCCCGGTGCTGAAGCTGTGATTATGTAACGAGGCAGAGGTTCGTTAATGACCATTGTTGATGCACACGGGGGATTCTGGGAGGATGTCCACGATATTCAATCCCGTTTCTTTTCAACCGCCACACATCCTGAAACACGACGTGTCTGTAAAGGGTGCAGTGCAGCTGTAATGGTAGGTGTTTCTTATCTACATAATACACTATACCTTCTTTCAATTATTGAACACAGAAAGTTAGGAACTCTCCGTTTGGTAGACTATTTATTTGTTGTAACACATCTTACTGTGAAAGCCTGTTTATCTACCTTTCAAACGGTGTCACGTTTGTGAGGAACATGCATTTGTGGGATGAGCAGCAGAGTAGGGAGCAAACCTCCTCTGCCAATGCCAAGCCGGTGGATGGGATGCTTGAAGTCTGATGAAAGACAGACTGGCAACAATTAACAATGTATTTCTTTAACAAGCAGCCTCGATAGCGTGTTGAAGAACCACACAGCCTCGATAGCGTGTTGAAGAACCACACAGCCTTGATAGCGTGTTGAAGAACCACACGCAGCCTCGATAGCGTGTTGAAGAACCACACGCAGCCTCGATAGCGTGTTGAAGAACCACACAGCCTCGATAGCGTGTTGAAGAACCACACACAGCCTCGATAGCGTGTTGAAGAACCACACGCAGCCTCGATAGCGTGTTGAAGAACCACACGCAGCCTCGATAGCGTGTTGAAGAACCACACAGCCTCGATAGCGTGTTGAAGAACCACACACAGCCTCGATAGCGTGTTGAAGAACCACACACAGCCTCGATAGCGTGTTGAAGAACCACACAGCCTCGATAGCGTGTTGAAGAACCACACGCAGCCTCGATAGCGTGTTGAAGAACCACACAGCCTCGATAGCGTGTTGAAGAACCACACGCAGCCTCGATAGCGTGTTGAAGAACCACACGCAGCCTCGATAGCGTGTTGAAGAACCACACAGCCTCGATAGCGTGTTGAAGAACCACACACAGCCTCGATAGCGTGTTGAAGAACCACACAGCCTCGATAGCGTGTTGAAGAACCACACAGCCTCGATAGCGTGTTGAAGAACCACACAGCCTCGATAGCGTGTTGAAGAACCACACAGCCTCGATAGCGTGTTGAAGAACCACACAGCCTCGATAGCGTGTTGAAGAACCACACGCAGCCTCGATAGCGTGTTGAAGAACCACACAGCCTCGATAGCGTGTTGAAGAACCACACGCAGCCTCGATAGCGTGTTGAAGAACCACACGCAGCCTCGATAGCGTGTTGAAGAACCACACGCAGCCTCGATAGCGTGTTGAAGAACCACCCAGGTCAGCCAACGTGGTCGTGTTGCTCACTCTGGCACGGACAGCAGGGCCAAGCTGATCCCAAACGTGTTCAATGGGGTTGAGGTCAGGACTGCAGGCTCCACTCTCCTCTGAGATATTGGATCGGCACTGGTCTCATGCATTCATCTCGATACCTCTCTGCATTCATCCAATGCCGAGAAGCCTGTTTCCCAGAGAGGGAGATGCCTCCACCAAAACATGATTCTCTATCGGTGCAACAATCAGGAAAGCATTCTCCGCCTCGCCTCCACATGGTGGCCTTACGACCCAAGTGCCGTAGGCAGCATCTGGACTCATCGCTGAACATCAGGTTCCTCCACAGAGCCTGAAAGTCAAGGCCAGAGATGGGCTGCTGCTTGGCATTAGCAGAGGACATCTGTCACATGTTGTCTTGGTGGCCCAGCTGCCTTGAGGCCATTAACAAGTTCCTCTCGCGATGATCCCTCACCTTTCTCATGATCATCAATACGAGGCGAGATCTTGACCAAGGGCCATTTTTAGTTTTCATCCATTTCCAAATAATCCTCCTCACCAAGCTGCTTTCTCGTGGTCTTGTAGCAGTCTAGCCTCGTGCAGGTCTAATCTTGACCCTGAGGTCCTTAGACAGCCCACGGTGGTTTGGAATCTGATTTATTGATTCTGTGGAGAGATTTCTTTTATACAGGTTACAAAGTTAATATTATCATACTTTCCTAAAGGGAGATTACTTATTTAACCGGTCTGTGGGAGCCAGAATTCGTGTTTGTTGCAAGGGGATCAAATACTTATTTCCTCCAGCGTACTCAGCTCTGCTGCTCATCCCACAAATGCATGTTCCTCATAAATGTAGCAGCATTTCGAAGGTTAGTAAACAGGCTTTCCAACGGTATACGATGTATTGCCAAGAAGCATTGTTACAACCAAGAAATAACTACTGTAACACGCCTGGTTTCCACACACTGTCCCGTGCCATAAAATACCATGCTACATTATGACCTCTTTGTCATTTTTAACGCCTGGTTTCTACACACTAGGGCTGTACCCGAATATTCAGAGCCCGAAAAATGGTATTCGGGACAGCCCGACTGCACACTTATTTCGCCCAAAAAATACAAATGTTTCTACCTTAAAAATCATAATACAGCTTGTGGAAAATATGGAGACAAGTCAGTCTTTTTTGTCATGCATGACGAAAACAGTCATAGTATACCATGTGGTAAATACGCAAATAAACTCATAGTTTCGTTACATTGCTAAACACCTGGATTATTCAAGAAGGAAGTGAGGAATACTACCTGTCAAGTAGGGGTGCAACAACTAATCGACTTAATCGATTACCAAATTAGTTGCCAACTAATTCAGTCGTCGATTCGTTGGTGACGTCATCACGTATGTTTTACGCCCCGTTAAGCTCTAACTTTATTGGTCTTTGTATCGGTACTGGAGACATTACAAATATATGTCATGTATTATTGCTACAAAGACATTATATCGCAGTCTTAGTGTCGCCAACTCGTTTCTAATATGCAAAAAGACAAACAAATGCGTCTATGATGTATTTTCGATCTTTCTCTCCCCCGCCTGCTTGCGAGGGGGCGGGGCAGTTTACACACCCTGCAACATGCAGCAACACACACACGTGGGAGATGGCGGAGAGAACGCGCTCCGAGGTGGTTAAACTTTACCCGTCTCGATGTGGAGAATGCTCGTTGCCAAAAGTGGAATAAGAGTTTAGCATGTAAGGGCGGTAACACGAGCTATTTGTCTAAACATTTAGCAAACATGGGTGCTCCACATCCAGACGGAGGAATGCACCGGGTTGGACTGTCTCTCTAGTAGCTCTGTAGCCGCGTCCACCAGTAACCTTTCCACGTCAGGTGTTATGTATGCTAGCAGCAACACACGGAGCTAACTCCATTATACAAACATAATGATTAGAGGTAACAGAGTTATTTGCGGACTTTAGGTGACAGAGCCTTCAGTGTGGCATCGAAATCCGCAGCGCCCCAACTCGGACATTTTCAAAAAAGCCCTCAAAACGAACCTTTTTACCAAGGCTTTCCCCACTGTAGAGTTAGTTTAAGAGGTTTATTTTTCCCCCTACCCGACTTGTAAAGCGACCTTGGGTTTCCTGAAAGGCGCTATAAAAATATTATTATTATTATTATTATTTAGTTTGTTAAAGTTTCAGCTATTCTGTTTACAGTTCTGTCATCAGATTATGTAATACCATTTGTTAAAACACTGTTGTTTCTTTTGATGTGAAATATTATTTATTTAATTTGAATAAAAAGCAATGTTAGTTTTGTTCACAATTTAAGTTATTTCAATAATATATGTATTTTGGAATCAAGTATTCATCTTTATTGTCTTCATTGTTAGTTTCCACATGCCTAAAACAACCTCAAGCTACATCTAAAAGTTGATGGCTAAATAAGAGCGTTTGAGAAATTGTGCAAGGCGTACAGTAATAGTCCGAATAGTCGATTAATCGTTTAATTAATCGATAGATTAATCGATTATCAAATTAGTCGTTTGTTGCAGCCCTACTGTCAAGTGAGAGTGACATAGTTAGATTTCAAATCATGTTACAAGAACAAACATTTCAGGCTGAAACTAACTCACATATCAAGTACATTACACTTACACCAGCTTCTTAACCGTCCCCTGGACCACCTGCTGTGAGGCCCAGCCAACCTTTTCTAACAGAGCTGTACAATAGTAAAAGTGGCTGTTATCGCTATCAATAATTACCCGCCGTGATGGTAATTAAGTATTCTAATTGGAGCTACCTTCTGTGTCTCATTGTGTCATCAGTGGCTTTGTTTGAGAGACATTACTCCCCACGGTGTCTTGAGGGAGGACATGGTGTCGGCTCGGTGAAATCAATTCTTTCAAAGACAGATGAACCCGGAGACATTAATGCCCACTGGGGGCATCCACACACACACACACACACACACACACACACACACACACACACACACACACACACACACACACACACACACACACACACACACACACACACACACACACACACACACACACACACACACACACACACACACACACACACACACACACACACACACACACACACACACACACACACACACACACACACACACACACACACTCCCTCTCATCACCCCTCCTTCCACTTTCCCTTCTCCCGTCTTTCATCCTCCTCTCCCACAAGTCTTTCATGGCAGTGTGTGTCACTGTTTTCGCCTCTGGTTTCCATAGAGACGAGTTGCTCCCGTCTATTTGCAACTGCCTCCTCTGGTCTAGTGGGCGTCTAGACTTTCCTCCCGCTCATAGGTAAGCTAAGTACATCACCTATGTTTTAAGACCACACATCTGTTCACATTGTGTACGGCAAACAGTGCGATCTCAAGGAAGCAGCGGGAGTGTTTCCTCCCCGGCAACCCGTCGCCGCTCACAGCTCGGGCTGCTGTTTCAAATCAATATCACCAGTTTCTGTCGTACAGTTTAATTCATTCTGTGGGAACGCTCGCTTCACGATGCCATAGCAACCGGCTGATTCCCGTCTGTGCAGCCGAACTGAACCACACTAAGTCGAGAGAAAGAGAGAGACGGCGAATGCGCTGCAGGATAATATGAACGGTGCAATAACAAAGAACACACACACTTCACACGTGCACTTCTCGGGGGGCGACCTTTGCCATGTGTCCAGGGGTTAACCAGGTGGAGCAGACCACAGCTTGTGTTCATGGAGGGGAACCAGTCAGGGATCAGAGCCCAGATCACAAGACAGCATGAGTTGTATCAGAACTACACACACATCCCAACATGCCACCCAGAGGGAGCTTCACACACTCGCTGCCGTCCTGAAACGCCTCGACTCCTTTGTAGACCATAATGACATCACCATGGCTAGCACTCCAACTAATTGTACAGGCAAAGGGGAAGGGGCGGGACATCTCTCAGAGGTTAACCAATCAGAGCAGACTGGGCTCTGGTTTCAGACGGAGGGTGAAAAGAGGTGCTGCAGCAGGCAGTATGAGACAAATAGAGCTTTTTGAACCTTACAGCCTGGAGACATGTCCCAGGAGAGACACATGTGAGCTCGGGGCCGCTCGAAGTCAAAAGCAGGACATACAATTTTGGGTTTGCCACAAGCTGCAAAGTCATATTTAGGCCATTTGTCCAACAACATTACTATTAAAATAACATTTCAGTGCTTCTGAAGCTTTTTGTCACTCCTCTGACCGCCCCACAACGGGGAGGCTGTCACTACTGTTTGCATCAGCTTTGAAACACTACGAATACATACACGATCTGAAATGATGCAATAGCATGAGTTGCTTTGAGTCAGACGAACTTGAGAGCTGACAAATGATTGGGGTAATTATGCGGATGTTTCCAAATGAATGTACCCGTGATTGAGGTTAAAATGCAGCAATATAATCTGATTACAGGTGCGTCGAGGCCTTGACTCAAAGCCATCTCTCCCATGCATGCAATCAGTCAGATGGCCCTACACGAGCACTCTAAAGCATGTCCACTCTCCTCTATAATATCTCATGTCTATTTACCGCTCCACTCCAAAAATCAGGGGCAATCACCAAGCCAGTAGCAGACCATTAGATGTTTCTCTCCGCAGCACACGCACACTTTGAGGGATTGATGTCTCTGTACTCCCACCACACATCTTTAACTCACTGCCTCATGCTGGACTTCCCACGAGGAACTCTGGTGAAAGACGGCTCTCAGAGGGAACCGTGCTTTCACCAGTATGCTGAGAAATAAGATGCTTGAGTTGCCACTGCATGCTGCTAGCCAGGGCCCAACATTTGGGATACACAAATACGTAACAAATAGGGTGGAAATGAAGCATTGCAGGTCTATTCCCCACAATGCAACACTAGTTTCGAGTCTGAAGCTAAGAAGAGCAGCCAGCAGCCAACTCTCCCCTTTCTAAGACTAAACTAATATATCAGCATCGCTAGATTTTTCAAATGTCTTTCTCACAGTTGGGAGAAAAGATTTGAAGTAATCAAGGGACATTTCCCTGTGTATTAAGACACCAGTTTATCACCTCCACTTATTTTCACTTTCTCAAGCTCCACATTCCCGCCCCTTGCCTTCATTCCCTCTGTATCTCTGTCAAAATGCATCTGAGCTGCAGAGCTTGAGGTCTGATGGGAATCAAGCGGAGCCCTCCGACCTCCACACATCCTGCTGCTGAGTGACAGCTCTTTGGAAAACCCGCCTGGAACATGTAAGCAGCTTGTCAAGGCACAGTGCCTTCAGGCGAGGTGCAGGGCAGCAGCATCACCAGCCTTTCCCCTGGACTTCCCGCTGCCTGCGATCCCGACCAATGCTCCTCTTGACATGTCTCCCTGCCAGCAGCCTTCACACTCTCTCACTGTCCCCGTCTTTTATTCCTGTTATCTCTGCTCGCAGCGTCGGGGTCAGGTCTCCGGCCGACCAGAAACCAGGGATGTACCAACGAAGAAAGGCTAAATGACTTTCTTTTGTGCAGCTGGTTGTGGATGTTTATCAGGACGGGGACAGCGTGCTTTTTGCTGCTGCCTGTTTGTTTGAGATCACAAGCCTTTCTCTGCCTTTGGTCATGTATCACACCGCACACAATGCAGACAGGTTGACAGTTATGGACATGGACATGGACACACACACACACATACACACACACACACCTGCATGACGACACACACACACACACACCTGCATGAAGACACACACACACACACACACACACACACACACACAGTAAATGCCGCAGAAGCAAGCTGCTATAACTCCGATTCAATGGTAGTGAATTGTTCGTTTGTAGCCTAGCAACATTATTATGAAGTAAGACCTCTCAGATGTGTCTAACACGACAGCAGCAATATGTTCCTCTCAATTCTTTAGTTATAAGATGTATTCTTTCAGAATTGTGTAAACAAAACATGCCATATACACAATTAGGTTTTAATAAGTGGGGAAGATAATCCTATTAACCATTGTTTATAGAGGTTATGTACTTACTGTCAAAGATAACAACAACAATGTAATTAATAAGCCTTTAGCAAAGAGCAACAAA
Organism: Champsocephalus esox; assembly: GCA_036324585.1. NCBI lineage: Eukaryota > Metazoa > Chordata > Actinopteri > Perciformes > Channichthyidae > Champsocephalus > Champsocephalus esox. The sequence goes on from CM070499.1 coordinate 4,048,518, forward strand.
TAATCCACTTTTATCAACCTAACGATACAAGAGAAGCCGAGCCCAACACAACCTCGTATCAGGATCGTATCTCATTAACAGCACGAGGACATAAAGCCTCCATTTAATTATCACACGAGACGACGTTCCTCTCACAGCGACGAGAGAACGTTCTGCTGGACTCGACTTCAATATCACTTCTGTAGAACCGCCGGGGCGTGCCAGATGACCTTCTGCGATATTGGCAGAGTGGCAACAAGGGACTGAGAGGAATTAAAGTGTGTGTGTGTGTGTGTGACACTGTGGGTAAGGGTGGCAGGAGTTTGGAGAGGTCGGATAGTATCAAGTGAGTTCACGTGTTTGACTTTAATCTCCTTCGACAGGTACCACCGGGGAGCTTTGAGTTGTTTTTCTAATTTCTACTTCAATTTACGTCGTTAAATTGAAGCAGAGTTCACACCAGGGGAGTACATGAACAGCTTCTCCCGAATTAAAAGACACAAGTTATAAAACCGATACGAGGTGCAGGAGGGCAGTGGGAAACGGGCCAAGTCATCCAACATATCTTCATTTTATCCCAAGGGACCGCTTTTAGACGACAAGCAGCCGTTTGCACGACAACAACAATCACTTATCATCATCTAGATCTCCACGAGGCTTCGTTTAACTGCAGCTAATAAGAAAACTGATGAGTCGAACCAGGAGTCTGCACTGTCGTCCAGTGTCTTACTGTGATTCCTAAGCTATGCACATTTTTATTCAGCCGCAGGTCCGAGTGGGTGGGGAGCTGGGTTGGAGCTGGGGCGGGAGCTGGGGTGGGAGCGGAAGCTGGGCGGAGAGCTGGGGCGGGAGCGGAAGCTGGGCGGAAGCTGGGGCGGGAGCTGGGGCGGAAGCTGGGGCGGGAGCTGGGGCGGAAGCTGGGTGGAGCTGGGGCGGGAGCTGGGGCGGGAGCTGGGGCGGGAGCTGGGGCGGGAGCGGAAGCTGGGCGGAAGCTGGGTTGGAGCTGGGGCGGGAGCGGAAGCTGGGGCGGAAGCTGGGGCGGGAGCGGAAGCTGGGCGGGAGCTGGGGCGGGAGCTGGGGCGGGAGCTGGGGCGGGAGCGGAAGCTGGGCGGGAGCTGGGGCGGAAGCTGGGGTGGTGCTGGGGCGGGAGCTGGGGCGGGAGCGGAAGCTGGGCGGGAGCTGGGGCAGAAGCTGGGGCGGAAACTGGGGTGGTGGTGGGGCAGTCAAGCAGCAGCGACGTGGAAGTAGCAAGCAATGCATAGAGAGAGATCTGGCAGGTTCAATAGAGCGGCGTATGAAGGACACTCTGGTTGGTTGGTTGCAGAGCGGCAAGGGGCGTTATGTATGAATGCAAGATAAGTGCTCGAGTTGACTGCCTGAACTAGCTCGCAGGCTCCGTCCCATTACTGTCAAGAAAAGGTCATTAACTACATTTGTACTTAAGGGTTTGACATTCAGACATCTGCACTTTAATATTACCATATGCAGTATGGGCTGTACTCTTTAGATGCTTACCTTGGACTCCACTTTAAACAGCCACCAGCACAACATCATCATCCACAGGAAAGCAAATGAGCTAACGGGAGGCATGCAGTGGGAGGAACATAACACAACACACGAAGGTTAACTCGTGCAAAAAGAAATAGGATTAACACTTAAAGAATGGACAAAAGAAAACAAGAAACACACACATATCAAAGATGGCTTAATGACCTGCTAAAGGTGACACACACACACACACACACACGCTTTCAAGCGTCCTAAATCTCAGATTGAACGGGAATTAGTTCGTTTTTTTTTAAAAACCTCTAAATCCTGCAAACAACTTTCAATTCACGTCCCTGTTATTACACGACAGCAGGGGCAGGCAGTTTAATATGGATCCTGATCACTAAAGTAAATATTGGACACTTTTCCAGACTACTAATCATCCACGAGGAGGAGGGAGATCTTTGCCAACGTGGTGGGTGTAACAGAAAGCATATGGCAATATAATTAACCGGGGGTTGAACAAGCCCTCTTTAATGACACTGTCATCAACCCGGGCTCCACATATGGTCATGTGTTGAAAGCCACGCTCATGAGTTTCATCCTTTAGTTTGACTTAAGAGACCTCGAATGTGCACATGTCTGTCTTCAGTGTCTAAGGTTTCGGATCCACGACAGCATGCACGTAGCATTACATGTGTACCTAGGGCGGTGCGAGCGGGCGTGGCGTCGCTCTTGATCCAGAAGGAGACCCAGGACAGAACCACGGTCAGGATGCAGGGGATGTAGGTCTGGATGGTGAAGTATCCCATCCTCCTGCTGAGGTCGAAGTACACCGTCAGCACCACGTAGTCGCCTGCAGAGAGAGGATGAGCTTTAAAAGGTGGTTTATATAGCGCTTCTCCTGGTGCTCAAAGCGCTCCACGAGCAAGTGAAGAAGAAACATAACAACAGAAGTAACACGTGGTAACTAGGTGGATACGGGCGAGGGGTTCGTGGATTAGGAGAAGGCCAGAGTGAAAAGTGACTTTTGAGGGATTGTTTGAATGACGTGAGAGTGTTGGCAGATATAGTGTCCTATCTTTGTATATTTGTATATAACCCATTCTGGAACGCTGAAAACATGCCGATTTGAAACAATCCCAATTTAGGATGAATAAAGTATATCTACTGAAATAGTCTGTACATTTATTACACACTAACTCTGCAAGTAAATACATTTCAATTAAAAAGTGCACAGCAAATCTCTTCATACAACCTCTCCTCAAATACAATCAGCATATGTTTGAATATTTCTACTTTTTGAGTATTCTAACTCAACCCTTATACTGTGTCTTTTGTAGACACTGTATTGATATACATCTGTTTAATGTGTGTACAGCATGTACATGTACAGCTTATGTTGATTTTTGTATTGATTGTCCATGTTTCAACTCATCCTGAATGCCTGTTAAAATGCTGATTTGACATGATCCCAATTAGGGTGATTAATACATATGCAATCGTCTTGTTTTATATTTTAAACGTCACTAGCCAAGGTAGGATAATACCAGTTTTTGGGGCTATACTAAAAATGCTGATTTAATGTCAAAAAAGCCCAGGTTGATTTGTGTACCAGCATGAGTAGATAAAGGCTTTTATTTCCCCTTAAAGATATCGGTATATGTATTAATGTATCGGTAATTTAAGAGCCAATTAGGAACCGGTGTGTTTGATCAGAGGTTCTGCTGGAAGGTAAAGTGTTTCTGAATGTTTCATACGCTGATTAAAGCAACAGGTCATAAAATAAACCTCAGATGGAAAGGCGTACTTCACTCGGTGCGTCGAGCTCCGTAACCTCGGCCCACGGCGCTGAGCACAGTCTGCTGCAATACGGGCGACTATTGGACGGATATTTAGTTATTTTCGCATGTGTTTTTTGTAAAGACACAGGATGATACATGCAGACACCAAATCATCCCACTGAGGTGCAGAGAGCGCTCGCTTGTGCCCACTGCTAACAGACTGTGGGAAGACACACTGTCACCACACACACACACCTCTCCAGTGTCTCCCTACTTGATTTGTAAATACTGCACACCGAAAACACATTATTTATCGTATTCTATGACATAATAACATCGATATACAGATGATAAATATAGAAATATATCTTTCTTAGTATATATTTGCACATCCCTCCACGTGTTTTTCCACTTCCAAGTTGTTTAAGTAGCTTTTGTGTATTGAAGAAGAAGAAGAAGAAGAAGAAGAAGAAGAAGAAGAAGAAGAAGAAGAAGAAGAAGAGAAGAAGAAGAAGAAGAAGAGAAGAGCATTAACAGCACCATTATGGATCACACCCTCACTTTGAATTAAAACTCATGTTTATGACCCGCTGAACGATGATATGAAATAAGGCCAACCTGCAATAACTGGAACCCCCTCAGAAACTAAGCACCTATTCAAAGCTTTAAATAACCCTATAACACTTACTGTAGGGTGTTAGCTGTGACAGTGAGCTGTGGACATATTACAGTCTGGTGACGGGGAAATCAAAATACTTTCATAAAAGGGCCAAATGTAATTTTTAGTAGTACAATTATTTAATGAAAACATCACTGAAGATATCAATTACACCTTCCACTAAAATTACAACTATTAACAAAACCATCTAGAGCGATATGCATAGAGTCATTGCATTTAAATGAGACATGTTCATGTATTAAAACTGCAACTTGCACAAGTGTATAATCAGCAGGAATCCTGAAGTCAGATGTCAGACCTTTTAAGACCTTTTTTAAGACCTCATCGCCACTTGGAGTTCTAACCGGTTACCTTGGCGACACACTTCACCTCACATTGACTATATACAGTAGTGATGGTCCTTCCTGTTTATCTTCCAACCATTTGGACGCAGACTTGCATTTCCCCATAACGATGTTGTTTAACAACAGGCATAAACGGACCTATCAAGCAGTGAGCGCGCGACGTCCTGTTCAGGTGACGTCAAACCCAACGGGATGCCATCAATAAACTACACAGAATCACACTACCCAACTACGCAGTGATTACATTCAGGCAGACTGTAGAATACAACCTCTTTGGACCATTTATATACCGTACTTTTCGGACTATAAGCCGCGACTTTTCCCCCATTTTTTGTGTGCAGCTAACGGCCACTAGGGAACCTCCTACATCTATGGATTGTACAGGTAAAATTAACCACCTTTAACCCTACGGGCTCTAGGACCGGTCCGCGCCCGCCACCTCTACGCGGCGGGCTCCAGCAGGAAAAGCTGGCCCGTCTACACTACAGCGTCGAGAGCGTCGAAAGCTCCAAGCTGCTCCACTCTGCCCATTCACTTTCAATGCGGGTGACGTCACGTAGCCGCGCTTTTTCGCCGAACTGAATTGTGGGTAGCAGAGCGAGGCGTCTCAGGCCATAGATATATATATAAACACTAGATGGCTCGTGGGAGATTTTCCAGCGTAGCTGACCGGCCGCCATCTTGCTACAGTCAACAGTTACGGAGCGTCCACACTACAGCTCCAAAAATAGCTTGGAGCTGGGCGTGTCTGGAGCTTGGGGATTTTATTCAAGCAACACGACCAACAACCAATCACATGAATCTCCCGCCCCCGACATACAAAGCAAAAACCCCCGGGGATTGTATGCGAGCAATATATATATAAACTCCCCAAACAGGCGAAAACCTACCAGTTTCCCCCACTGCCTCTGCCACCTCCCTCCATGCCTGGTTCCTCCGGTTTGTATCCCGGTAGGTGAAGAGGGTCTGGTCATACAAAACCGGGTGATTCGCTACGTTGATAGTTAGTTTCTCCTCCGACTTTTTTTGAAATATAGAAATGAACGGCAGGATATCTCTCCCAGCTTAGACGCGGTTTGATTGGCTACGGCTTCAGCTGTCAGATTTTGGGAAACGGGATTTGATTGGCTGGCGCCGGCGTCCAGGCGACCAGAAGTTGAACAATGTTCAACTTCTGGTCGCCTGAGACGCCTCGCTCGGCTACCCACAATTCAGTTCGGCGAAAAAGCGCGGCTACGTGACGTCACCCCATTGAAAGTGAATGGGCAGCTTGGAGCTTTCGACGCTCTCAACGCTGTAGTGTGGACGGGCCGTTACTCTGATTCGCGTTATGGTAGCTGTTGTCAGGTGAGTGATCTGCACAAAAATACTCTTAACTCACTGAAATCTTGACTGATTTACAAACGGTTTGGTTTATTATAAACATGATTAGCGTGGCTATGATACAGGATGCTTGAACATGTTGAAAATGCAGCTTTTCTTTGTGTATGTGGTTGTATTTATTAGCTGGCTAATAACAAGAGGCTGTCAGTGAGACCTAGTATTACAAAGTTGACCCAGCAACTTTACACCAGTGGGAGAGGCAGAACTGCTCTTTCTTTCAACACAACTTAAGTTACACATGATTTCTTCCAAGTGGTTTGGCTTGTTAAAAACATCTTGCATTATGATACAGGAATTTGCTGGCTTTGTGTTTACAGAAGTACCTGACTATGCTGGACATTTGTGCAGCCTACGGATGCTCTAATCACCGCAGTCTGGAAACAAGAACCCGTGGGATCACCTTTCACGTGTAAGATATGACAATATTATGACTACAATTAGGATAATGGTTAATTACTTAGTGGATGTATGTACATTACAAGTCCTGCTACACAGGATCAGTGGGGCTATGTGAGGTAATAGTATTGCAAGATTGTTGTTGACCCAGCCTCTTTAGAATATGTTGTTACCATTTCTTTACACAATTATTTAATGTTTCTATTGGACACCTTTTTTATTACTCTTGGTGTGGTTGTCTTATTCTTAAAGTAGGCTATACATACACATACATACCAAAAATATGATAATTTCGGTGTGTATTTTTGTCCTACCCTTAATGTTAAAGGAAAGAAGGGAGGAACATGTTGACAATAATTTATATATCTGGCTACCTTTCTCATGTTTTTAAGGTTTCCCAAAACCAAAGAGAGGAGGAGGCAGTGGGAACTCGCCCTAAGAAGGGACGGTTTTGTTTCCTGTGACAGGACACTGCTCTGCAGTGAGCACTTCAGGAGTGAGGAATTTGACCGGACAGGAGACGCAGCACTATGTTCCCCACACATATTTGCTCAGTCTAATAAACCCATAACATGGTTGTGAAAGAATACCAAGGCTGAGGCTGGACGGTGATTGATTGTTGGTGTGCCATGTGTTCTTCTTAATAATAATAATAATACATTTATTTTGGGGGGCCGCCTTTCATAACACCCAAGGACACATAGGATAGTTTATGTTTAAATTGTTCCCTATCTTGCATAGGGGCAATATAGGGAACAATTTAAACAGTGGATTTTGTGATACATCAGCCGGGGTGAGACAAGACGGACTACAGACAAAAAGGACACATGGTACAGTTTATATTATTCTTGGTCTTTTTTCAATAACATATTTCAAAGGTTCTGGATTTGTTTACAAATCTAGAACCTAAATACAAAACTAGGATGATATGAATATCTCATGTCAAAAATAATTGTGATAAATTAGACAGAACTGGCCTGTCTGTGAGCACATTTTATGTTGGTTTGGTTCTTCTGATAAAGGTGTGAATATCTAAATAATATACCAACATATGCTATTGTCATTAGTTGTGTCCCTGTTCTTAAAGCTAAGGCATTGCTAAATTAACAACTCTTGGCTTACAGAGTGGTAACATGAGACCGATTTTTATATATAAAATATAAATGTATTTTAATTTTATAATTTATTTGAAATATTAACAATATAATAAAATAAATGGAAATATATACACCGGCAAATATTTAATATAAATACCTTGTGTGTGTGTGTGTATAGCTATTGCTTTATCTGATTAATGTTATTTTCATATGAAAGTCCATGATTATAAGTATGCAGTATCATAACTACATCTTTGATGTTTATAAAAAACCAAACCGTTTGAAAATTGGTTGAAAATTGAGCAAGCTATGGTTATTTAAATAGTAAACCATAATGTCGTTTTTGTTAATCAAAAAGTGTTCATTTCCGTTTCTTATCATTTGGAACAATGGCTATAACTGCTTCAAGTTAGATCACGAGGAGCGGGAACAGTCAAGGACAGAAGGAGACGGGAAAGCTTGAAAAGAAAGAAAGGTGATTCCGATGGCACGAAGAGAAGAAAAGGAGACTTGAGTGAAGCTCAGAAAACAGAGGACGACTTCTCTCTGGATCTTGAGCGACGCCACAGCGAGAGAGAGGAGGTGACGGGGTTTATCGGTCCGGCTCCAGCACGACGCTGGTTACCGACAGACTTTGAGCTACACCGCTCGGCTTCTGTGACCTTGGCAAAAGTCTTCGCATCAGACTTTAAACATTACTGCAGAATGCCTGCTGCCACTCAGAAGCACTTTCCCCGTGAAAAGGATGTCGGAACATCTGCAGAGGAAGACCTTTTGTCCTCTGGATCCAACCTCACGCTGCACAGAAGTGACATAATGATTTTAATCAGCAGGTGCAGAAAGAGGAGTGAAGGCATGTAAACGTTATCGCACATTACCTCACTTTTCCCCCGTTATGCCATCTTTATTCAGCGAACGTCTCCATACATTAAAACCACCCGTGTTACATTTAAAAGTCTTATTTTGAAGAATTACGTTAAAGCAAACAGGCAAATACAAATATGTGAAAGTGGTAGGGATGTAACGATAACAAAAACTCACGGTACGATATTTATCGCGATATTGAAAAATAAAGGGAAAAAAAAGTGAATTTATTTTCTTTATTAAATAAGAAAACTGATTCGTGCAGCATTTTAGTAGGATCGTAGTATTTTAAAGTGTCAACAATACAATAATCAGACCCTGCAATAGAATAAATCAAGTTTCACTTTAGTTGTTCAAGTAACTCAACTCTAACTCACTCACTCAGCAGCATCGAGGTTATCTTTGAGGAATATGAGCACGTCCACATTTCAGGTAGAAGCTGGGATGTTTGGGCGTTTGCAAAACCCCCTGCTGTGGAAACAACTCTCTCGCTTGGTGCTGATGTTGCTGGGACAGAGAGACATGCGTTGCCATGGGTGACAGCAGTGGGTCAAACTGTGCATTGTCTCTCCACCACTTCAACAACAATACAGTTTTTGCCCAGAAGGTGAGGCTTATTGACAGAGATATAAATATAGTGTTGGTACTCGTCGATGTCTCTAGGTGTGTGCATGTAGCCCTGTAATACGATGTCCTTTTGTTTGTTGTTTTATGTTCATGTTGGACAGGTCCCTTGAAAAAGAGATCGATTATCTCAATGGGACCATCTGGTTGAAAAAAGGTTTAATATTTTTTTTTAAATCGACATTTATTTATCGCGATATTCGATATATCGTTACATCCCTAGAAAGTGGGGAATGTGGATAATATTTAAGGTGCATTAAATCAACTTGTGTTCCAAAGTAAATGCTGTGAAAACCCCCTGGTTTGGGCACTATGAAGGATGCATGTAATCAGAGCTCGTAATAAAAGGAAGTAGTCGCCTGTATTTCAAAAAGACTAATGAAGGATATCTCCATCACAACAGCAAGCACTACGTGTCATTTCACCGTAATAAAGCCGTCTAGTTTTATTTCATGAACCCCTTCATGTCGACGAAAAGGGTTCTTTTAAAGCTATCCGAAGCAAGCTTGCTGGTAAGGCTGGTTATATTTAAAAAAGCAATTTCAGATACCAATCACCGGGTGAATAACACAACAACTCATTGCATAGCGTGAGTCCTCCTCCTCCTCCTCCTCCTCCTCCTCCTCCTCTCCTCCTCTCCTCCTCCTCCTCCTCCTCCTCCTCCTCCTCCTCCTCCTCCTCCTCAGAGATAAGTGACATGTTGCTGCTTTAATCTTGCTCATGTGGCAGGGTAACATTGTTTAGCTTGCATTAATGGACGCACACTAACGTGCCCTCCCAGATGGACAATCTGTATCCGTGCATCGTGGCAAACGAGCCCTCTGTTTACCTTCGGTTGGGACAGTAGCAACCCCTGAGTACACGCTGCTGCTGCAGAATACTCATGACCCGCTCTGCACTCGTCACGCAGAGCAGGCTCCCCTCGTCGCTCTGTGTGGAAGCTGGGAGGGACATTTTTGGGAATACTCGAGCTCAAGAAACTGAAATGTTGTTTTACGACACTGCCACTCAGGAAAGCAGCATGTTTCCAGTGCTTTCCGGAACATCGCCACCATGTGAAAGCTTTGAGAGGCATGTTTTCCTTAAAGAAAATGGCACCATTTATGATGGCAAGAAACTGTAGAAGCTGAAATTATCTCCAGACTTCCTGCGCGTGTGAGAAAGGCTTCCATCTGGCAAACATAAATATGATTTGCACAGTGGTATATATTTTTAGCAAGTCATGTCTCCACAGATTTACTTACTAAACCCCTTAAAAAACGTTAAGGGCCTCCCTGATTGTCCTTTTCATATTATTCTGCCGTCAGCTGGTGATTTTATAATCTGAAATGACCAGTTTTTATCATCTGTACCTATCTGTCTAATTAAAGGTTGTTAATGATGTTATCTGCTGCTAATTAAGGTTATTTCCACGAGGTGATTAAACGTGTCTGACCTTTGCAATATATTATTCTTATAACAACGTTTTTCCCTCTTGTTTCGCAGCTAACAATCTACAATCTTTCCTTTTACTTTATTACTCTACTGTGCAGTTGGTTAGTTTGAGATTACAATTGAAGCCTCCACACAGTAGGTACGATCGATACAAAGCTGTTGGCCTAACATGCTAATGGCTGCACTCGCAGATAAAAGCATTACATTAGTTACAATCACACATCTTTAGAACGACAACACTTCAACATGTGAAGAAACACAAAGCGAGACAGACCCGTTGAGCTTGGAAAAGCTACGATTGGACATCCTGTCTTTTTGAAAGTTACCTCAAAACATGTCTTTTCCAGAGCTGCAGGTTAGCGAGCACGGTCACATGACGCCTGGAGGATCTCATACACGAGAAGGAACATCAAACAACGATATGCACGCCATTGGATTGTCAGCAATTTGACGATTCGACATTCTGCTTCCAGTCGTATAAAGACGGAAAAGGGAAGAACGCCATCTGCATGCAACCGCAGAGAGAACGGACACAATGGAGGCTTTCGGGGAATTCTCCATGGGGGGGTAGCAGAACAAAGCAATGAAGTGTCTCGTCGGGGCATTTTGAAGACGGCGGAATTGATAGCAACGGAGGATTTGTGGCTCTGGGTCCCCGATGGTCCGCTCTGTCCTCATTAAAACAGCCCGTCCTCGTGTGCTTATGAGGGATGAGGCGGGAGAGTGAGGGGAACACGAGAGCAAGCAGCGCTTTGTCATGATGTAAATTAATGATAGGTATTTTTAGCTGGGGATCTAACCGTCGGGCGAGTGGAGACGGGGCTCCTGCGCGGAGAGACAGGGGAATGATACCAGGAAACAAACCAGAACATATTTTTCTCAAACAGCATGAGGCACATGTGGAGGTTGCTGTCGAGCATCTCGGTAGAAAATTAGCTGGGATTTGTTGTGAGAAAACATGTCATCTATACGGCCATCAATGTGTCTCAAGATGCTCATCATAAATACCTTTGAGTGTAAAAAACGATTCGATGTCGTGTTTGAGTGCCGGGACAATCGCCCCCGCCCTTTAACATTTCACAAAATGAAGCTGTTCGACTAATTTCCACGAGCTCATTAAATAACTTGATGCCACTCCTTGTCATCGCTCCCCGAGTCACACCAAGTGCGCCTGTTCCCAGAATATTCATGAATGGAGGTTCTTCGAAAGCAGAAATAGGTCACGTGACGCATTAAAGACAAAAGCCTGCATGGCGCGCACTAAGGGGGAATATCCGCAGCTCACACACAAGGTTAAGTGGGGTTAACAACTCAGCCCTTTCTCCACCTCCCTCATTCATAATGTTCCGCTTATTAAGCCGTTAGAACACGTCACGTGAAAGCATTAAAAATGGATTAAGAGCGCGTCCACCCCGGGCCCGTTGTGGGTATAATTACGGGCACCGGCAATATGTCTCCGTGCCTCCCAAACACACGTCAATTAAATCACGGGAAGGCCTAATAGCGGCGCCGAGAGCATGGGACGAGAGGAACAAAATGGGTGAATAATTAAACTTCCTTTTTAATCTTTAATCCGGGTGATTAATGTCAGTGGAGAAACCTATTCGCCCTCACACCCGAGGGGAATACTTATGAGCTTGAAGCTTTACGATTACACTTATGGCCTCGTGTTAACCTGCGCGAAGATACGGAGGTAGTCAACTTTTATTTCCAAAGCTGCCGAACAGAAAGCCAGGTTGACCTCTGACCTCGGATACAGTGAATAAAAAGCTTCCCAGCACATTCGACTCTTACCCGCTGTTGTCGTGAGAACATCCGTGGAGTTTCTGAGCCCCATGAAATCAAACTGGTAGAGCCTCCAGTATTTCTGGTCCGAAGTTTCCACCGAGTTGCGACTCCACTTGTAAATGATCTCGTCTCGTGGGTAGCCGTCTGTAAAAAACAAAAAGGCGAAAGAAAGTTAAAAGACATAAAAGTTTGAGGCCAGGAATAAAGTAAAGTTTAATGCAGCGATGCAGATTTCATTGTATGCATGATATATACCTGATTTAAACTAATTTATACAGCGAGTTTTCAGTGGCCTGCAGACCAAGTGAGCAATTACCCTTAACTTAAATCTGCAGTTGAATCCACTCATCAAGAATTGTTCATTTCAGTGACGTACTTCACCCGTTTCCTCCCAACTGGCCTAAAGGATGCCTCTAAATCACAATATGGTAAAACCTGTAGGAAAAGTATGTAGGAAAAAGACATGCAATTGGCTCTTAAAGGTCATTGTGTGGTGTAAGATTATAGAGTGCACATCTCTTGGATATTTCTGAGTTAGGCCACTTCAGTGCTTTTCCATGGAGGAGCTGATAATGGCGACAATGACCTGTGGAAATGCTTTAAAGAGAACATATTCAGCTTCATATTAGCTTGTAGTGCCACTGCCTTTATTGTGCTCATACTGCCTGTGCTGCGGCACCTCTTTTCACCCTCCGTCTGAACCCAGAGCCCAGTCTGCTCTGATTGGTTAGCTGGACGGCTGATGTGATTAGTCAACCGCTTAGAGATGTCCCGCCCTTTAGCCGATCACGTACATGTCATGTGTCATGTGAAGCAACACAGTGATTGTAGCCTTTGCAGACCCTTTACATGCACTGAAACCTATACAACAGGAAACCTATACAACAGGAAACCCCAACAAGCTGAATATGTCCTCTTTAAAGCTGGAGCCTCTTGTTGGGGAAATATTTTCCAAGGCCCATAACTTTGGGGTTTGAACCTGTGATCCCCTGATCCGAAAACCAACACACAACCCACTGCGCCACACGCCTCCTCCTCCTCTCCCTGTTCCTGCCTGTCGGCGTCAGCTGACAGAGGTGTTATGATTCTATCTTGCTATGCAGCATGTTGATTATTCTCTCTGATCTAAACACACGGGTCTGGGGTCGAGTTCTTCAGAGTTGACGTGGCAACTCTCCCGTGACGTCAGAACCTCTGACCCGCTGACATGTCTCGTGAATTTTCCGGCCGAAGCTCCGAATAAACCCGTCGGTGTTTGACATCAAAGCTCCAGCTCTCCTCTGAGCCCTGACTCCAGTTGCTTCAGAAGTCTCCCCCGCACTTTAAAGCAAGAAATCATCACATGCAGATGATTGCTGGGTATAAACACGAGCGCTAACAAATCGATGTAAACAAACAACAGATAAAAACAAATAAAACATTAGCTCATTTGACAAGTTGAAGCAATTTCACATGAGTGACGGCGATAATGAGCGAGCCTCGCCGTGCCCTGTGCTGCAAACCACACTAATTATGTAAATAGCCTCATTTAGGGGATAGCCATCGAAGAGCAATCACCATCATGCAGGAGAGCACTTTATTTCTTTAATAATTGATGGCAAACATGATTGCAGTCATACTTCTCTCGGTGGGTTGGTGCAATTATCTTTACTGCAAACAGTGTTATGATGTTACCAGTGTTTCCTAATGGCTACCAAATGTTTTCACGTCTGTAAAAACCCCCCGAAGCAACATGTTCTTCCTCCAAGTGGTTGCTCTAATATCTCCGTCTCTCCTGCAGGATGATATTTCCATATTACGGCTTCACACTCCAGACGTGAGCGAGCTTCTCTGCCTGGGAAAACACTTATGAGGGAAATGAAGTCAGATTCAAATACGACTTCTCCTTGTTGCTTGTCTGGGGGAAAATCACGTAACAAATCAAATATCCGCATTTTTTGGAGTTTATTTCTGTTCCGTTTCCTCTTGTATTTGTTGAGCATTTTATTGTTAGTATTTTTTCATTAATTAATCAAATATTATCTTGATTTTTGTCAATTTCTTCTTTTAATTATAATTATTATGTATTATAAACTGTAGAGATAACACAGCATTTGGAAATATTTGTCTATTAAAAAACATTTTTCACCCATTTTCAACAAGCTATGGGGCGGTGGTGGCGAAGTCCATAGGGACTTGGCTTGGCAACTGGAAGGTCACCAGTCCCGGAAAGACCAAGTGCTACCGAGGTGTCCCTGAGCAAGGCACCGTTCCCCACTCTGCTCCCCGGGCGCCGTTCAAAATAGCAGCCCACTGCTCCTAACACTGATGGGTCAAATGCAGAGAAACAATTTCCCCACGGGGGATTAATAAAGTATATCAAATCAAATCAAAATCAAATATCAAAATCAAAGCTATGGTTATTTAGGTATTCAAAATGTCCCTTTGAAGACTAACACTTTTAACAGTGTACTACTGTTACATGTGTTTCCTAAAGTATTCAGATTCAACTCTGAAATACAGAAGATATGCATATCTACTCAGTGTGCACGCATATGGTAAAGATCACAAAGTGAAGGGAGCAGCAGGCGTAAGCACTTTTTTTCCACCGACTGCCGAGTTGTTCTTCAAACAAACGTATGTACCTACAGGAGGTCAGTTTCATTTTGTTTCCAACGTCAGCTGCTTTGGGAATATAGGTTTAAACTGTACGCATTTACACACCCAACACAAAGCCATTTTTAGATGAGGTTTTCAGAATTAAAAGTTGTGACGAAAACTGAGAAAAATCCCCTGATGTTTCCACTTTTAAGACACATTGTGGGACGATTCATAATAAGGGGTTACGCGCTGTGACAGCAGTGCTGGCAGGAGTGATTGAGAAGCGCCCGTCAAGTCACCACTCTTCGAGTCCGAGTCCAAATCTGAGTCACCAAGGGAGAGTCGTAGTCGAGTCAGAGTCCAAGTCCGAGTCACCCAAGGAGTGTCCGAGTCGAGTCATCATTACCTGTGTTCGAGTCCAAGTCAAGTCCGAGTCACTAGTCTTCATGTATTAACCTTTGTGGATATATGTGTTGAAATGTAGCTGCTCCTCTACATTGCTTTTATGGTAAAGTTTTCGTTTTGCACTTTTATTTTGATAGTAATAAGATCGGGACTCTTATTTTGAAGGAACTTTTACCGGTTAAATCGGTTTACTGATAAAGATTTATCCCCAGAAAGCACATGGCTACTTAGCATTCAACACAACGTCATTCTGCATGTTAAGTAGCCGCGTGCTTTCGTGTTATCGGCTGAATCTTTATTTATTGATTAGATCACGTTACTCTGGTGATAGTGTTCGAGACAGCCTGTATGTCTGAACTCGACCCTTAGAGTAATGTGTTACGGAGCCTTCTCTTCTATATTGTTTCCACATAACGAGCATTTTGCTCTTTTCCAATGTGGAAGCAGAATGTGTGAAAGCATACAGCACGATGCGGGGTGTGTCTGTAGACATCTCTAGACTGGAACAGCGGGGCCCAGTCCGTGAACTCGCCATACAGGATAGAGGACATCAGACTCCAGAGAAAATGTGCTCGAGTCCGAGTCCAAGTCAGAGCGTCAATGTACGAGTCGAGTCCGAGTCATCGTGGGGGGAAACATTCACAAGTCCGAGTCAGCGTACGGGAGCATTCACGAGTCCAAGTCGGAGTCGCGTCAATCAGTGCGCGAGTCGAGTCGAGTCACGAGTCCCGAAAATCGGCACTCGAGTCCAAGTCCAGGACTCGAGTCCTCCATCTCTGAGAAGTGCTGATTATATCTTTAAATATCCAGTATGACTCGTCTGTCTCAACAGCATCGAGATGTCTACTGAAATGATGTTAGCCCTATATACAATAAGCAAAAAGTCCAGCATGTGATGCTTTCATTTTAAAATGTTAAGCCTTGCAATGTCTTTCGATAAGTCACTTCCTCAACTTTGATCCAAATAAGAAAGATCTCTACAACTACTGGATGGATTAAGAAACCTTCGTTTGACTTCTGCGGACTTTCAAGAAGGCTTCAGTTGTGTTAACACTTTAAGACATCAAATCTATCTGGAAAGTCTGAGTAAAAAAGTGCACTTGTCCAGTTGTTTGGTCAACCCATTAGCCTCAGCTGTAGCTTGTGTTCAGGCAAAGCAAATGCTAGCATGCTGACAGATTACAGCAACATCTTTAAACTCAAAGAACAAATAGCATGGCTGAATTCATGTCAAAACACATTTCGTATATACATACACCTTCGATATATCACCGTAGCCGTCAGCAGATTGATTTGAGAGAAATGGGCTGGAAATGTCTCCACCACTTTCTTGCACAAAGTTAATTACCCTCTGAGCCTCAATCAGGGCCGGCACTTTGTGACAGATATATCATTACTGGTATATAATGTGCGGGGAACATGTAAATATCGTGCTATTATTGCTGCTCAGAGGGGGATCTTTAGGAAGTGATTGCAGCTATGCCTGTGGGGAGGAAAGCTGCATGGGTCCTACTAATCATAGTTAAAGCTTTTCAGTCAGGGAACTTTTCCCTTACGTCTTACACTAAGCTTTAAAGACATGACATCAAAACATGTTGCAAGGTGTCAGGGAAAAATACTTAAGAGTTAGGAGGAAGTCACCAAGGACTTCGTCATGTTTCTTATGTTACTTCTCGATAAATACATTTGGTTGAAGTCATAACGGGAAGACGTCTAATTTCCATCTTCTCGCGCTTATCCGTGGTCGGGTCTCGGAGGTATCAGTTCCAGCAGAGAGCCCCCAACGTTCTTTTCCCCCCAGGCCAGAAGAGATATAATCCCTCCACCTGGTCCTAGGTCTACCCCTTGGTGTTTGGGAGGCGCCCGGGTGGCATCCTAACTAGGTGCCCGAACCACCTCAACTGGCTCCTTTCGACGCGAAGGAGGTTCAACTCCGAGTCCCTCCCTGATGACCGAACCTCTCCCCTTATCCCTAAGGGAGACGCCAGCCACCCTGCGGAGAAAACCCATCTCGGCCGCTTGTATCTGCGATCTCGTTCTTTCGGTCGTGACCCATCCTTCATGACCGTAGGTGAGGGTAGGAACGGAAATGGCCCGTCTAATTTGATTCATGATTAAGAGACAAGGCATTAGGCAAAATATAATAATATATTTAGGGCTGCAAGTAATGATTATTTTACATTTTTTGAGATGCTTTGGCTTATAAAATGTAAGAAAATAGTGAAAAGGTCCTGCTTTTTAAGTCCAAACCCCACATATAATATACACATTTGAATATAAAACTGAAAAAGCAGGAAATCAAAGATTTTCGGATGCTAAAAAACGATATTTTCTGACAGTTCTCATGACTGGTTAGCAAATAAGTCGCCCATTACTTGTTACAGCTTTAAATACAATAACATCTTGCATGGTAAGTGAGCAGAGGATGCTACAGCTGCTAGGAAAGGATAATATGGTGAATATGTGAGTGAAGAAAAGTGATTATATTCGTCTTTGTAGCTTTCATTTCAGACGTGAAAGACATCTCGTCTCCCTCTTGCCTTCCTCTCCATCCGCCATGAGACGTGCCATTTGTCGGCTGGCAACAAATTAATGCAAACCACACTGACCTGTTCAAACACTTTCCTTTGGCATGTTAAACATCGCCATGCTGTAATCGATTCACGGATAAATGTTTCCTGAGAACTTCTAAACGCATGAATGTCAAGAATCGCATTAAAGATCTGGAGAGCGGCTTCACATTTTCCAAAAGGGTTGACTCATTTGTGCAGAAGTCCGTGTTGCTGTCTTCAGAAATGAGACGTGTTCATGTATACAACGCTAAACAATCTGGACGTTTGAAAACAGACGGAGCAGATGTTCTGAAAGCCTCAACGACTACTTTCTTTGCTTTTGCTAAAAAACAAGTCGAAAAGTTCACTGTGGAAGTAGCTTTTTTATCAAAATATGTTTAAAAGGTTCCCATTTTCAGGTCCATATCAGTATGTAGTGTCTCTACTTTAAAGAGTCCTCTCCTGCTGATGTTCAGGTGTATATCAGTATGTAGTGTCTCTACTTTAAAGAGTCCTCTCCTGCTGATGTTCAGGTGTATATCAGTATGTAGTGTCTCTACTTTAAAGAGTCCTATCCTGCTGATGTTCAGGTGTATATCAGTATGTAGTGTCTCTACTTTAAAGAGTCCTCTCCTGCTGATGTTCAGGTGTATATCAGTATGTAGTGTCTCTACTTTAAAGAGTCCTCTCCTGCTGATGTTCAGGTGTATATCAGTATGTAGTGTCTCTACTTTAAAGAGTCCTCTCCTGCTGATGTTCAGGTGTATATCAGTGTGTAGTGTCTCTACTTTAAAGAGTCCTCTCCTGCTGATGTTCAGGTGTATATCAGTATGTAGTGTCTCTACTTTAAAGAGTCCTCTCCTGCTGATGTTCAGGTGTATATCAGTATGTAGTGTCTCTACTTTAAAGAGTCCTCTCCTGCTGATGTTCAGGTGTATATCAGTATGTAGTGTCTCTACTTTAAAGAGTCCTCTCCTGCTGATGTTCAGGTGTATATCAGTATGTAGTGTCTCTACTTTAAAGAGTCCTCTCCTGCTGATGTTCAGGTGTATATCAGTGTGTAGTGTCTCTACTTTAAAGAGTCCTCTCCTGCTGATGTTCAGGTGTATATCAGTGTGTAGTGTCTCTACTTTAAAGAGTCCTCTCCTGCTGATGTTCAGGTGTATATCAGTATGTAGTGTCTCTACTTTAAAGAGTCCTCTCCTGCTGATGTTCAGGTGTATATCAGTATGTAGTGTCTCTACTTTAAAGAGTCCTCTCCTGCTGATGTTCAGGTGTATATCAGTATGTAGCGTCTCTACTTTAAAGAGTCCTCTCCTGTGTTGGAGCGCTACCCAATAGAAGTTAGTAACCTATATACCACATTACAGAAAAGGGACAACCCTAAAACGCAGAATAGGGCCTCTTTAAGCAACATGTAGAACTTCATGGCTTGAATTCAGGGTTATTGAAATGATCAAAGCGATGCTGCTCATCCGTTGAAGCAAAAAGAAAAGTCCATCTCCACGGGAACAAAGGTTATTACTGCGGAGACATAATAGAAGCCCATTTGCGGTCAATATCTCTTTCACTACCTGCAGCACAGCGACACGCTCTCGTCACACGGTGAGCGAATTGCATGTATCCTCAGACAGAAGTCGATTGATTACGACGAGAGGAGGCTTTAATAAGAATGGCCTGGGAAGAATACTGCCATCTGTAGGCACATTAGGTATTGATTATTACCCCGATGAAATCATATCCTGCAGAACGAGCAGTCGCGTTAAAATCAAATGGTGCTTTTCAGGCGATGGGCGAGTTAATAAGGCTCTGCTTAGTGGCACGGTGAAAGCTTTCATTTCACCGTCTGCAGATTCTGGCTCTCAAACACTTACAACATGGACAAGGCTTCCAACACATTAGGGTTTAAGTAATACTTTTATATCCTTTTCATTTCACAGCTTGTGTCTCCTCGCATACGCTGCCAATTTCAGATGGATTTAATAAAGTAAGTGAAGATGTGTTGAGAGAAAATTGTCTTTTTTTTTCTTTCCCTTCCCTTGTGTTCATGTATACCTCTGCCAACTACTTTGAATCAATGCCCAAATAAATAGGAGCCCAAAAAAGAGACAGTTTATCAGTATGTAGTGTCTCTACTTTAAAGAGTCCTCTCCTGCTGATCCATATCTTAGTCCTTCAACGACTTTTGTCGATTGTTTCTCTTGTGAAATATCCTTTTTTATCTCGTTTTTCACTCCAATAGATCCTTTATTGATTACCGTCTGTGTTCAATTATGTTGCATCCTCATTTCCACCCTTTGTGTGCCAACTTTATTCCTTATAAGTGTATCCGAGTTCCATTTCTTGATCTGTATATGTTTCTCGATTGTCTAAATCCGATTGAAACCACATGGATACTCAAAATCTACATCTAGTTCTCCCTTATCTTCAACTTTGACCTCATTCAGGACCGTCTTCTGACCAGACATTGGCCGTTTCTCAATCGCGAGGATTTTGGCTTCCAAGCCAATATTTCAAGGATGCTGCGTCATCGAGTGCCGCCGAAGGACTGTTCCAATCCCCAGCATACTTGGAATTCCACCGAGGCCGCGTCCTTGGTTTGGGGGAAATTTCGAGGCTGCACATGGGTAGACTTCGCGTCCTTAAAATCCCCACAATGCTTTGCGCACGGACCAATTTTAGCGGAGAGGAACCGACGCAGCACACATTTAAATGTAAGTATGTAGTGGCGTAGAACATGTGTTGGTAAATGTTATTTGTTATTAAATAAAAATGTGTTCCTGAAAGTAAAGCAAGTTCATAATTAGATGGATATCGTGAGGTATTTACTTTCGGTACAGTTTATATTGAAACCGTTAGAGAGAGTGGCACACTTGTTAGCCTGTTCCATTCTTCTTCGTTTTCCGTAGCCGTGGCTTAGAATTATACTTGCTTAGTTTCTGAAGGAAGTGACTTGGAAGTATGCGACTACAAAGCCAGCATCCTCGATTGAGAAATGTCCATTGACTCTGGACCGCCGTGGTAAGTGTTTCATTCTGTCCTGTTTTATCACGCTGAGATATTCTATAGCCTTTGTGCCTGAAGCTGAGATGGAGATGATTATTCACGCTTATTATTTCCTCCGCCCGTCTAGACAATCGTTCCTCCCTCTCCTCTGGGTGCTTTACAATGGGTCGTACACGACCTGCAGTTAATCCCTGATTAAAATGACCATGACCCTTTCACAATAAAATACCTGCTTGTTGGAGATTGTGTGGAGTCTATTTGTATATATACCATTACAAGACTGATTCTTATTATTACATGAAAGGCTTATTGTGCTCATTGAGACAACAATAGACAACATCACCAATCCCAAGTTTTGATAGGTTGGATAGGAAACGAAGGGAAAAGTCCTCGAGAAAGTTTTAGCTTGCAATATTATTGTAGCAAGGTTAGGTGCGGTGAGCTCACGCCCACGACGGAGATGATTTGTGTGCCCGCCCGAATGCTGATTGGAAGATCGTGTTGCCAAGAGACTTTTGTCTAAGTCTGTGCGCCAACGAGAGAGAACCAAAGTCTAAACCACGGTTTCTTTCCAACTAGTCTCAACCAATCATAATATGTGTGAAGCTGACCGTCGAGCGGCCTGACCAAGCAAGGAGGCAGAACGTCCAAAATACAACCCAAGGATCTCACACACACTACCTGCCAACACTGACAGGGAAAAGAGAGCCTAAATACACACACACACACACACTAATCAATCAACAAGACACAGGTGAGGAGACAACACAGGGCACCAGGTGCACACAATCAACCACAATGAAGCAACCCGTAACGGAGGCCGAGATCTATGGGCCCAGAGTTCACCTCCGTGACAATATCATCACATTTTAAAGCAGAGGCTAACCAGTATTGGCATGTCCAGCCATGCAGTGGGGTGGTTTGTGAACTGCTCTCTGAAAGGTCCCCATGTGTTCAGTTTGATGGACTGTCTTTCTGAGTGGTTAAACATTTCTAATGGTGTACCACAAGGTTCTGTTTTAGGACCACTTTTATTCTCTATATATATTAACAGCGTAGGTGATAATGTGGATGAAGCTACTTTACATTTTTATGCGGATGATACCGTTATGTTCTGTGCAGGTCCCTCGATTAACGAGGCTGTTGTTAAATTACAGGCTGTTTTTAACACTATTCAGACTCAGCTCTCTGAACTAAAGCTTCTGTTTGAAATGTGGATCAAACCAAGGTAATGCTCTTTTCTAAAGCCAAAAAGACACCAGAGCCTGTTTTAGATATTGTACGCAAGGAACACAACTTGAAGTGGTTACCTGTTACAAATACCTTGGTATCTGGCTTGATGATTGTCTCACTTTTAAACTTCATGTCAATAACCTGCTTGAAAAAAGCTGAGGGTTAGGCTAGGTTTCTTCTACAGGAAACAAGTCCTGTTTCTCGCTAGAGGCCAGGAAAAGGCTCTGTGACCTTTGACCTGTGCTGGACTATGGGGATCTGATGTATATGAAAGCACCGGCCTATTGCCTGGTCAAGTTAGATGCTGCGTATCACAGCGCTCTGAGATTTGTGACAAACTGTAAAGCATTAACCCATCACTGAACCCTGTATGCAAGGGCTGGTTTGCTTTCACTAACTGTACGGAGGCTCAGTCACTGGGTACATGTTTATATACAAAGTCATGTTAGGGAAACTTCCATCTTATATCTGCTCCCTGACCTCACTGCGAATTGTAAGTGACTATTGCCTGAGATCGAATGCTGTGGTTTTATTAAATGTGCCAGCTGCTAGGACTGTCTCAGGGAAGACAGCTTTTAGATGCGCAGCTCCTCTGTCTTGGAACAGTCTGCAAATTAAATGGAAACTGAACAATCTGGTGCCACTAAATGTTTTTAAAGCTCGGTTGGATGCTACTCAATCGGAAGCTATTGGTACCTGCTCATGTGGATAGTTATGTGAATGATGCTGTATGATGTCCTTTTGTTCTTCTATTTATGTTTCATGTGGAACTACTTGAGCAGGTCTCCCTTGAAAAAGAGATCAATGGGATTTATCTGTATAAATAAAGATTTGAAATGAAATGAAATGAGAGCATGAGGTAGAAGATGTTATGGCCAAAACGACGCTGTAGCTGTTGTGCATTTGACGAACAAACCCCTCTGAATCCGTTCCACCTCCTCACAGCTCGTAACACTAGCACAAAGTAGAAGCTTCCTTTGCATCCAAGTCGTTTGCCCTACGTCTGGTTTTATAGATTTGCTTTAGCAGGTGTTACATGCATGCATATGTGAGCATTAGTGTGTGCTTGTGTTGTGCTTTTGCCAATACTCACAGCTGGAGAAGACGAGAGGACAGGAGTGTTCGTCCATCGGGAAATTATGGAGCTGCAGCTGGCATTCTGCGTTGATGGTCATCCTGAAACCGAGAGAGAAACAAGCAGAGACTGAGACAAAGACGTTGGAGGCTCTAGGAAAAAAACCGCGTCAGCTTCTTCATTTCTCGGTCCACGAAGCACACGGCGTGAATGCTCAGTATCCATCGGTGCTTATATCACATCATGCTCTTTTGGAGGCGCCGACTTCCAGCCAGATGGTGCAGGATCACAGTCGGTTGCTTGGCTGATGTGTGAAATCCCTCAAAATGACAGGACTGTTTAATCATCCGCCTCAGACATGTTTTTGGCGGAGACGGCATTAACTTATAGGTCGGGGCCCCAGAGGCATATACGCGTCTAAAACCAGGAGTACTTTGCTACGATCGGTGGACAAGTCAACACGGCAGATGTTTGGAGGAAGTGCACGAATCACAAAGACACAGCGGATTAGTGTTACAGGCAAAATACACACACTTCATATCTCCACGTTTCCTTCATATATATTATCCTCAAATTCATTCTCACTGGATACATACTGGTTGCAAATGGGAGACCATCATGAACATATAGTGGCACCTTTGTCCTGGGGATGGTTTCTCATTAGTTGAGCCCATTAAAATAAAGGGCGCTGGTTACACACAGTGCAGATGATGTACCGTACAGTCGCAATTATCTTTAAATATGTATACTTTAAAGAGGCCCTGTTGTGCTTGTTGGGGTTTCCCCCTTCCTCTAGTGTAGTATACAGCTTTTGGTGCATGTACATGGCCAGAGGATGTTTCTTAATCATGAAATACAAATATGAACCGAGCAGAAGAAGGCCCCTTTAATTTACATTCAGTCCCAAACGATGGTATCTTCTATATGTTGCAAATGACTACTGTAATGCCAATGCATTCAAAATCCGTCTTTTCTTACTTTAGCTTTTTGACCCGCTACCAGCGATATACATCCTTTCTCTCCATGGTCTCATGTCATCTGAATATATTTCGTCATGCCTCTCCAAAAGTCCTTATTAACGTCGCTGCGTAAGCTTCCGTCGTTTGTCAGGAGACAGAAACTCTTAATTTTGATGAGTGTCAAAATTAAGTTTGAGCGATCCAAACAAACGCCTCCTTTAAGACTTAATATCCTTTTAATGAAACACAGACACACGCACTGGCTGGAGTCAAATGAGCGAATTAAAAGCCTCACGTTTGGTGGGAAGATGTGAGGAGACATTTCTAGAATGAGATGTATTTTCAACATGACTGCTGTGGAGAGGTATGTGTTGTTGACCCTCAAATTACCCCCTACCATTTTGAGTTTTATTTTGGGTCATTTTTTCTCTTCACAGCTGTTTCCATAAACCTTTTATCGATTTGATTTGACAGAATCTGTGCTTTCCTGACGCCACGGAGCTTTGCATTGTCCCTCCAGGGATTGAAAACAAACACTTATGGCGGTATTTGCTATTTGGCCAAGGTTCAGTTTGAAGAGCCCAGATACGCAGGCGAGATTTGGACGAGTAAGACAGAAGAAGCTCATGTCAGAGCTTTGAGGGTTCATAAACCCAGACGCCACTCACATGTGAAAATAACCTACCCACACACACCCACACACACACACACACACCCACACACACACCCACACACACACACACACACACACACACACACACACACACACACACACACACACACACTCTAGCCTATCAGTGACAAAGACACACAGGTGCTGAGTGTTCCTCGGGCCAGGTGCTCAGTGAAGCGCAGACGACACTTTTCAACGTTTCTCATTTTGAGTTTTTCACACACTCCGAGTGAACAGGCAAGTATGCAAATCACTACGTCTTGTTTAGTTCAGAGCCCTTTTTCTATTCGAGTCTTAGAGATGAAGAAAACAAAAGCATGTTAATTAGCCACACACACACACACGTG
This sequence comes from Champsocephalus esox, assembly GCA_036324585.1. NCBI lineage: Eukaryota > Metazoa > Chordata > Actinopteri > Perciformes > Channichthyidae > Champsocephalus > Champsocephalus esox. Next base: position 4,073,208 of record CM070499.1, read on the forward strand.
CACACACACACACACACACACACACACACACACACAGGCGCTGTCAGAGAGCGTAATAAACGAGCACTTGGTGTGACATGATGCCACGTTGTGCAGAAGTGTGTGTTCTTCTGTGCCGAGGGAAAGCAGGCTTTGTAGCAGGAGCTGAGATATTCACATTTCATTATTTAAAACAACACATACTGTACAGTATGAATGATTGAGTGGAGGAGAAGCTAAAATAAGCAAGTCCTCCAAACAGGAATGGGTGAGTCTCTTTCAAAATAAAAGCATACAAAGGGTCTTCTAAATGTATTAACTTTGTATAATCTGGCACTTGTATGATAGTATACTTTAGTGTTTTGACTATCTTGTCACAATAGGGGAGGGATGAGTCAGACAAACTGAACTTTGAAGTTGACTAACAGAGGCTATTTTTGAGCAGAAAAATCAACTGTTTAAACCTTATATTCCAAGAAAGATTTACATGTGTTGTTGTGATGTATTCCTCTTTAAGATGTTGAACCATGTTTTCAGGGGCTTTAAAGACAGGAGACGGGTTCAAAAAAGCCTATGTTGTTGTGAAAACAAGTCACTAATGAAAACTACTGCAACAGACGTGGGTTTAAGACGACTGCGGCTTGAATTAATCTGCAAATTGCCTATTTATGAGTGCGAGAAATTGCCGTTTGAACCACCCAGGCTTCCTTCCTTTTGTCCAATTATGGATGATTCACTTTAAGTCACTTCCAAGAACACAAGAAGTTCAATCAATGCATCAAATTGCTTTAGAATCTGGGGTGATGAGGTACAGACTCCTCACATGTTTACAGAGATAACTGAATGTTGTAAAAAAGGCAATTATGTCCTGATAAAATGATAAAGTGTTTCTTTGAGCTTCCTGCTATCGATTCCCTGCTTCTTTGTTTGATCTCTTGTTTCTGTGCTGTGTTTCCATGTCTTCCTACCTCAGTGTGTAGAGCACTTTCCCATTGCTCCAGATCCGGAGCAGCTGATTGGGCGTCGTGATCCAGTGCGAGTCGGCGTTCTTGGAATTTCTAAAGATGGTGTCGGGCAGCCAGATTAAACCCACCATATTGCTGTGTGAATACAAAGCAGAGAGAGAGAGAGAGAGAGAGAGAGAGAGAGAGAGAGAGAGAGAGAGAGAGAGATGAGAGAGAGAGAGAGAGAGAGAGAGAGAGAGAGAGAGAGAGAGAGAGAGAGAGAGGAATGTTTGCTGTTGAGATTGTCTGTGACATACAAGAGGCAGCTCCACTTCTCAGTGAGAGGATAATGAAATGCCCGGGCGACACGGGGAAAACAAAGCACATCAATCAATTTGTTCCATTAATTAAAGGCCTCTTCCCGAGAGAGAGATGAATATTGTTCTCAAATGAGATATTCACAGTATGAAAATGCTCACACACAATAGTTGCTTCAGTGGAAAGAGAAGAATCCCAGTTGGGTGTTGTCGTCATTTGAAATAGAGGCAAATATAATAATTATGAAGTAGTGGAGTACAAATACTTTGTTTCTGTACTTAAGTACATGTTTCTGGTATCAGTACTTTACTCCACTACTTATTTTCTGACGACTTTTTACTTCTTACATGTTGAACTCAAATACCTGTACTTTCTACTTCTTACATGTTGAACCCAAATACCTGTACTTTCTACTTCTTACATGTTGAACTCAAATACCTGTACTTTCTACTTCTCACATGTTGAACCCTAATACCTGTACTTTCTACTTCTTACATGTTGAACTCAAATACCTGTACTTTCTACTTCTCACATGTTGAACCCTAATACCTGTACTTTCTACTTCTCACATGTTGAACTCAAATACCTGTACTTTCTACTTCTCACATGTTGAACCCTAATACCTGTACTTTCTACTTCTTACATGTTGAACTCAAATACCTGTACTTTCTACTTCCTACATGTTGAACCCAAATACCTGTACTTTCTACTTCTCACATGTTGAACCCAAATACCTGTACTTTCTACTTCTCACATGTTGAACTCAAATACCTGTACTTTCTACTTCCTACATGTTGAACCCAAATACCTGTACTTTCTTCTTCTTACATGTTGAACCCAAATACCTGTACTTTCTACTTCTCACATGTTGAACTCAAATACCTGTACTTTCTACTTCTCACATGTTGAACCCAAATACCTGTACTTTCTACTTCTTACATGTTGAACCCAAATACCTGTACTTTCTTCTTCTTACATGTTGAACCCAAATACCTGTACTTTCTACTTCTCACATGTTGAACACAAATACCTGTACTTTCTACTTCTTACATGTTGAACTCAAATACCTGTACTTTTTACTTCTTACATGTTGAACTCAAATACCTGTACTTTCTACTTCTTACATGTTGAACCCAAATACCTGTACTTTCTACTTCTTACATGTTGAACTCAAATACCTGTACTTTCGACTTCTTACATGTTGAACACAAATACATGTACTTTCTACTTCTCACATGTTGAACTCAAATACCTGTACTTTCTACTTCTCACATGTTGAACTCAAATACCTGTACTTTCTACTTCTTACATGTTGAACTCAAATACCTGTACTTTCTACTTCTTACATGTTGAACACAAATAGCTATACTTTCTACTTCTTACATGTTGAACTCAAATACCTGTACTTTCTACTTCTTACATGTTGAACACAAATACCTGTACTTTCTACTTCTCACATGTTGAACTTAAATACCTGTACTTTCTACTTCTTACATGTTGAACTCAAATACCTGTACTTTCTACTTCTTACATGTTGAACCCAAATACCTGTACTTTCTACTTCTTACATGTTGAACTCAAATACCTGTACTTTCTACTTCTTACATGTTGAACACAAATACCTGTACTTTCTACTTCTCACATGTTGAACTCAAATACCTGTACTTTCTACTTCTCACATGTTGAACACAAATACCTGTACTTTCTACTTCTTACATGTTGAACCCAAATACCTGTACTTTCTACTTCTTACATGTTGAACACAAATAGCTATACTTTCTACTTCTTACATGTTGAACCCAAATACCTGTACTTTCTACTTCTCACATGTTGGACTTAAATACGTGTACTTTCTACTTCTTACATGTTGAACTCAAATACCTGTACTTTCTACTTCTTACATGTTGAACTCAAATACCTGTACTTTCTACTTCTTACATGTTGAACCCAAATACCTGTACTTTCTACTTCTTACATGTTGAACCCAAATACCTGTACTTTCTACTTCTTACATGTTGAACCCTAATACCTGAACTTTCTACTTCTTACATGTTGAACTCAAATACCTGTACTTTCTACTTCTTACATGTTGAACCCTAATACCTGAACTTTCTACTTCTTACATGTTGAACTCAAATACCTGTACTTTCTACTTCTTACATGTTGAACTCAAATACCTGTACTTTCTACTTCTTACATGTTGAACCCAAATACCTGTAATTTCTACTTCTTACATGTTGAACCCAAATACCTGTACTTTCTACTTCTCACATGTTGAACCCAAATACCTGAACTTTCTACTTCTTACATGTTGAACTCAAATACCTGTACTTTCTACTTCTCACATGTTGAACTCAAATACCTGTACTTTCTACTTCTTACATGTTGAACCCAAATACCTGAACTTTCTACTTCTTACATGTTGAACTCAAATACCTGTACTTTCTACTTCTCACATGTTGAACACAAATACCTGTACTTTCTACTTCTCTCATGTTGAACTCAAATACCTGTACTTTCTACTTCTTACATGTTGAACCCAAATACCTGTACTTGCTACTTCTCACATGTTGAACCCAAATACCTGTACTTTCTACTTCTCTCATTTCCCAAACAGCTGGTTCCTTTAGTCTGAATGTGTGTTGGTGCGTGATCATTATTCTTCAGAGTCACTGCGTGCCTATTGGTTGGAACACGATCCGTGTATCCATCACTTCCTGGTCTTCTCTAAAGAAGAGGGACCAATGGAAACGTTGTCATGTTGCCATTGGTCACCATGGAAACATTCATTAGCTAACAGCTGACATTATTGTTCTATTGATATAAAGGGAGGTCAGGTACTCTTTAAAGCAGCTGCTAGTTATGGGTACTTTCTACTAAGTACATTTCAAAGCCTCTTTACTTTCACTTGAGTAAAGAAGTTTAGTCAGTACTTCTACTTTTACCAGAGTATTTTTAAACACGAGTATCTGTACTTCTACTTGAGTAAAGGATGTGTACTCTTGCCCTCTCTGGTTATGAATAGATAGGTATTGAAGCAGCAGATTTGAAATAAAGAGTGAATACCTGTTGAGAGTGAGCCGAGTGCTGCTGCTGCTGTTGAAGCGCAGACGGGTGTCCACCCAGGTCTGGGCGAAGATGATATCGATCTGGTACTCCTGGGGACAGAAAAGAGACTCAATATAGTGATCAGAGCCGCCTTAAGAGCAGCATGGAGACGACAGAGATGGATGCAGTGTGTGTGTGTGTGTGTGTGTGTGTGTGTGTGTGTGTGTGTGTCTGGAGGAGCTGATGATGTGCTTGTTTGAACACAAACGTGTCCACATCAAAGGAAATCGAGAAGTGGCGCAGCACTCTGTGGAAACACTCAAAATACACATTAAGCCTTTGAAATGGAAATGCAATTACACCAAGTGTTTACTCAGGGAAATGTTCTTTTTTCTCACCTCCGTTGTGAGAAGTATTAGCACAATGAATAAAATGTACTTACTTAGCGGGTCAGCAAAGGGAAAAAGTCCTTGTGACGTTGTGTTCCTCTTTTTTGAGCTGAACGCTTGAAAAAGTGGATTTAAAAACATTGAAAGATGGATAAGAAAATATAATACAAAATGTTGGCTTGGAGATTAATCTGGTTATAGTGCAGTTCATCTATCTCAAAAACATGCTTACTCCTCCGCAGACCTTGAATCAAAAATAATGGCTAACGAGATATTTATTTACCATTTTTATCATCACATGTGGGGACAAAGAAATATACAATAACCACACTCTCCACAGCTAAATCCTCATATGCTGCAGTCCTCATCAGGGAACACAAGGGCCCTGTTCTCGACAGTGAGGAACATGCTACGACCACCGGATCAGTATTCAACCGCCTACTGTAATTCCCTCATTTCATTTTTTAATAACAAAATAGAAAACGTCCACCAGCAACTAACTCCCAACACCACCTGCAGTATATCTGTCCCTGTTCTCACCGACCCTCTCTCTCATTCTCTTTCAAGTTTCACACTGAATATATGGATGATAATATGCTTTAAACTGGAAAATAGGGTATGCATTCAAAAAACGATGAATACTTTTGAAAGATTGAATGTAAAAACGTATCAAAAACACTTATTTTCTAAGCGCTGCTCAAATGGGTCAAACTCTGTGGGCGGTTGATTGTTTCCCGTTTGTTCGGTAGGCTTAATCCGTGCATGGATAAACAAGTTTAATCGTTTTGTTTTTCCTTGTTTTTTGAGTATTTATGTTGACAAGAATGTGAGTTATTGTAATCAAACATCATGATTGGTTCTTCAGTGAATCGTATGGTCAATGTGAAACAGCTCAGTGATTTTAATGGCCTTTAAGGCAGAGGGAAATATGCTATTAACAACTGAGGACCTCCAACATGGCCGACTGAAGGTCAGTACATCAGCAGGAAGCCCTCTATAGAATTTAAACAAGGCGGACTGATACTTCAGTGATAAGGTCAGACAGTGAGAAGTCTGTGGAAGTTATTCCCAATCATTAGCGAGGAGAACTCAGACATCCGAGGGAGGAAGGGTTTTTCTCTTGGTATGCTTCTACTTTCTTGCATTCATTTTAAGCTCAGGTTTGTAAAGCGCCCCGACAAAAGACCCGTGACAGTGAGCACATGTTTTACATAGAGCACAAGAGGTGTTTCTCAATGTCGAGCGTGGACATGTACCTCCGATTCGCTTGCTTCAGAAGTCCTTCGTAGCCTCGGAAAACGAAGAATGGTGGAGCAGGCGCGCGTCATATGCGAGGCGCTCACCATTCGCCTTAAATGGAGCGCGATTTCCGCCAGAGATTTGGAAAATGGTCCGTGCGCAAAGCATTCTGGGGATTTTAAGACCGCGGAGTCTACACACGTGCAGCCTCGAAATGTCCCGCAACCAAGGTAGAATTCCAAGCATCCTGGACATTGGAACAGTCCTTCGGCGGGCACTCGATGACGTAGCATCCTTGAAATAGTGGCTCTGGAGCAGCCTTCCTCGACATTGAGAAGCACCCACTGTGTCACTCACTCTGTGACTTTTCTGACCTTTTCTGAGAGTAGACAGAAGAGACCTGACCTTCCTAATACATCTGTCGCCTGAATCCCCATCGTTACAGTCGACCTTTGCAGGGAAATGATAAGGAGACTCACATAAGTCAGACAGAGCACCACAAAGTGTTGAATGGGATTTCCTGTCCTCTTTTTAGGGGACAACGCTTGCGAGACAAGGCCCGGTCTATTATTCACGTTCGTGTTGGAAGATATGCGACTGAAATTAACCACCAGAAGCTCGCATTACTCCCCCGAGGCTCCGTTTCTAAAGTCAGAGAAACGAAGCTGTGGGCGAGATAACCACGGGTGACTCTGCTGGGAAACGTATAGCAGGCTGAGAGTTTATTATTTAGGGTATTAATATTGTATTTGAGGGCTTAAAATATTGATTGCACTAAACTTTTTCCTTCCTAAGTCTCACAATAGGTTCAGGAAGTAGAATCCTCACACGGTTGATAATTGATAATATGATTAAGTAAGCAATATTATGATGTGGCTTATCAACCGAGATGTATGTTTCCGTCTGTACACATCAACCCTCTTTAGAAACACCGCTCACAACCTGATGATAAGACAGATAGTATCAAAGCCACAGCACGTCGACAGCAAAGCACTTCTGACTGAAATTAATTGGCGACACTCGAGGACAAATATCGTCCAGCCTCATCGTTTTCGCTCGCGCCGATTACAGATGTCGCTCAGCCACATGTTCCCACACATGTAGCACAACATGCTTCCCAAGCGGCTGGGTGAGCGTTACACACGTCTCAGTTCAACTCGGTGTTTAAACGTCTTCACACCCACCGAGCTGGAAACGTCGCTCTCGCATCAGTGTTTCTCACATTGCAAACGTTCAATAACTTCCGTAATGTTATCGTCCCTGGTATCAATAAATCAATAATAATAATAATAGTTTGGGTTTGTTGTTTACTTCCGTTTCTCTCGGTTCATTACGCGATGTTCTGTCTGGACATGAACACATGCAAATTAGGGTACAAATTGAACGTTTTTTGGATGCCAATCAATACTTTAAATGCAAAACGTGGAATAATTGGAGCAGAAATAAACTGCGCCATTCTGCATGTATGTCTTATAAATACTAACACACCAAAGCATATGTTGTGATATGTTATATATTGTAGCACATTTTCTTATTTATTAAGATATTTTACTTTAGGTTCCTTTGCATATAAGCATATTTGTTAGGGATGCACGATATTGGGTTTTTGAAACCGATACCGATAACTTCCTGCTTCTCAAGACCGATACCGATAATAAAAAAAGATTTACGCCACTAATTACTTTAACGCGATTAACGCATGTGTATTTTTTTTCCTCGGCCGCCCCGTAGTTTCAGAGCGCATCGAGTTTAAAATACCATCTACAAGCTGATGCTGCTGACAGCCCCGCTCCTGCCGCCCGCTTGTGGCAGACCACACTTCCACGCTTTCCTAATATTTGTACTTTTTTAAAATATATTTTATCTATTTAATTATAAAATGGAGAAACAGTCAAGAAACCCAAACTCTCCCGATGTGAACAGCACTTCTTTCAATTTGTATTTTCTACATAGTAAACGTTAAGGATCTGAGGGGTGTCTCTTCTTAATTAAATGCCCCCCAAAAGTCAATTCAGCCCACCATAAATATTTCCCCGTTACAACTCCCTCACAAAGCGCTGCATCGCCTCATTGCTGATCAAGTAGATCCAGTGAGCTCGAAAGCACTGCCTTGCACTTTATTATAATAATAAGCGTTGCAGTGAAGGAAGCGCAGATCACTGACTAATGTGCTTCTTCAGGCGAAACCGATGACGCATCGTTAGTATAAATATTTATAAGTGAAATATGTATATCTCCTAAACCTTTGAGAAATCTAAAGTCGCTGGACTACATTTCCAGTCCCTCAAGAATCAACAGCGTTCGATTTCTCCGACTCAAACGTCCACTTCTGTGCCGGTTCATCAAGGACGATGATTTATAAATATGCAGGGTTTATTGTCAGAGCACTCGTACTGACGCCGCAAATAAACACACTCACCCACAATGCATTGCAGTGTCCCGCAGGCAGCCTCACAGCGATGCCCCTCGAGGGTAACATGCAGAAATGACGGTAAACACGACCGTTGAACGCCTCGCTCAGGGGGGGGCTGTACTTCTGTGTGTGTGTGTGTGTGCGTGTGTGTGTGTGTGTGTGTGTGTGTGTGTGTGTGTGTGTGTGTGTGGCTAATTTCATTAACATGCTTTTGTTTTCTTCATCCCTAAGACTCTAATAGAAAAAGGGCTCTGAACTAAACAAGAGGAAGTGATTTGCGGTTCACTCGGAGTGTGTGAAAAAACTCAAAATGAGAAACGTTGAAAAGTGTCGTCTGCGCTTCACTGCGCACCTGGCCCGAGGAACACTCAGCACCTGTGTGTCTTTGTCTATCTCCAAGACAAATTGTTTAATTTTCTTTTCACTGATGGGCTAGAGGCAGCAGTGAAGTGCCTCCATCTATTCTCAAAGGTTTTAATCATCTGCAAATCTTTCCCATTTAAAGTTTGAGCCCGATGGACCCAGATTCACTTGGTAAATAACATTTTGAAACCCTGCACAACTCATCTAAATGGTCTTGGAATTGCATTAAAGACTGTAGTGCGATATCTTAACCGCAGTAAAAGCAATATTTGGTAAAATCATACTGCAATTCAAAAATCTGTACAAAATAATCACAATTAGCTATTTTTCATCGTGCAGCCCAAACGTGTTTTCAAAGCTCCTCTGCGTTAATACACAACACCTTTTTTATCTCCTTAAACATATTTGGAGTCCTTGAGCCCTTCTTTGCCGGTGTCTTTGAACAGGTGATCTTTCTCCCAGGCTTTTGGGAAAGACCCCATCAAACACTCAAAGTGCTCATAATTCATTTATACGCCGAGTTTCACTTCAAACACTACAAGCGGAGGAGGAGAAGGCAAAACAAGAGCAATTAGAAAAGACAGGAAACAGTGGAGGGTCTAACGAGGGCAAGGAAGTGAGGAGGGAAAGGAAGCAGAAAGAAAGTCCTAACTAAATGTTACTTATATCAATATCATCACATTTAAAGGATGCATGCTTACGTAAAGCTGCAGCTGCTTCCTCAGCGTTCTCCACCTGCTACACTGACGATGTACTCCGTATATATTTATTCCCATACTTAGCGATGGCGTCTCCTGCCTTGTGTGAATTCATCTGCTGCGTTGTGTGTCCCCGGAGGTTTCTATTACCGCCTTCACAGCTCATTCCTGCTCGGATTTATTGGGAAGCATCTTCGAGAGTGCCATCGATTGTCTGATACGAGACGGCTCCGCTTGGATTCTAGGTTTCTATAACATCTGGGGATTCATATTAAGGCTGCAACTAACGATTTTTAAAAGAGGCCTCCTAAGGGGGAGTCTTTAAGTGTCCTTATAGTTATCAAAATAGTTGGGAATTGTTTTTCTGTCCGCTTATCGTTGCAGCCCATTAGGATTCAGGAACGGATTAGTTTTGGTCTCATTTGTGTTCAAACCTGACGAGACGTAAACAGGAAGTCATATCCACTTAAATGAAACAAGCACTATTAGATAGACACTATGGCCGTTTCTCAATCGCGAGGATACTTGCTTGGTAGCACATGTCTTCCGAGTCACTTGCTTCAGAAGCGAGGCAAGAATCCTTCCTGGCATTCGGAAAACGAAGAGTGGAACAGGCTAGCAAGTGTGTGTCACATGAGAGGCGCCGCCTTACATTTTCCGCCACAGATTTGGGGAAATTGGTCCGTGCGCAAAGCATTGTGGGGATTTTAAGGACGCGAAGTCTACCCATGTGCAGCCTCGAAATTACCCCCAAACCAAGGACCTCGGTAGAATTCCAAGTATTCTGGAGATTGGAACAGTCCTTCGGCGGCACTGTATTTTGGGGAAACAGTAGAGCCTCATCTCTTTAACCAACAGGTGTGACCTTTTTACAAAGATCACATATGACAATTATGTACGGGAAAACTTATTTTTTAATTGTCTCGCAGGAGCAGCCAGGCCACAGAGGGTCTCCCCTGCAATTACACACGTTGAAGGCTACTTCATTTTCTGAACTACTCCGAGAGGACGTCTGGACTTCGTCTTGGTGCAAGAAGCCCAGAGCAGCGACCTTCTGCTCTGCGATCAGATAACCTTTATCGGATTAATTATTACGCCTCATTCTCCCGGCACCCTAATGAGTCACATCATTGAAGGTCAAGCACAAAAAAACTAAAGCTGGCCCTCACACACCGTCATATTCAGATCTATGCACGAGGCAGCATTTAAATATACTTTATAGCGAGTTCAACAGCTGGAAAGAGCGTACACCTGTGACAAATACACCTTGCATAAACATAGGCCTTGATCACATGGATGTTCCCCATAAGAGAGGAGCAGAGAGAGGACATTTTATAACAATGCAAACTTCTACATATATTTTACACAATTTAAATATCTTTTTGTGGCCTTAAATAGGTATTGAACTGTTGAAGTCGGTTTGTACCGTCGGTTTGTATCTAACTGTTTGTACCGTCTGTTTGTACCGTCTGTTTGTACCGTCTGTTTGTACCGTCTGTTTGTACCGTCGGTTTGTATCGTCGGTTTGTACCGTCGGTTTGTATCGTCGGTTTGTACCGTCGGTTTGTACCGTCGGTTTGTATCGTCGGTTTGTACCGTCGGTTTGTACCGTCGGTTTGTATCTAACTGTTTGTACCGTCGGTTTGTACCTAACTGTTTGTACCGTCGGTTTGTACCTAACTGTTTGTACCGTCGGTTTGTACCTAACTGTTTGTACCGTCGGTTTGTACCTAACTGTTTGTACCGTCGGTTTGTACCTAACTGTTTGTACCGTCGGTTTGTATCCAACTGTTTGTACCGTCGGTTTATATACCGTCGGTTTGTACCTAACTGTTTGTATCGTCGGTTTGTACCGTCGGTTTGTATCTAACTGTTTGTACCGTCGGTTTGTATCTAACTGTTTGTACCGTCGGTTTGTATCTAACTGTTTGTATCGTCGGTTAGTACCGTCGGTTTGTATCTAACTGTTTGTACCGTCGGTTTGTATCTAACTGTTTGTATCGTCGGTTAGTACCGTCGGTTTGTACCTAACTGTTTGTATCGTCGGTTTGTACCGTCGGTTTGTATCTAACTGTTTGTACCGTCGGTTTGTACCTAACTGTTTGTACCGTCGGTTTGTACCTAACTGTTTGTACCGTCGGTTTGTACCTAACTGTTTGTACCGTCGGTTTGTATCCAACTGTTTGTACCGTCGGTTTATATACCGTCGGTTTGTACCTAACTGTTTGTATCGTCGGTTTGTACCGTCGGTTTGTATCTAACTGTTTGTACCGTCGGTTTGTATCTAACGGTTTGTACCGTCGGTTTGTACCTAACTGTTTGTATCGTCGGTTAGTACCGTCGGTTTGTATCGTCGGTTTGTACCGTCGGTTTGTACCTAACTGTTTGTACCGTCGGTTTGTACCTAACTGTTTGTACCGTCGGTTTGTATCCAACTGTTTGTACCGTCGGTTCAGTGTTGGGAAAGTTCACTTTCTAAATGAACTAGTTCAGTTCACAGTTCACAAATTTTAAAATGAACTAGTTCAGTTCATAGTTCATAATTCAAAATGTTGAACTAAAGTTCATGGTTTCAAAAACGAACTAATTTATAGTTTATAGTTCTTTTTTCAATACGTTGCTGCGAGCTGTTGTTTGTCTCCTGTACGATGTTAATGGATTTGGGTGGTTGTGGCTCTCTTTTTTATTCGCCACTCGCACATACCGTGAAAGGCTAGTCGTGTGCTTATTCTCAATGTGCCGTTTAAGGTTTGTTGTCGACGTCGTCGATGTACGGACTTGCTTTTTCAAACCGGGCGGACACAGTTTACAGGCAAACGTTTGATTTTGCCTTTATTTGAATGTCTTTCATTTTTGTAAAGCACCTTGAATTGCCTGGGGCTGAAAGGTGCGATATAAATAAACGTGCCTTGCCTTGTACAGTATGGCACAAATCACAACCTGTATTATCGTCTGTGATGTGTGACAGTTCCTTTCCTTAAATCTGCTCCAACAAGTCTCGTTATCTTCCAGATTAATTAAGGATCAAACTGACTATTTACCCACTAAGACACCAAGTAATCCATAACAGAAGCTAAAACAATATCGCCAGCGACAAAACGACAAAAGCAGAAACAAGCCGCAGATATTGGACTAAATGAGAGGCGAGGCAGAGGGAGGGAAACACAATGTTCCTTTTTAAGTCAAGAGTCTCTTCTGAAAGAGGGTCTGAGCCTTTGATGTATGTTGAAAGCATGTGTGTGTGTTTGTGTGTGTGTATGTGTGTGTATTTACAAATCCTAGATAAATGGATAGATGTTTGGGTGTAGAGTCTAGCGAGTGTGTGTGTGTGTGTGTGTGTGTGTGCGCGTGTGTGTGCACATGATGTTTGGGTGGAGAGTCTAGCGAGTGTGTGTGTGTGTGTGTGTGTGTGTGTGTGTGTGTGTGTGTGTGTGTGTGTGTGTGTGCACATGATGTTTGGGTGGAGAGTCTAGCGAGTGTGTGTCTGTGTGTGTTCTAGTGAAGTGTGTGAACCCTGTTTCTAAGTGTCCCCTCCACAGAAATAGCTTCATCCGTCTTTTCAAAGTGGAAGTTCAAAATGTCCTTCAATCTCTATGGACTCAATTATTCAGTGACTCCGTCCCCTGTTGCTCTCCATCCAGGGATTCTCTTTCCTCGGACAGAGTAAGTGCACATACAGGTTGCGTGGATGTAAGCAGGAACAACAAATGACTGGGATGAAAAAAGCAAGAATAAACATCTCTGTCGTGTTTTCAAAAATCTGATTTAAAGGTAGTCGTGTATCTGCCTGCATTGCAAGTCTGGACTTTTCCTTACAGCGGCATTAAGCACGTTTTTATGCAAAATGGCACCTGTTTTATCAACCTTAATCACCTAAGTGGAAGTGCGGGATCGAGAGCACCCCATCACCTCTGATTGAGGCGGCAGCAACTCAACCTGTCTGATGAAATTACATTCCAAAGCGTCTCATTTAGAGGACGTGAAGAGTTGAAGCTTCACAGGGAAAGATGAGAAAATAAATTAACGAACAGCTGCTTTGTTCTGAGTGAAAAAAGAAAGTGTTTTTTTAGGGCTGTCAGTCGATTAAAATAGTTAATTGCAAATTAATCGCACATTTTTGATCTGTTCTAAATGTACCTTAGAGGAATATTTTTCAAGTTTTTAATACTCTTATCAACATATGAGTGGACAAATATGCTTTATGCTAATGTTTATTATCATTTGAACATTACAAAGTATTCGCCTCAATTCAACCTGGAACCTCTCATACATAATAGAATACAAATGGTGTGTGTGTGTGTGTGTGTGTGTGCTGACTTCTCGTACAATGTCCTGCTCACTTGCGCAGTTGTGGCGAAATGTCGCTCCTCTGTTTTCATTTAAACAGCTCCTTATATTCGTTAGCGCAGCTAGCTAGCACCAGATGCTAACAACAACAATGCACGTAAGGTCTCTCTCGCTCGCTCGCTCGGGCCACACACACACACACACACACACACACACACACACACACACACACACACACACACTGTGGAAATTGATGTGAGATATTGTACCAAAGAAGTGTGTTACATTTAAAATGGCAAAGTCTTGTTGCAATTTCCAGACACTAAAAGAGGTCCTTTGAGTTTCAATAGTAGCAGTTAGCAGTTTTTATCCTTTCCTACATGGGAGGACTGAAATGGAGAGAGACAAAGGGCTGTGAAATAAGTTGTTTATTGCAGTGGGGGAGGTCGAGGTATGCAACACAGTGGTGTGGGGAGAGGAAATTCTGTTTGAGATCTCTGGCAGGCCATGTTTTAAGGAAATCTATGTATCTTGAATAAGTATATGTGTGAGTTTATACATTCCTGTGTGTTAATAGTTGAAGGAACAAAAGGTACATTTTTCCCTCTCAAATATAGAGAGGTTTTTTATAGATTTCTGAAACAATGTTCCCTTTTTCTTAGAATAGATGAGCACAATAGTTTTTTCTTTGACTGTTTACCTGTTTCTCAAAAGAGTGTTTGAAGCTATTTGTGAAGAAGGGAAGATGCAGAATTAAGGGTGATTTCTGTTTGGAGTGTAAAGATTATCCCTGATAATGTTTTTTGGGTTAAACCATCGAGAGGTTTTACAAATGGGGAGGGACATTTTCGTTGAGTTTTAATGAGGTGCCTTTCCAACACCTGTGGCTTTCAAAGCTGCCAGACGCTGATTTCCCTGTGAGATAGCGTTTTGGGATCTCCCCAATGAAACGCCACCCCTTCTTTGTATTAGGGAAATGTTTTCTGGTTGTTGGGTCTCACACACACACACACACACACACACACACACACACACACACCACGGTCCTCCCGATGGCCAGTCGGTGCCTGCCGGTGAGCGTGGAAGTGTGGTCTGCCACAAGCGGGCGGCAGGAGCGGGGCTGTCAGCGATCAGCTTGTAGATGGTATTTTAAACTCGATGCGCTCTGAAGCTACGGGGCGGCCGTGGAAAAAAATACAGATGCGTTAATCGCGTTAAAATAATTAGTGGCGTTAATTTTTGTTTGCGTCGACGCGTTATTAACGCGTTAACTTGACAGCCCTAGTTTTTTTATATAATCGCATTACTTTGCACCGTGATGCACTTTTGTAGAAATGTGGACAACATTTTCTACCTGGCAGTCCCTTTTCCATTCAAACCAAAACATGAAAAACCTGTATGAATTCTAAGCTCACTGTAGCTTTTCCAATTACTCAACACTGTGTAGAAAATAAATAGGGAATACGTGTCCATAGCCATGTTAGTATAGCTCTATGAGTTTGTACTTAAAAGGGCTTAAGCTAACGGAGGCACGATAACAGGCTATTTTAACGTAAATACACATTGACAGAAAATCTGCAAAAGAAAAATGCAATTTGGGGAAAATACATTCTGCTCTATTTGCTAAGAACCAGCTGCAATATGAGCTAAAACTATCTTTCTGAATTGATTTTAAGAGAAAGGAGAGTTACAGATCGTTTTAATAAGAATTGTCCCGTTTAAATACAGATTATATTACTTAAAAATCCACTTCTGTTACCATGAATCTATGTTTCTCTCAAAATATCCCCCAAAAAACTGGATGGAAGCAGACTTAATGTCACGGTTTACCTACATATTTTAAACATGTGTAATGCCGTGTTGCTCACCACCTTAGTTACAGTAACCAGCCACAGATAACTAATCACCAATGCTAGAATAATCCATGCTGAGCAGGACATGAATGTTGACATCTATCCAGTCGTTAAGTCAATTAAAACTACTAATGTAAACCTGGTGGTGTTGCTGTAGGGAACAGTCGGTATAAAAGCTTTTGGGATTCATCCCCTTGGCAACATGGATATCTCCAAATGTCATCTCAATCTATCCATTAGTTAAGATACGTCAGCGTGGAGCAAAGTGGTATTTATTGAAAACAAGAAGCTTAATTTTGCACTATCTTTAAAAATAGGGTCAATTAAAATAAACCTCGTCTCTAAGCTGTAAACACAATAAAAAGAGATGATTAAGTATCGATTGTTTCTCGCTTGCCTCAGTTAAATGTAGAAATGCAGCAGACTCAATTTATACGTTTTGCCATGACCCTCGTTGAGTTTTGGGTCAGAAATAGCATCTTTAAAATGTGCCTTCGTGCTGCCTGAAAACAGACAGAAGGCCGAGCGAGATTGATGGCATGCCAAAGAAAATAATAATCTATCCTCTCCATCTCTGACTCACTGTCCTTCTCTGTCTCGTGCAATTATAGAATGATAAATGCCTTCATTGTGCACGTGGACATGTCCGCTTATTAAGTTTGATTGTCTTTGCACAAAGAAGAACGACCTTGATCTTAAGCCGGGATGAGAAAGGATTTGTTTAAAGAATACATTAAAAAGGGAGTTTTTGTCTTCATCAGCCGAGCCTCCAGCAGAAATACAAAATAAATAAATAAAGGGACTTAATAAGTAGAAGTGATCAAAGACGAGGGAAAAAGGGATGTCTGGATTTATGGTTTATCAGTCCAAACTATAAACACACACACACACACACTTTGAAATATTGCATCTGTCAAACACGCTGTCAACTGGATGGGGTTGACAACTTTTCAAAGATTATTCATGGGGAAAAAAAAATCTGGACTAATGGCTGCCTGTACTGGATGTATCAGAGCCTTTCCACTCACCACAGACAATTCACACTGACATGTTTGAGGAAGAAAGTGCCTTTGATAGATTCAGAATTAGGGTACAGATGACAGCTCGAATTCTGCTGAATAAGATTCCTCCTGAAACAACATTTTTGCGATTGTTCACCACAGACATCAAACTGAATCAAACGGAAGTTACCACTTGATTTAATCTGATATCTTTAGTGGATGCATTTCAGGTCAAATTACAGCCTCATAAATCTATTTGTTTTTGGCTTAAGTAACAATATATCATATTTAAATCTACCGGACTTCTTTCTGCAGATTGATATGACTGCACATAGTCCCTTGATCCTCCCTAGCAACGGTCTGTTCTCCTTAGCAACGGTCTGTTAGCGAGAATTAACAACCTCTAAATGGACCAGTCAGAATCGAGTATTCAACAAAGCAATTGATAAAAATAATATTGTATTATTGTCATTGATACAAAATAGTGTACATCACTTTAATGCTGCATTTTTATAATGATTAATTCCAGAAACTACAGGATGTATTGACAATAATCTAAACTAAATATTGAACCTTTTGCACCACATTATCCTAAATTGTGTCCCTGCAAGATGAGCCTTTTTTAAATGTCTGTCCATGAGTACCGTCTGCTATCACTTCTAAAACTACTTCATCAACTGTGGCGATCAATAGTAGTAATCTACATAATAAGATAACGCCCTATTATCCTAAACCTATTATCTTAATAAGATAATAGGTTTAGTTTTCACCGTGGGGTTTGACAGAAAGCAGAGCTGTGACACATCTTTCACAAAGCCACAAATAGCAGCCTGACACTTCAACAAAAGTGAAAATGATCTACTTTGACACTTCAGTCAGATGTGAGCAGTGAAGCGTCTTCACCGATGTTTTGAGGAACTATTTTCTCTCTGGACGATGGCAAAAAGAAATGTCCGGAGGCTACAGAGCAGATATTACTTGGAGATGTTTATCCGACAAAACCAGACATTTGCAGCTGTGATTGACCTTTTTTCCATATGTCCGATTTTATGGACTAAACATGGAAGGATAACTCAAATAAGTGAAATAATCATTGGCTGAGCCTTAAAAACTACACTTTTCAAACAATCAATGAAGTGCATCTATGGAGATAATACCTCCTCTCTTTGACCAATCTTGAAGCTTTTCCATATCAGATTTTGGAAATATGAATGAGCCTGGTCAATTACATTTCTCAGTCGGTTATCGTTGGTATCAAAAGGGAACCATGGCTTCCACTTGGTTTAACATAATCAGTCTGTATTATGGACAGAGCAGGTGGCCCTAATCATTTCTACGCCAGATTGATACACACTGGCATAAATTCAAGACGCCACCCACTCACTAGCTTCAACGTAGACAACAAGAACAAAGTGTGGATGTCAAAGTGCGTCCATCTCCGTCTGTTAATTTACCCGCTGTGTTATCAGACTGTCCCAGCAGCAGCTATAAAAGCACCGTTTGACTTTAAAGTCGCTAATATTGTTTAATCACTCAACCATTCATCACAGTATGTCCTAAATGACTATCAGCTTCATTTGGCATTGTATCATCCCAGCCAGTGCCCATTACCGTGGGAGCAAATGAGGAAAGATAAGTGTTTTGTTCAAAAGGCAGATGAGAAGCTCGCTGGAGTTTGGTCTAAAGCGGCCTACACACCAAACTGACACCAAAGAACACATCCTCGACTGTTGTCTCGCCTCACGTCTCCTGCGTCTTGGCCAACAGTCGCACTGGAACACACCGCAAAGACTTCAGACGACGACCAAGTTGCACGTACGAACTGTGCATGCGTGAGTGGCGATACCTCTCCTTACCAGCAGGCGGCGGTAGTGTGTATTCGTCATTCAAAAGAGGCAATAACCGGAAGACAGACTGCGTGATAACCGAGAGAAGAAGAACAGACTGCGTGATATAAACAAACAACAAGCAGTAATGCGTTCAAACAACAAATAGTAGTACGTTCCATTTTCACTCTCGTCCATCGAAAACATGTTTAGTGCGGCACTGGCGGTATCAGCCCTTGGACTGTTGCTTGTGGAAGCAGATAGCAAGAGGCGGAAGCGAACAATTAGGAGAAACCGAAAAAAGAATAGCCGTCTGTGTGTGCCTTCGTAATCGTTTGTTTGGGTCCCTCACTTCTGTTTCGCGCTGGAGTTACTGTGTGTGTGTGTGTGTGTGTGTGTGCGTGCGTGCGTGCGTGCGTGCGTGTGTGCGTGTGTGTGCGTGCGAGATCAACAGTGATGGATAAAGTACTCAGATATTATATTTCAAGAAAAAGTAGCAATACCTAATTTTTAAAGCAAAAATCCTGAAATTAAAATCCTACTTATATAAAAACGAAAGTATTGGCATCAAAACATATTAAAGTACCAAAAATAAAAAGGACTTATTAAGCGTAACGGCCCGTATAAAAATCATATATATCAATATGTATATCTCAAATGACTAGATACAGATTATTAATGCATTAAAGGTGGTGCACAATGTAATCACTTTATACTGTATACTGTATACTGCTGCATGATTTCCTCACCTACAGTTACGTGTCAATTACTATCAATACGTTGATCTCATTATCTGAATCTTGAAGTATGTCTGATTGAGACTGTCCAGTAAATGTCATGGAGTAAACAGTACTCTATTGCCTTTCAAAGTGGAGTGGAAGTATACAATAGCATAAATAAAAAATGTACAAGTACTTCAAAGTTGTGCGATACTTGATGAATATGGATCATGCGTATGAGCTTGGGATTCGACCTGGTTTTCCTGGGTCAGTCACACAAGCGCCCTCAGTTCAGAGACGCGCTACATGGAGGTCAAATCGTGCAAGGCGAGGCATGCAGTACGGCGGGAATGTGGAGAAAAAGAAACGCCAGACTAAACCAGGTCACTCCGAAGAAATCTGTTGTTTTTCCGCCGCGGAAATGGACGGAGAGGAGAGATAAAAGTTGTGAATAAATGCAGTGCAGTCAACCCCGGGGGCGACCAGGGACTCACAGTCCACTGACCAGCGTCCTGACATGCTGAAGCCAATCAGCGCTCACACACAGGAACATCTCTGGAAAGTCACAGCGGGATCCTGCTCTCTCACTGGAAATAAAGTTGGGCTCCAACAGCGAGTCGAAACCAGCCATTTCTCACTGACCCACAACAGGCTGCAGGAGATCTAGACTCACAACGACTATTACCCCTGATTTGGTGTGTGTGTGTGTGTGTGTGTGTGTGTGTGTGTGTCCTACTCTGTACAAGCTGCCCTCAAAACAACTTCAACTTGGACAAAGAGTCGTGACTTACAAATTAGACATTTGCAGTATAATCATATACAGTGTCAAATAAATGGATGTTCTCACTTGCGATGAATGCTAGAATAAACATGATTTGCATAGCTGGATGTTGCTATAAATAGAAACAAGAACATTGGGAAACAGCTCCACACGACAATTAAGACTTTAGAAATGGGGACTTTTAGGATAACATGCATCACAAGGAAATGCTTATTCAATTGTAGAGTTATGTTTGATTAAGTCATCCTACTTTTCTACTCTAATGCATTATCTGTTTCCCCTCGTCTAACATCGAAAACTGCATGAGGAAAAAGTATGGCTTAGCTTCAATACATTTTGTTATGATGAAGGAATATCAAAACCAACCACTTTTCATCATACATGTTTTTGTGTTGCTTTACTGAAAGGAAAGTACAAGTGAAGCTGTTAATATATGACGATGAATAGCAGAAACACTTCTATTGGCTAGCGCTCCAACACATTGTACGTGATGGCTAAGGGGCGGGACATCTCTAAGAAGTTGACCAATCACAACAGAGCCAGCCAGCTAACCAATCCGAGCAGACTGGGCTCTGGTTTCAGACAGAGGGTGAAAAGAGGTGCTGCAGCACAGACACTATGAGAGCAATGAAGAGCTTTTTGAACATTAAAGCATGGAGACATGTAGAGACACTAAACCTGGACTAGGGATGGGTGTCGTTAAGGTTTTAACGGTACTACTACTGTTATCGATACCGCTTATCGATCCGGTCTTTTAACGGTACTCTTATCAGTTCTTTTGGAGAAAAAAACAAGGTAAACTAACTAAACAAATTGTGAACAAAATTAAATAAATAATATTTCACATCAAAAGAAACAACAATGTTTTAACAAATCGTATTAAATAATGTGAAGACAGAACTGTGAACAGAATGGCTGAAACTTTAACAAAATAAATAACTCGGTTTCCTCTAATCATGAACCCATGTTTGTATCATGGAGTTAACTCTGTGTGTTGCTGCTAGCACACAGAACACCTGACGGGGAAACGTTCCTCTGGACGGGCTACAGAGCTGCTGGAGAGACACCCGGTGCATTCCTCCGTCTGAGTGTGGAGCGCTTTGGATAAATGTTTAGACAAACTGCTCGTGTTACCGCCCTCACATGCTGAACTCTTATTGCACTTTAGGCAACGAGCATCGAGACGGGTAAAGTTTAACCACACCTTGCGTTCTCTCCGCCATCTCCTCCGTGTGTGTGTTGTTGCATTTAGCAGCCGCGTGTGTGTAAACCGCCCCGCCCCCTCGCACACAGACGGGAGAGAGATATCTCGTCTGCATTGGAAAGATCGAAAATACTAAAAATAATCATAGATCCATTTTGCAGTCTTCTTGCGTATTAGAAACGGAGTTGGCGACACTAAAACTGCAATATAATGTTTGTGTAGCAATAATACATATGATATATTTTACATGTCTCCAGTACCGATAAAAAGACCGATAACGTCGGAGCTTAACGGAACCACGGTCTTTAATAATTCAGCCCCGGGGCTCGGTACCCATCCCTAACCTGGACATTTGCATGATATGTCCTCTTTAATAATAATATCAATCTACTGGTTTGTATCTACTGCTTTTCAAACATGAGAACATTGATGCAAGACAAAAACACAAACAAGAAAACAAACGGATGTTAAACAACAATAAAATGCTAAGTGAGCAAATGAAGCTCAATCTACTCTGATTATCACCCGGTTTTGAACAACACTAAATTCTGATTGCCCATCAAAAGGAAATCTTGGGTCTGCTTTAGACCCTTTCATCTCATTCAGCCACTGGCGCCTTGTTGATGCTTTCTCCTCAGATCCCTTCACTTCTCCCAGAAAGCTGTTTACTGCTGCAGACAGTCTCTCTTTGCACACCAAGCTCCTCAGTGGCTCTGGTTTGCATCTAAAAGCATTGTTTTCCTCTGAAGTGTCAATAGATTGATGTATTTTGTTTGCACCCATGTAACGAGACGGATCCTGCAGAAAGGAAGTCAAAATGAAGAGTAATTTAGTCGCCCTGCAGAGGAGCAGTTTGTACCTTCTCCTTTCATCGTGTAGATCACAACATACCGAGGGTCGATACAAAGGAGGCAACACCTGCTCAACAAGATGCAATCCCACATAACAGCTGGGCTTTTGTTGAGATCATGTTCAGCATCCTTATCATTTATTTAATATCGTTTTCACTGCAGCGAAATTACTATATATTTCATTATATTTGTATACAAAATTGTATTTATGTTATAGTATGTATAAGCCTTAAGATGTTCTTGATATCAAACCAAATGTTTCAGCAATAGCCAAAAGGGGTTTAGTACAATCATTCAATTGCATACAATCTGTCAGTGTACATATACAACATTAAAACTATCTGTATTATATTTAAATGTATTACTTCTCTATAGAGTATTTTTTTGATTCGTAAACTAGATTTCACTTTCTTTACATGAACAGAGGATTTACTGGTGGACTTTATGTACAGCTAATAATGAGCTTTTCTTTATTGTGATTGCATTTCGGCTATGGCTGCAAAATATATCGTTTCTTTATTCAGGGTCGATGCAGGAATCCTGAAGTCACCTTTTAAGTCCCTTTCCATACATTTTAAGACCTCATCGCCACTTGGAGTTCTAACCGGTTACCTTGGTGACAGACTTCACCTCACATTGACTATACACAGCAGGGATCACCAACTACATTTGGTCCAAGGGCCGAAATGTAACCAATAGACACTATCGCGGGCCAGCGATTTTTATATAGCCCAGAATTTCATAAATAGTAATCAGATTACTTTTAGAATACTTTTGGAATACTTTCTTTTTCCATAACAGATGGGTATGTTTTGGTGCACAGGAGACACGTATTTTACTGTTTCATGGCTTATCAAGAACTCAAACACGACATCTCTCTCGTCTGCACCCCACATAAAAAACATCACCCGGACTGCATTCTTTGTCTTAAAACCTTTCCTTGGAATATGTTATGCACTGTAAGGTGTCATGGGGTGCTTTGAAAGGCGCCGCTAAATAGAATGAATTATCATTATTATTTATTATCTGAAACGATGTAATAACTTTTAAAACTGTTTCCAGTCACTTGCCCCATGCCTTCAGCAGCAGCAGGCCATTCACTCGGATTTCATCCCGTTATGAAATGTCATCATTTCGACAATAAAGAAATGCTACATAAACGTTATCTTGCATATTTTATCCAACCATCTCCGTTTCTAACTTTCAATATATTTTAAAAGAGATCTCTCTGTCATCTGCGTGCGGGGGCGGGGCCTCACAGACACGCTGCATCTCTCTCTCGCTCACAGACATGCTGCAGCGCTGTGCAGTGTGTACACAGTTCTGCCGGTAATGAATATTACATTTTGTGAGGAAACTTTTCCACCAATAATTCCAATAAGTCTTCCAAAATGTATTCACTTCAGGTTTACGAAAGTAACTGTAATCAGATTACTCGTTTTTCAAATGTAACGCCAGCTGAATACAGTTGGCCTACTTCATTTTTGTATTCTGATTACGTAACGCCGTTATGTTTTCCGTTACAACCCAACCCTGCTTCCAGGCGACTGTCCCGCAGCTCCAGCCTCTCTGTTGGACTCTGTCGCAGCGGGGCTACTGCTGTGGTGCGGAGCGCATTAACCAGACTCTTCACAACGAAGGATCACTTCTTCTTCAGGGGAGGGAAGGTTTCGCAGTATGCAGTGTACTGTCCCGCAGCTGCTGCCTCTCTGTTGGACTCCGGTACTGCACCTTACTCACGAGACGTTGTAAACAAAGAAATGGGTGGGGGGCGAACGCAGTAACCACTCCGCCATAGCCACAGTCACCCCCGTCGTGCGGGCCGGATAAGAATGTCTGCCGGGCCGGATGTGGCCCGCGGGCCACCAGTTGGTGGTCACTGATATACAGCATTGATTGTCCTTCCTCCTTATCTTCCAACCATTTGGACGCAGACTTGCATTTCCCCATAACGATGTTGTTTAACAACCGGCGTAAACAGAGCTTCGCGCTATCAAGCAGTGAGCGTGCGATGTCCTGTTCAGATGACGTCAAACCCAACGGGATGCCATCAATAAACTCCACAGAATCACACTACCCACCTACGCCATGACTACATTCAGGCAGACTGCAGAACACAACCTCTTTGGACCATCTATATACTTCTTGAAAACAAGCTACAAAATGTGATACCTTGGAAAATGCTGTTTAATACTTTTTAATAGCCTTAATTTTCGCTAAATTGATTTATCAACTTGTAATACTTGTTAAGACCCCGCGGACACCCTGATATTGTCATCAGATGCCAACTTGTGCCATGAACACATTGCAAAAGGCGGCCATATTGACCTCTGTTTGTCTTATGGGTTAGTTTGAATAGAATATCAGTAATAAAACTGTCTGGCCCTTTATAAGATCTTATATAAGAGTTTTAGAAACACGTGTTGTATGTGAGCCCTGTACTCAGTATGAAACAGTCTCTGAGTCGGATCAGCGACATGCAGTTTGTGAGACGTGTCTTTCAGAGAAGAGACTGCACCTGGATATCGGAGGAGTAATCTTCACCTCTGCTTTCCAGCAGTGTGCAGCAGAAACTCAGCGTCTCACATCTCGGATGAAAAGGAAAAACTGAAGAGAGACACTCACTGTGTAGCTTCAGTTGTTAGCAGGCTGTATGTAGAGCAGTATGGCAGGGGAGAGGCTTTGAGCAGTTTTTCTAAAAGGCTCAATTAAACGTGTGCTTTTTTGTACTGCACTTCAGTTTGAGTTAATTGTTGTACCTATATTGTTGTACCCTGGAGTTCAAAGACCAAACTAAGGCGATACGCAGGGCTGGCAGCATGTCCTTTACCCCCGCTCCTCAACGACGCCCACCAAAATCACCGCAGAGACGCGCACCATCTCCCCCGTCTTCATCACCGTGATTCTTTTGAATATGTGGCCCTTCAGCTGAAACGCTGCTCTCGAGCTCTGTTCCTAAATATCTATAGACCACCCAAATACTGTGCAAGCTTTTTTGATGACTTTACTGAACTGCTGTCTGTAGTGTGTATCGACTTTGACCGTCTAGTCATTGTTGGTGATTTTAACCTCCATGTTGACAACCCCCAGGACAGAGGGGCTAAAGAACTGTTCTGTGTTCTTGATAGCTATGGACTGACATGTGAAGGAGCCCACGCACAATAAGGGGCACACTCTGGACTGGATTGAACAAGTTGTTTTTCAACAGTTGAGTAATTTCTTGCATTTAAATAACTGTTTCGATGTGTTCCAGTCAGGCTTTCGTCCAAACCACAGCACTGAGACTGCTCTTGTAAAGGTCTTTAATGACATCCACTTAAACACAGACAGTGGCAGAACTTCAAGATCGGAGCCGATCACGTGATTTTCCAAAAATCGGGGATCGGGAGAAAAAAATCGGGGATCGGGATTTTTTTTTATTCGATATATCGTTACATCCCTAATATAAAGGGCAGGTGGTTATTATGTGTTCGGCAGTCTGTTCAGGGTCACCACACTGGCATGCAGCACTGTCCGCCAGGCCCCACTTCTTCATTGATGTTTTGAAGCGACCGACCCCAGTTCGTAGGCGGGTTAGTGTGGTCCATTGCCGGCGTGGTAGGTCGTCTCCTCCTATGGCGCCATCTCCTGGGTCCCAGATGTAGCGATGGATGCGGGAGGGCCCGGCTAGCTCCCACTCCTGCCTCCAAGCAGCCGCCAACCATGCATCTCTCGAGAGGTCCTCAGAGGTGGAATTGAGAATCTCTTGTGCTGCCTTGTTGAAGGGGAGGCGGGACTTGAGCCTACTTAGGGGCGCTGCTCTCGTTGTCGTGTTATGCAGACAGGATGTGCCAGTCATGCTTTTGGGCTTTCCTGGCCAGGGCGAGGGTGGCAGCCTCCCGTCGGAGGCCGGCCGGAGCTATTCCCTCGAGGACTGGCAAGAGGGACACAGGGGTAGGCTTCAAGCACCCTCACCCTTGATGTATGCATCATATATATTAAAGCTAATTCCTTGTAGGTGCAAACCCACTTGGTTAACCCACAACATAAAAAAACATATATAACAAATAGGGTGCGTTTTGTACGATCTGTACAGCAAACATCAACCTCTTTCTTTTCGACCATTATTTAAATACAGAACTTTACAAACACATCGCTTGAATAGGGTAAAGCATAGCAGAAGCCTCGGGAACAGGAACTGGATGCCTGATATTACGGACAGACATGCAACAGATGTCACTGTTATTGTGATTATCACTTTCTGTCAATCAGTGCATTATTAAGACAACCAATCACACGGCCTACAGCGAGTCCAAAGTCCACGTGCATGTCCTGCTGGCTCCTCTGAGTCCACACAAACAACTATTACAAGTTCAACTGCACCATTTTGCATTCCAAATTGAGTTTGGAAGGAATCCTAAATGTGTTCTGCTAAATGACGGCGTAGCAATGCTCTGGCATACACTCATTTAAAAAGCGTCTATCTAAAAACACAATAAACAGCGGTGCTTGATAACTTCCCAGAAGACATTAAACGGCATCATTTTCACATTTTTAATTAACTAATTGCTGGAAAGTAACCGTGATAATAAAGACTAGTACAGGAGTGAATGCATGATTGATTTCTTAAATAATAAAGTAGCAAGCTGTCAGTAAAAAAATAAATAAAATAAAAAATGTCTTTTATATATGGGTATATTCTATGTTACTAGGCAACAGTCACAACGCCACATCTGGAGATTAGGTGAGTTCAGAGATAAAGCACCGTCATTATTACGTCCAGCTCAGTTAATATTGTCAAAGCAGCACATTTGCGATGTTTTAAGAGACAATTTTCAAGCAGAAAAGGTTCACATTTGATCGCATTGACAGCCACTGAATGGGCTCTTTGCATCACCCATGAAAGGCTGCCTCCATTAAGGCTGCCGCACGTCGCTGGAGGCCGAACAAGACACTCTTTGTGCTTTAAGTTGTCTATTGTCTCATTACCGCGCATCAAGCTTTCAGTTTCATCACCTCTATCGCATCTGACTGGGCCTTTCAGAACGAAGTATGCATCGATCCGAGTCCACACACACACACACACACACACACACACACACACACACACACACAGCATAATAGGGCCTCTTTAAAAAAAGTCTAATTGTCATATCTTTCATATTTACATACTTATATTATATACTTCTGGTTAGATGCTAATGGCCTTTTGTTATCCCATTACTTTGACTCAACGACAATAAAGTTGTATTTATTCTAAAGGTAATTAATCCCCAAAAACTCACACTGGATAAAGATTAAAGGCAGAAAAAGTGGAGACACACAGAAATCAGATTTCTATCTCTCATATCTAGTTTTTGTTGTCGCTGCACAAAGCGTGCACACCTGTGTGTCTTGGCTTCCTTCTGCACACAAACAGCTGTGGCGGCACGACCTCTAAATACACCGTGAGTGATGACCGCCTTCATGTGTGATGATGTTGGACCACGAACAAGGGTGTGTGTGTGTGTGTGTGTGTGTGTGTGTGTGTGTGTGTGTGTGTGTGTGTCAATGGAGAGACAGGAGGTGTTAACAAACCATATCGATGGACGACACGGGCCCGATGCTGTTGACGTATATCCCCACATCGATGTTGGTCGGTTTCACTGCAAAAGCCAGAAGGAAGAGGAAGAGTGAGTGGTGAAGGAAGCACATCGTGAAGAAGTTATACATGCAATCCCTCTTCTTTATCTGTCATGTGTCGGTGTTTTCATGCTCCGTCCATAGGATCGATCATCACCTTTGAAACATGTGTCATCATCATTCAATGTCACCTCTCTGCAATTAAATGAAGCTGTTTCTATTTCTCTCTCCCTCTGCGTCCAGAGATTTACTTTTGAAATGTGAAAACAAGCTGCTTCCTGGAGCGGTTACCGTGTTACCATGGCAGTTAATAGCATTTCCAGTGACTATGTGGGATCTTGGCTAATTTCGCTTGGCAACTACATTCGCTAGAGGAAGAGAAAATTGGAGCATCAGAAAAGTGGATTTGTACCAGAGCTAAACCATCGCTGATAAAAAGAAGGTAATAAATATATCTGGTGGAAAAATAAACATTCATTACAAGACGCTTCAGTCTGGCTGCACAAAACATCCTTCGTTTCTTTACTCACTCCATCCACTCCATTAGTGTTTGTGCAGTTCTCAGAACAGACATGCCAACAAACCCTCATTACCGCGTCAATTTAACAAAAGACATTTCCTTGTTTTTTGCCGCACAGCAGAATGGAGGATTTGTGTTCTCTGCTTCCTCTAAATATAGAATAAAGCCCCATTTGACCACATTTCACTGTTCCAGAGTTCCCGTTAGCCGGTAATTACCAGACTATGACCGGTAAAATATACTGAAGACCGGCAAATCTAAATCTCTCCGGTTAAAATCATTTCCCTTAGCACAATACCGCATCAGTTCCGCCACTTATGTGACAGACAAGAATAGTGCTTTGAGCACCTGTAAAAGTGCTCGAATAAAAAATGTAATGCATTATTATTATTATTAGTATTAGTATGTGACAGACAAGAATAGTCTATTCTAATGTCTCACACTTAATGTGGAGAAAGAGATGTCCTGTATGGGTTGATTGTGCATAATGCTCATGCCAATGTGGCCAAACTGGATTTCCTGAGTGCCAGATCTTTGTCTATGACATTTTATAAAGACATTAGGGATAATTCTTTGCCTGAACAGCCAAAATAATCTAATTAAAGAAGGACATGTGCTCATGTGCTGTGGGATTTTAGCCTTTGCAGACCATTGACATGCACACAAACCTATAACGCACTACAGGAAAGGGAACACTCACTATTAGAGACCCAGCGACTCCTCAACTAGCCACAATCAGTTTATTTAGAATGTGTCCAATAAAAAAGGGTTATTTTGGTTCATAGATTAGATCCATTAAAACAACCTTTACAATCCCATTAGGGCTGCATGATTGAGAATAAAATAATTAATTGCAAATATTTTTCATAGATATTGCGATTGTGATCGTTGTGTAACACTAGGGGGAATGATTATTATTGAAACATCATCATTAAAAGTGATTTACCGATGTACCAAAGGAGGAAGTTTAATTAAGTTTGCACAATAACATTTGCAGGCGGGATTTCTCTGCAGCACTTCATTCAACATTAGCTATATGCACTTTATATTGCACCTACTGTGGTTCTGATATTCATTATTTGGATTTCAATAACATTTTGTAATGCTTCCGCAGCCCTATTTCCCATGTATGTCTCTCTCTGAGGATGCTGCACGTGTACCGCTGTGATGCAAACTGGACAGACTTCTGAAGAGCCATTTCAGACAACAGCGTAAATGCAAGGTGTTGAGTTGGTTACGATGCCCAGATCGAGGTTAAGCACAGTGCATGTGTGAGAGCTCGTGTACGTCCACTACTGAGAGATAACTGATGTGTTATGTTGGCAAGACTGTGGTCTCTTAAGCTCTCTGTGCTAAAGGTTAGACGTTCTGCCAAGTGCTTTGTTGTCAAAAATCTCCCTGGGAAGTCTTTCGAAAAGTGTTGAAGAAGCCCAAAATAAGTTAACTCAAGGGTGCTGTGTTTTATGCACACATTAGATGTTTAACAAATCCACTTGCAGCACTTTTGTGAATTTTTAAAGACTTAGAAAAAAGCTATCTATGCTTCTTTTATCTGCACTGTAACATTTAAATATTAGTTTCTGGAGTACTAAGCAGGCCTTGTCCTCAGAATATGAGATAGCATGAGATTGTGAGAGAACCGGCAGTGGCTCAGTCAGTAGGGGCTTGGACTGTGAGCCGTAGGGTCGCCGGTTCAAGTCCGGAGTGTGGACTGCTACTTGGAGAGGTCCCAGTTCACCTCCTGCCCTGCCGTGGTGCCCTTGAGGCACCGGACATCCCCACTCCCATTGCTCCCCGGGCGCTGTACAATAGCTGGCTCCTAGTACTAGACTCCTGGTACTAGGATGGGTTAAAAGCAGAGAACACATGTCACTGTGTGCGTGTCTGCATGTGTGACCATTAGAGAGGGTTTCATCGCTCCGATTCTATTCTATTAAAACAAAAGAACCAAGAAAATTATGTTCAACTTCTCGTGTTTGGCAAAATGGCAGTTATGAGTCCCCTAAAACGTTACAATCCACCCATAACTAATCAAAAGCCCAAAGTGTTATGTTAGAAATGTGTAGTGAGCACAGAAAAACTGCCGGATGCTAAAAATAGCAAAGAAACTGGCCGATTTGGGAGAAAAATTGTGTCATTTTTGGGGTATTTTCTGCCAATAATTGTAGCATTGAGTTGCCTAAAACTATATGGCCACTTTGTTTAAAACTGGCTTTTTTTATCCTGAAAAGGACAAATGGATTCAACATCCTCAATAACTTCCAAAACCACTAACTGTTCTTCTACGGACAACATTTTTATTATTATTCCGCCGGTATTTTGGCCCTCTTCTTCTCCCGCATTGAACATCGCAGAAACTCCGTTCAAACATCAAAACGCTCAGCTCGGTCGGGAATCGATGGCTATTACTTTTCTCATTCATAACTTTCATAATTCCAGAGATACATCCCATAATACATCCCATTTTTAACATTGAAGTCAATGGAGGAAATCTTCAGACTTCAACAAATCTTCATGCGACTTCAACTGCTAACTGTTCATTCATACTTTCCCGCAGAAACCTCATTCCAACATTAAAATGTTACAAATCTTTCTGACATTATTCGTGTGAAACAACTTTCAGATCTGATTCTTACTTTTAGAGATATTAACATTTGTTCAGACCTTGTTTTAGAGGTTTTATTCACATTTTAACATTAACTAGAGTGCGTGATGTCACAGAGGGTGAGAAATCTTGACATATTTTTTTAAAACTGCCATAATTCCCAAACCCTACATTCCTGGGACATAATTGTTCATGATAAACGTAGGAAAACATCTCGTAGCTTGAAAAATGACAAATAATTAAGCAAAATAATTCAACAGAATGCCTCTTGAGGGCATGAAGTGACAAAAACGTTCAACATTCCTCCATTGAAGCCCCTTGTCATTTCAGGCAGATATTTCCTCACGGTAGCAGCCGCACACCTTTAGTTAAACTGCCAAAAAGGCCACATTATTAACCCGAAAGTACACAAAAATTACACTTCAGATACTCAACTTCCTTAACATGCTTCACGTTTTGAAATTTCACAGATATCTGTTACGGTTCTTCCACAAAACGTTCACATGTAAGAGGTGTATCTCTCATTCAGAACAATGGAAACCTGTGATCTCTACAGAGCTCATTAGCTCAACTATGAACACCTGTGCAATGGAACACGATGGTGTCATCACTCCAACTGACATGCTCAGAGCAGCAGACCTCAGATAGCAGTGTGCTAACAGTCCAGCCTTGAGATTTCTTCAAATGCCGTTGCCACGGCAACACAATGCTCGCCTTGAAACACGGTTTTCTCATAGCTTCAGTGAAAATACTCCAAACAGCCCAGAACTTCACAGGTTTGATAACGATGCAGCCATCAATGCATCTAAGCGTAGTATGGGGTGTCATGAAATGCCGTTGCCATGGCGACAGACCACTCGCCATGAAACACGATGAGGCTGTAAGTCCTATGGACACGGTCCAATCGTCCCCCAATCTTCACTTGTATATCACCGGTCCATGCCTCAACAGCTCTACGCGAACTCTGAGATCTCATCATATGCCGTTTCCATGGAAACGCATCCCTCGCCATAAAACATGATGTCGCTATAAGTCCAATGGACACGGTCCAATCGTCCCCCAATCTTCACTTGTATATCACCGGTCCATGCCTCAACAGCTCTACGCCAACTCTGAGATCTCTCCATGGAAACGCATCCCTCGCCATAAAACATGATGTCGCTATAACTCCTATGCAAATGTTCAAAAAGTGATCAAACTTCACAAGTGTGCTAACAGTCCAGCCGTGAAGACGAAATGCCGTTGCCATGGCAACACAATGCTCGACTTGAAACACGGTTTTCTCATAACTTCAGTGAAATTACTCCAAACAGCCCAAGACTTCACAGGTTTGGTAACGATGCAGCCATCAACGCATCTAAGCGTATTATGGGGTGTCATCAAATGCCGTTGCCATGGCGACAGATCATTCGCCATCAACTTAGTTCAGAAGTTTGCGGTTCAAATATTCTGCTGCTTTTCCAAGCCTTTTTACTTTCTTTTCTTCTCTCATCACACATTCAATCCCCCAGTGTTCATGTGTCATTTCAATCTAAATTATTCACTGTCTTCTTACACATTTCATATCAATCTAAATGATTCACTTTCTTCTTACACATTATATTTCAGCATAGCAGTTTAGCGTCAGCTTTTCAGCATAAAGCATTCCCACTAGCAATTTCTTTAGGAATTGCATTCTCTAGTTTTAACTATTGTCTGCATAGGCTAATTAATGCAACTCGTGCAAATAGCTTAGTTAGGATGCGCAGGTTCACAATAGTTCTCTATTAGCGGGCATATCAAACAGACTATAGAGCAAACAGGTGCTTTAATTTCAATCGAAATTAAAAAACTTTAAAATCCAAACTTAATTAATGAAAATCAGTACAAAGATGGCCCCTGTCTAGTTGAAACTGCCTATTTTGATCATGAAAGTGTCAGAAATGGATTCAGCTTCCTCAATAACCTCCAAAACCACTACATACAGTTCCAATGAATGCAACTTGTGCTAATTGCCCAACATATGCAAGTTAGTATCCGGCATAGGACGCGCTGGGGACGCATACTGTACATTCTCAACATAAAACTTCGGGGTTCTCAACATTTGACTCAAACAGACTACAGAGCAAACACAGGTGGAAACAAAAGTGGAAAGAGAGGAAAGAAAAAGGTGCTTGAATTGCAATCGATTTGGTTTTCCACATCAACTCAGGGCACTTAATGATGTGCATGTAATGTAATAATGTTGTCACATGTCGACACAGCGCTGCTTAATGAATCCATGACCCGTGCTATACACTCTGTTTAATGGCTCTTTAGGGTTCAGTGATAATGAAGACGCTGTGTTTGGTTCAATTGTCCCCACAGTCTTGTCGTCGTGTGATGTTGAAATGCAGAATGGAAGGGTGTGTTCATGTGTGCACATCTGTGTGTTTGGTCCCCGGGGACACAAAGCCTGCTGGGAGCCTTTGACTGGATTCCAGCAGAATGTTCTGCTCCACCGACCGGACAATGAGGGGAAATAACGGGGGAAATGACAGCATTGCATGACTTTCATTTAGCTCGCACTATGCCTCCAGATACGTTCTCTGGGATCTTAAGATGAAACATAAATTCATTCAAATGAACAACATCCACTTCCAAGAGATTGATGCTGATATTATGAGACAGTGAAGTAGCTTTTAGCATTTATAGTAAAACAAAAAACGCTACGGGGAAGTACATCCAGGGAAGGATCTCCACTTCCACTACAGAAATTGGCACAATTATTCGACAGAAATGCGATTCAATCCAAAACCGTGCTTTTCCAATTTCTACATAAAAATACCTAGAGTGGAAATGCCAAAAAAAGAAAGTAACATCTTGGAATATACTTAATTATCGTTTCAACACTTCACTGAGGTGGAAAGTACGTATTTTCCACAATAGGATGATGGTTTTTAAACTAAACAAATGGCAATCTACTTCTTATTTACAAAGATTTGATCAACTCATGACTGTGAACTATGACCCTGCTGAAACACCATGAAATATATGGTTGTTAGTGAAAAATCTCAACAACAATGCTATGAATTGCCATGCCATGAAAATGTTAACCCTAGCTCACAGAAAATATGTATCCCTCTATTTGTAATCATTTTCATGTCACAACGGCATCATTATGGTCACTTGCTAGCTTCTGTCTTGCACCATTACCAGCTCAGACTCAAATCTTCATTTTCCATTTGGGGAATCTGGCTGTGAATGCAACACAGGACAATAGGTCATTGCAATCGACACATTATAGGGAGAGACATCTCATTCAGAGGAACCACACTGCCAGTCTCAGAGTCCAACTCATCTGCAGAGGTGGGAAGTAGTGGAGTACCAATACTTCGTTACTGTACTTAAGTACATTTTGCTGGTATCAGTACTTTACTCCACGACGACTTTTTACTTTGACTTCTTACATGTTGAACACAAGTACCTGTACTTTCTACTTCTTACATTTTGAAAACAAATATCTGTACCTTCTACTTCTTACATGTTGAACACAAATACCTGTACTTTCTACTTCTTACGTTCTGAACACAAATACCTGTACTTTCTACTTCTTACATGTTGAACCCAAATACCTGTACTTTCTACTTCTTACATGTTGAACCCAAATACCTGTACTTTCTACTTCTTACATGTTGAACCCAAATACCTGTACTTTCTACTTCTTACGTTCTGAACACAAATACCTGTACTTTCTACTTCTTACATGTTGAACCCAAATACCTGTACTTTCTACTTCTTACGTTCTGAACACAAATACCTGTACTTTCTACTTCTTACATGTTGAACTCAAATACCTGTACTTTCTACTTCTTACATGTTGAACACAAGTACCTGTACTTTCTACTTCTTACATTTTGAAAACAAATACCTGTACTTTCTACTTCTTACATGTTGAACACAAGTACCTGTACTTTCTACTTCTTACATGTTGAACCCAAATACCTGTACTTTCTACTTCTTACGTTCTGAACACAAATACCTGTACTTTCTACTTCTTACATGTTGAACTCAAATACCTGTACTTTCTACTTCTTACATGTTGAACACAAGTACCTGTACTTTCTACTTCTTACATGTTGAACCCAAATACCTGTACTTTCTACTTCTTACGTTCTGAACACAAATACCTGTACTTTCTACTTCTTACATGTTGAACTCAAATACCTGTACTTTCTACTTCTCACATGTTGAACACAAATACCTGTACTTTCTACTTCTTACATGTTGAACCAAATACCTGTACTTTCTACTTCTTACATGTTGAACACAAATACCTGTACTTTCTACTTCTTACATGTTGAACACAAATACCTGTACTTTCTACTTCTTACATGTTGAACTCAAATACCTGTACTTTCTACTTCTTACATGTTGAACACAAGTACCTGTACTTTCTACTTCTTACATGTTGAACCCAAATACCTGTACTTTCTACTTCTTACGTTGAACACAAATACCTGTACTTTCTACTTCTTACATGTTGAACCCAAATACCTGTACTTTCTACTTCTTACATGTTGAACTCAAATACCTGTACTTTCTACTTCTTACATGTTGAACCCAAATACCTGTACTTTCTACTTCTTACATGTTGAACCCAAATACCTGTACTTTCTACTTCTTACATGTTGAACTCAAATACCTGTACTTTCTACTTCTTACATGTTGAACACAAATACCTGTACTTTCTACTTCTTACATGTTGAACTCAAATACCTGTACTTTCTACTTCTTACATGTTGAACACAAATACCTGTACTTTCTACTTCTTACATGTTGAACTCAAATACCTGTACTTTCTACTTCTTACATGTTGAACACAAATACCTGTACTTTCTACTTCTTACATGTTGAACTCAAATACCTGTACTTTCTACTTCTCACATGTTGAACACAAATACCTGTACTTTCTACTTCTCACATGTTGAACTCAAATACCTGTACTTTCTACTTCTTACATGTTGAACACAAGTACCTGTACTTTCTACTTCTTACATGTTGAACCAAAACTGTACTTTTACTGTGACCCATACTGTACTTTCTACTTCTTACATGTTGACCACAAATACCTGTCCTTTCTACTTCTTCTCACATGTTGAACCCAAATACCTGTACTTTCTACTTCTTACATTTTGAACCCAAATACCTGTACTTTCTACTTCTACATTTTGAAACAAATACCTGTCTTTCTACTTCTCACATGTTGAACACAATACCTGTACTTTCTACTTCTTACATGTTGAACCCAAATACCTGTACTTTCTACTTCTTACGTTCTGAACACAAATACCTGTACTTTCTACTTCTTACATGTTGAACTCAAATACCTGTACTTTCTACTTCTTACATGTTGAATCAAATACCTGTACTTTCTACTTCTTACATGTTGAACACAAATACCTGTACTTTCTACTTCTTACATGTTGAACTCAAATACCTGTACTTTCTACTTCTTACATGTTGAACACAAATACCTGTCCTTTCTACTTCTTCTCACATGTTGAACCCAAATACCTGTACTTTCTACTTCTCACATGTTGAACTCAAATACCTGTACTTTCTACTTCTTACATGTTGAACTCAAATACCTGTACTTTCTACTTCTTACATGTTGAACACAAATACCTGTACTTTCTACTTCTTACGTTCTGAACACAAATACCTGTACTTTCTACTTCTTACATGTTGAACACAAATACCTGTACTTTCTACTTCTCTCATGTTGAACTCAAATACCTGTACTTTCTACTTCTCACATGTTGAACTCAAATACCTGTACTTTCTACTTCTCTCATTTCCCAAACAGCTGGTTCCTTTAGTCTGAATGTGTGTTGGTGCGTGATCATTATTCTTTAGAGTCATTACGTGCCTATTGATTTGAACACGATCCGTGTATCCATCACTTCCTGGTCTTCTCTAAAGAAGAGGGACCGATGGAAACGTTGTCATGTTGCCGTTGTTCAGCATGGAAACATTCATTAGCTAACAATGACATTATTGATATTTTAATATAAAGGGAGGTCAGGTACTCTTTAAAACAGCTGGGTACTTTTTACTAAGTACACTTCAAAGCCTCTTTACTTTGACTTGAGTAAAGAAGTATAGTCAATACTATCTGTAGTTCTACTTGAGTAAAGGATGTGTGTACTTCTGCCAGCTCTGCTCATCTGCATGTGGCAGACACACCTAAGGGGAACCTGGGTAAACTATCTCTCCATTGGAGCCCATTAACGGTGAAAATGTAGAAGATTTAAAGAGCACAGAAGTGAAAGCATGGGGTGATGTGTAACAGCTCAGCAGGAATTGAAAAGTGGGACAACCTGAAGGGGAAATGTCCTTAATTTAAACCACAGTGATAATCAAGGAAGAGGATTCAAGCCGGGACCATTACTGGATTTCTGCA
Source organism: Champsocephalus esox (assembly GCA_036324585.1). Lineage (NCBI taxonomy): Eukaryota > Metazoa > Chordata > Actinopteri > Perciformes > Channichthyidae > Champsocephalus > Champsocephalus esox. The sequence continues at coordinate 4,110,271 of CM070499.1, forward strand.
GCTGATATTAGAGTGAAATAATTTCCTGCAGTTCAGAAGGAAATGAAAAACAACGGAAAGATGTTACTTCAGTCCAGAGTTTCCAGTGAGTGCGAGCGGAAAACAACCATCGCTGAGCCGACCTGACATATGTCCAAATAACACATGGCAGATTCATGCTGGATGTGCATAGGTAGGGATGCTGTAAAAGAGAATAATCAGGACAGATTTCTCCCGTTTATTTATTTGAGTATACTTCTGTGCTTCCTTTCATCTCCCGAAGAAGAAAGATAACTTCCAATCAACGTGGGAACGTATAATTTTCTATCAATTCTCCACTTCTAATGGTGGTGCATTATCCACAGAGGCCAGATGTATTCCTCCTCCTCTTCATCTTCCTCCTCGTCTTGCTTTTCAGAAAAACCATGACAGGCCCGTCTGTATTACCACATTACCCTGTGGGCCTCGATCAGAAAAGAAAGGGCGTTTATCCCTGCTGGCGTGACAAATGCATCACACATTGTTGGCCTCGGCACACATGTGGATCCGACAGCTAACGCCCATATGTTCGGTGTCCGAGGAACTCTGCAGGCCTCAGTGAGCAGCGGCTCCCGAGGGCCAGACGCACATCTTCAGTCTCACTTTCAGAATAAATGCGCTGTGAAATAATTAATCACGTCCTGTTTACCACAACTCATCCACAGCACTCAAATCCCTCTGGCTACTGGCCTCCGGTTGTGTGTGTGTGTGGTTGTGCCGTCGGAAAGCATTGTTTGACACAGCTTTGCACTCTGTTAAACAACAACTTCAGTCAAGACCAGAGAATGACCTTTGGACATCAGTTTCACCACATGGGGATATCACGGCGAAGAAGCGTTCATTTCTGTTACCACAGCGACTCAAACATTGACAATTAAGCTCATTTTAAGGTTGTATTTAGTGTCTCTACCGTGACATGTTTCCATGCTTTAATGTAATAAAAGTGCTGAAGCTCCCTAAGTAGGGAACTTTGGGATTTTAGCCTTTGCAGACCATTGATATGCACTAAAACCTAAATAAGACACTGCTACAGGAAAGGGAAAACCCCAAAAAGCCTCTTTAAGACTACCATTTCACAAAGATTTGTGTTACAACAACTTGTCCAACAGTGAGGCATTGTTTGCGCTCTAAAAACTAAAATATTTAGGAGCCTATGGTCAAAGAAGCCCGCCTGAAGCGTGAATCAGACACGTAGCAAACTGAAAATATACTAATCGTTGAATTTGTGAACAAACCATGCTGCAGTGTAATTCATTCGTGAAGTAAATGATATCCAGAAAGCTGTTCAGATCACTTTCCTGTATATAGTTCACTTGTCTTACACCAGTGGAACAAATAAGAGTTTGCACACGTCACCACAGCCTGTTCAGACATGCTTTAAGTCACAGTTATGGGTGATGTATCAGTTATGGATCCACAGGAGTGTTTTCTGCACACTGTAATCCATCACTCCATATTCTGCTGCTCTGCTACAGCCCCATGTAATCACACATATTGTCATGCATGACCTCTCCGTGTCAGCATGGATGAAAGCCCTGCAGCTCACACTGACTTTGGTTTTTTCTGGAGAATCTGCTGTTACAGTCCTGCAGCGATGGCAGAGCGCCTGTTAATATAGTCTCATGTAACAGAAAGGAGCTAGTTATATTTTCCTGCACATTGGGAAACATTTTTCTTTAAAAAAAACTGTGGAACATTTTATCATTTGACCCTGCCACTAACGGTGGTTTCATTTTCTCTTTAAATCCATAGAAAAGTAGAAACATTACTGGTTGATAGAAACTTCCACTCAAAGTGATGGACTAAGGGGCGGGACATCTCTAAGCGGTTGACCTATCACAACAGAGATGTCCAGCTAACCAATCAGAGCAGACTGGGCTCTGGTTTCAGACAGAGGGTGACAAGAAAATGAGCAAAAGAAAAAAATAAAGCGCTTTTTGAACATTAAAACACTGAAGAGGCACTAAACACTAATATACACCTGAAAATGAGCATAACGTGTACTCTAGCTACAGAAACTTCAAGTAGCTCATAATGATGCCATGAGAATATTGTTGAAAAGACCTCGATGGTCTAGTAGTGCAAGTGAAATGTGTGTGGCTGCAGGAGTCAATACTCAACAAGCTGTTTTAAGAAATCTTATGTATAAATCTATTTGCCGGCTTAATGACTGATGATGAAATCCTCTTATCGAACATAAGGTATAGTACACACTACCAATCACATTGGTATAGTTGTCTCTTTGTAGGATACCGATTTAAATTATTCTTAAACTATGAATTCTTGTTATGTTGTGTATGTAATTTATTATATGTAATGTCTCGTCTTTTATCTGGACCCTGAGTCTGTAATGAAGTGTTCATTCATTCATTCTAGAAGTTGCCAAATGATGGAAAACAATGGGGCAAACTTGCAATAGCTCCCTAACGCCATAGGTGCCACTACAGAGAACAGAATGACGTTGTAACTCTAAAATTAAACAAGCATGCATTGCAGTACCAAAGCTATGATAAATGTCATAGCAGAAAGGGGGGTGCACATTGGCACATCGTGTGTGTGTGTGTGTGTGTGTGTGTGTGTGTGTTTGTGTGTGTGTTTCCAGCCGCCCAGCTGCACCACACGTTGGCACAGAGACACATTTTCCCAGGCACACACACAAAAAATGGTTGATTAGTGAAAAATGTCAAAACTGCTGTGGAGCGCCAGACAAATCAAACCGAGCTGAAGGACTTTAATGATTTACATAAGAAGCTCTCTCAACTAAGTTTTAATGAAGTCGATCAAATGAATTTGTTAGCGGGGGTTTATTTACTTAACATTTGAGAGAAATGTCTTCAGATCTAACATCACTTTGAAAACCACTCGACGATCAAACGGAGGAAGAACAATCTGACGGACAACAGCTAAAATGTAGTGAAAAGTCATTCTAGGGCTGTACCCGAATATCCGTTCGTTGGAGTACTATTCGGGTTTCAATTTCGTTATTCGGATATTCGTTTTGTTTCTTTTTTCCTGTTTCTTTTTTTCTCAAATTGAATTTATTGAAATCTCCAATATCAACGTAAGAGCTTGTGCCTCTTCGTTATCGTTTACTTTCTCCGTCTTCATATGTCGATATTACTTTTCTCCGTTAATCTCCGTCAGGTTGTTTCCATAGCGCCGGGATCCGGAGTCATGGATGATCCTGTGGTTCTGTGTCCTGGATCGCGAGCCCTGGATCTTGAGTCGTGGCTGTGGTCCTGGATCATCGGTCCTGGATGGATATCCTCGTGGATTCATCTTCCTATTATACACACATGCATTTCCAAACATCTGGACTACCTATGTTGCAAATGTATTATCTTTTCAATTCACACACGGCATCTATTGCACGTCTGTCCGTCCTGGGAGAGGGATCCCTCCTCTGTTGCTCTCCCTGAGGTTTCTCCCATTTGTACCTTTAAACTGTGGGTTTTCTCTGGAAGTTTTTCCTTGTACGATGTGAGGGTCTAAGGACAGAGGGTCTAAGGACAGAGGGTCTAAGGACAGAGGGTGTCGTATTGTCATACTGATATTCTGTACACACTGTGAAGGCCACTGAGACAAATGTAACATTTGTGATATTGGGCTATATACAGGCATGAAAACGGGTCAGGGGTGAAAAAGGTGAGAAGTATATTATCCCTCTAGGGGGGTCCGGGGGCATGCTCCCCCAGAAGAAAATGTTGAATATTCCATATTTTAAAGCATCAATCTGATGCATTTTGAGATGCATTTTTTTTGCCAACCTGGGGAGAGCTGGAGAAACTTAACTTCAGCCATGAGTCAAAAATATTATGGCCTCCTTACTAAGTATTATCAGGGATGCAAACTCATCAGGTATGGAAAAGGTGACAAGGACCCGAGCCCCCCGACCCCACGGAATATCGGCTTTAAAATGAGGAATAACAGAGGATTTTAGCAGTCAGAACAACTAAAGCAGCAGTGTTAATAATAACAAACGCTAAAGAGTCACATCTAATAGAAATATATAAAAGCATTTATTTTAATTGTGTAGCAATCAGTTTATAATTTTGGCAGCACTGTTGAGCATTTTGAAAATCTATTGTCATGCCTCTGTGCAAGGCTGAGTCTTTCTATCTTTATGGGATCTGGTGTAAAGTAACTCAATTCATAAACTCAAGTACTATACTTGGGTACAATTTTGAGATACTTGTACTTTATTTAAGTATTTCAATGTTTTGCTTCTTTGTTCTTCTTCTCCTCTACAGTTCAGAGGTAAATGGTGTACTTTGACTCCACTACTTGTATTAATACCTTTAGTTACTTTACAGATGTGGATGAATGATGTGAAATATAATCAAGTGTTGAATCAGACTTTAGTTCCTCCTGGAGTAAATCCACCAGCTACCCTGCAGACTACAAAGCCATTCAGACTAGCTGCACCTCCACCAGCTTTGAGAACACTTTCATGATCAATCATTATAAAACACATCAGATATATTATTCTGAAATGGACCAATCTGCACAACGACTACTTTCACTGTCTTTCACTATATTTAGATGAGAATACTTTTCTACTTTTACTTGAGGAACATTTTGAATGCAGTACAGTGTTTCCCCTAGGATGGAGTCATAGCAGCGGTGCTAAGGCACGTGGGCCCAGTATAATGTGTGTGCGAAGTGTACCACGCCAATTTGTTTCTATGTGTCAGCACAAGAAAGGCTCTTGAGGCCTAGTACCAGGGCCGGTTCTAGCTAATTTGATGCCCTAGATTTTATATGTAAAGAATATTAGGATGAGCGCTGATGGTCAAAAATGTTTTTTCCCTCCCAGAGCTACCAGTGCAGCGCCCCCCAGATCTGGTGCCCTATACCAAAAATCGGCCCTGCCTAGTACATACAGTGGCAATGTCTCAACAATTAGCAAAATACACCTTTATTGAACATACAGTAACACAAATACTACAAATCCACATAACAAACAATGAAAAATGAAAAAGGGTCGCCACTTATTATAATAATTTTTTATTTTTTTTTGGGTACCTAGCTGGCGACCCCTAGCAGCGGCGCGCATATTTCAGCAGCGGCGCTGCACCGCCACTATTTGTATATAGGGGAAACACTGCAGTACTTTTACTAACAGAGTATTCCTTCCTACACTCTGGTACTTCTACTTTTACTCAAGTACAAGACCTGAGTACTTCTACTTTTACTCAAGAACAAGATCTGAGTATTTCTGCTTTTAATCAAGTACAAGATCTGAGTACTTCTACTTTTAATCAGTACAAGATCTGAGTACTTCTACTTTTACTCAAGTACAATATTTGAGTATTTCTGCTTTTAATCAAGTACAAGATCTGAGTACTTCTACTTTTACTCAAGTACAATATTTGAGTATTTCTGCTTTTAATCAAGTACAAGATCTGAGTACTTCTACTTTTAATCAAGTACAAGATCTGAGTACTTCTACTTTTAATCAAGTACAAGATCTGAGTACTTCTACTTTTACTCTAGTACAAGATCTGAGTGCTTCTACTTTTACTCAAGTACAAGATCTGAGTACTTCTACTTTTACTCAAGAACAAGATCTGAGTACTTCTACTTTTACTCAAGTACAAGATCTATACTTATACCACCTCCGTTTATAGCCTATGAATAAAAAACTATTAGAAAACGAAGGCTGAAGCTAACGTTAGCAGATAGTGACAATGTATGCTAGCTAGCTAGCTCAACGATAATATTGCGACAGAAACACTTTTCAGTGCACATCACGCTCTGCGCTCCGACAGGGAGCTCTGCTCTGAACACCTGAACGGCCCGTTCTAACAGCTGTTCACCAGCGGTCCAGTCTGTACCACAGTGACTCTGGACCGCACAGTTAATATTATGTGGCTGCTGAAGCTAGACCATCATCGCGCAGCAGCAGAGCCGACAGGCAGGAAGACTCGAGCACACAGCTCGCGCTGCATTATAATATATAAAAAAAGAACACCATGCGATTGCGTGTCATGATGGCACATAACAGCTCGCGGCCGCAGATTACTCCGGGTCCCTGACCCCCCCATACCCCAAAAATATTTTTATTGCAGATCTAGATGAATCACACAAACGACCTATTTTGGATTAAAAACGGCGAATTTCGCCGAAAGGTGAGTGATTTTCATGCCTGTATATAAATAAACATTGATTGATTGATTGATAGCAACAACAACTTCCTGTCAACAGCGCTAACTCTCCTTCAAAATAACAGCATGTCCATATAGAGAGGCGAAGTCCCTCCCCTTCCGGAGGGACTCATGGGACCTTATTTCGGAAAAACTATGTATTGAAGTCAATGGAGAGAGAAATATTATCTTTTGATCCCGTTTGAATTGTGCCACGAATTACACATATGATGATTGTCAATCTTAAATAATAATTTCCATGTCAAAAAAGTCACAGTTTGTCGTAAAATTGTTGAAATATAAGACTATGAAAAATATGCAACTAGAAAGACTACAAATCCCAGAGTCCCGGTCCCGACTAACTCCCCTTGTGTGTGTGTGCAGACTTGGAGTGATTTTCACCTCTTTTAATACTTTCCGCCTCATTCGGAAAGAAAGAAGTGAAATGTTCCAACGTGACGGCCGTCTTGGTGTGTGGTGCGAGACGGGAGAGGTAGTTGATGGAGCGGTTTCACACCAAAACAAAAATCTTCACAGTTTTACGACATTTTTATTTTATTGACTTGCAAAATTATCTTTTAAATTGACAAACATCATGTGTGTAATTCGTGGCACAATTCAAACGGGATCGAAAGACAATCTTTCTCTCTCCATTGACTTCAATGCATAACTTTTCCAAAATAAGGTCCCATGGAGCTCAACCGGAAGGGGAGGGACTTCGCCTCTCTATAGACATATACAACTGCAACGAAAGTAACAAACACAATGCGATATCCTTTTCAATTTCAAAGAACACAAATTGGGTTATATTAACAAATAACTATAAAACAACAATACTGTAGAATAACAAAATGAATGCCGTGAATACACAGAAATACGTGTTGAAGCGGTTCGCTGCTGGCCGAATATTCGCTGCTGATTACTACCGAATATCCGGAGCCTGAAAAATGGTATTTGGGAAAAGCCCTAACTCATTCTACTGAACTTCTGAGATTCTTATTTCACCAGCTCAGTTTCTATATTCTCTAAAGTCAAGTGAGCGAGGTGCCAGCCTTAAATATGAGATTGTGCGCTAACAACACCACCTCTGGAACAACAGTCTAATGGTCACAACTGGGGTTTAACTCCAGCAACATCTCCTGCCCCAAATACACGTTTGAGTAACTAAAGACAGCATCTGCTTCTCTGGCTAAAAATGATGTTCAGTTCGACCCACATCTGTGCTCTCTATAAAAGCGGATCATTTGACCGCCTTTCCCTCTGGCAGACCCTTCAGATCCGGCTAATTATATCCTCAAAAAGTACAATAAATATGTCTGTAAAGCACCACATGGGATGCAAGCACTGCCTTAGTTTGACATGAATAAAGCCACATAGCAAAGAGAAAGCAGAATAGTGAAGCTTCATTAGATGAAGCTTCACAGTTAGATAGGTATTCAATTTAACGCTGTAACACTTTCCGCTGCACCGTGTGAGAAGAAAATGATGTGAAATGAACTTGAAGGGGGAGAAAAAACACATTGAGGAGACATTGTCAAGGAAGAAAGAAGTTTGAACCTGAAATACTAAGAAATAATTGGACTTTTTGGAAATGATTTGCCTTTATAGTTAGAGGATAAGATGGATTCCACTTCTACCAACTCACTGGCTCAATTCTGTGAGCCATTGTTTTACTTCTTAACTTTTCTTAAAAATAGGAAAGTACGGTGGCCAACAAGCAACAACTACAACTTCTTTATTAGTTTAGTTTATTTATTATTTATAGTCTTTGTATTTGAAGCGTTTCGTCTATGCATCGTTTTAGTAAAATACTGCGCATCAAGTTAGTGAGTGTTTTCTAAAAGCCTCAGACACATGAAGTTCAACCAGGAAGACCGTCTTTACTCTTCATTTACTATTCCCACATTCCTTTACTTCTCTCTCTCTCCTCTCAATAAGTGATCGGGGGCGTCACTCTCCAGCTTAACCAATCACTTCCCTCTATTCCCAAGAGCCTATCATAGCACTCCGCCAAACCTTTTTAGTCTGCTCTCCCCTCTGACAGCTGTCATTTCAGGTGACTCGACGCAACCCTTTTCACCTCCTGTCCCTCTGAATCCAGGGTCAAGCTAAGCCCCTCCCCTTCAGACTGAACCCAACCATCCATTCACCACCACCAGGGTCAAGCTAAGCCCCTCCCCTTCAGACTGAACCCAACTATCCATTCACCACCACCAGGGTCAAGCTAAGCCCCTCCCCTTCAGACCAAACCCAACCATCCATTCACCACCACCAGGGTCAAGCTAAGCCCCTACCCTTCAGACTGAACCCAACTGTCCATTCACCACCACCAGGGTCAAGCTAAGCCCCTCCCCTTCAGACTGAACCCAACTATCCATTCACCACCACCAGGGTCAAGCTAAGCCCCTCCCCTTCAGACCAAACCCAACCATCCATTCACCACCACCAGGGTCAAGCTAAGCCCCTCCCCTTCAGACTGAACCCAACTATCCATTCACCACCACCAGGGTCAAGCTAAGCCCCTCCCCTTCAGACTGAACCCAACTATCCATTCACCACCACCAGGGTCAAGCTAAGCCCCTCCCCTTCAGACTGAACCCAACTATCCATTCACCACCACCAGGGTCAAGCTAAGCCCCTCCCCTTCAGACCGAACCCAACTGTCCATTCACCACCACCAGGGTCAAGCTAAGCCCCTCCCCTCCAGACCGAACCCAACCATCCATTCACCACAACCAGGGTCAAGCTAAGCCCCTCCCCTTCAGACAGAACCCAACTATCCATTCACCACCACCAGGGTCAAGCTCCTCCCCTTCAGACCGAACCCAACCATCCATTCACCACCACCAGGGTCAAGCTAAGCCCCTCCCCTTCAGACCGACCCCAACCATCCATTCACCACCACCAGGGTCAAGCTAAGCCCCTCCCCTCCAGACCGAACCCAACCATCCATTCACCACCACCAGGGTCAAGCTAAGCCCCTCCCCTCCAGACCGAACCCAACTATCCATTCACCACCACCAGGGTCTAGACCCCGGCGGTTTCATCGGCTCGGTTCTCCCCTCCCGAATGATACTTCCTGCACGACGGGGCCTAATCGCCAAAATCACCATTACATTAATTTGTGCATCTCTTACATCAAAACCGTCTCTCCTGATTGAAGTCAAGTTGGTGAAGATGTTTCTTACTTTGTGTTTTTGCACATTTGAGTTTTCACATTTGCGTTGTTCTTTAAACTGCAGTGCGTTACTCCTAATGGAAAGGAATGTTGTTTGCACGTCAGCCATCATAGAAAAGTATATAGATAAGTCGCCAACTTAAAATAATGTCACCCAAGTAATCGTATGTTATTGCAGAGCTGCATGCGGGAGTCTGAACAGATAGTGTGCAGTGGGATTTTTACAGCTAGTTGTTGAAGTACATTTTAAAAGCAGACAGCCATAAAGCTGAAGCATTCTGCAGGTGTATCTCTACGGGCTATTTCCATTTCCCGTGTTTTTATGTATTTATATTATTCCAAGAGAGAGTGATGTTTATTAGAGCCAGGGAACAAAAGGTAGCTCATTTCATTGAACGGAGATAAAAACTCATATGCTAGCTTCACAAACGCATACAGAAGTAATGTATGTCTTAATGAAAAAGACTTTCCCATCTGACGGATATTGACCATCTGTGTGTGTGTGTGTGTGTGTGTGTGTGTGTGTGTGTGTGTGTGTGTGTGTGCGTGTGTGTGCGTGTGTGTATATAGCACATGCTGTACTGTACCAGATTGTATTCTGCTCTCTGACTCACATATAATAAATGTGGGAAGGTTGTTCTCGTCCCCTCTTGAGGTTTAATGAGAAGCAGGCAAAGGGAAAGGTCTCACTGCTTATGAATCGCCACCAGGCACACACACACACACACACACACACACACACACACACACACACACACACACACACACCTAAAACTGAGCAATAACTACGATTTAATAGAAGAAAAAACACAGACGTTTTATAAATGATTTCTCAATTCCATTCCTGTTAAAGCATAATGAAAGCTCAAGGAGCAGCATATCATCCATTGATTCTATTAATTACTTGTTATGTTAAATATTTATTGAAAACTGAATAAAAGGAGTGACAGTTATGTAGAAAAATCTACATAATATTTTCCACACATTAAAAAATAAGCAGATTTTAATAGCAATATTTCTATTTACAGCGAAAGGTAATTAAGTCCATTTTACTATCAATTTTCTGTCTTTGTTATCATTTTTTACTCACATGTTTTGCTTTTTTGTTGAACATATAATTTAATCTACCTAACATCACACCTCTACGATGCATTTGTACTATTATGGGCTTCTTTTTATTCAATTATTTTAGGCTGTGGCCGCCTTGACAAAGTGAAATGCTTGAATTAGTTGGATGGGGTAAAAAGGAGAATATTCACACACTCAACGCCGTGTCAGATTGACGGGAGATTGGCGGCAAATTGCGACTTTTTCCCATTAACACGGGAAATCTGTCACAGCTGGAGACACTTTGGAGATTTAATTAGTGGACTTTGTGTCCACCAGGTAAACAATGAATTATGCATGACTTTACTCCCCTGGTGCCAGCGCTACAACAGGAACTGTCTGATAGCAAACGAGCTAATGTGGACGAGAGATTGGAGAAGTTTTAAACTTTGTTAGGGTCCCTGGAGTCGGAAACATGCAAAGGAAAGTTTTCTGATGCATTGTGGGAAGTCAAATCTCATGGAGGATGTACAACGGCTAAATAAAAACATGGAATCTGTCTTTACTGATATATTTTTATGGAAAAGACATGTTCTAAGAAGAAAATGATTTAAATATTTTTGCTGAAATTGACATTTCTGGAGAAATTGTAGTCATATTATGCAACAAGGAATAACTGACCAATCACAGCAAGGGGAATGATTAGGGGCGGGGCTTGTATCCTGTTTTGAGATCTCATGGCACAAATGCCATGATTTTAGGGATGCAATTAAAAAAACAAAAAATCATAATTAATTTGCTCGTTATCTCCTCGATTGATCTTTCCTTAAAATGTTTAAAATGTCTGAGGGGATATCTTTTAAAGTGATTATTTAGCCAGACTTTTTTTTTAAATATGTAAATGATAGAAAATGTCTTAAAATCGGAGGTAATTTTCACTAAAACATGATACATTTTTTAAAAAGAACCAGAAAATGTCTATTTTTCAGCAGCTGAAAACTATTTGTAGACTATGACGCACTCCGAGTTAAATGATTATCATATCAATATTCTTCTGTTGTTTAACTTATTGATTAGTCTGGTTTAAATGGGAACGGCTGTCAGTTGTTGAAGCTGCAATCAATCAATCAATGTGTATTTGTATAGCCCAATGCACTCATCCTAATCTAGTCCACTGTATTTCCTTTCATTTCTAATCCCCAGCAGCGCCTCCATGTGATCCGTTCTCCACAGCAGCTCTGTGCCCAATGTCTCGACTTCTCAGGAAACACAACCAGCTGAGGTCGAAGCTCTTCTCCCTTCTACATGTTCACAGTCGAGCCCCCCATCCTCCCCACCGTAGTGGACATGGGAGACACAGGTGGAAATCGATTAAATGGTTAGAGCTCACAGGGATGGGGGGTCTGTCGGCTGCAGCTCCGTCTCATTACCACGTAATGCACTTCTCTTTCTCCCCTCACCTTCTCCATTTAAAGCGCTACACGATCGCTCGGCCATTCCTTTGAGGTTTCTCATTAACGCTGAAGGAATGAGAGGTGAGGCTTTACACGACCTCTCTTTGGGGACGAAGCTACATCCCTTCCTCAGAACCAAAAAAAAGTGTGTTTTCTTTGTTTTTTCCTAAATGACAGGAAACCGCATTAATTTGCATATCCGTCTGAGAACTTGCTCTGCCAGTTTGCTTATTCACGCAGTGAGTGAGACTTTTTCCAAAAATACAAAATGAGATCATCTCATCAGAGAATTACTATGATCACAATGCCTGTCAACACACAGGCAGACATCACCAAGGCGACGTAATGTCCCACATGCAGTGTACTCCCATTGTGGCAGATGACAATACATGACATGGCTATCAACATGAAATCCACCATTACATCTGCTGCTATAGTCAGGCAAAGTCTCCTGCTGATGCTCAGGTGTATATCAGCATGTAGTGTCTCTACTTTAAAGAGTCCTCTCCTGCTGATGTTCAGGTGTATATCAGTATGTAGTGTCTCTACTTTAAAGAGTCCTCTCCTGTTGATGCTCAGGTGTATATCAGTCTGTAGTGTCTCTACTTTAAAGAGTCCTCTCTTGCTGATGTTCAGGTGTACATCAGTATGTAGTGTCTCTACTTTAAAGAGTCCTCTCCTGCTGATGTTCAGGTGTATATCAGTATGTAGTGTCTCTACTTTAAAGAGTCCTCTCCTGCTGATGTCCAGGTGTATATCAGTATGTAGTGTCTCTACTTTAAAGAGTCCTCTCCTGCTGATGTTCAGGTGTATATCGGTATGTAGTGTCTCTACTTTAAAGAGTCCTCTCCTGCTGATGTTCAGGTGTATATCAGTATGTAGTGTCTCTACTTTAAAGAGTCCTCTCCTGCTGATGTTCAGGTGTATATCAGTATGTAGTGTCTCTACTTTAAAGAGTCCTCTCCTCCTGATGTTCAGGTGTATATCAGTAGGTAGCGTCTCCATGCTGTAATGTTCAAAAAGCCCTTGATTTTTCTCATACTGCCTGTGCTGCAGCACCTCTTTTCACCCTCTGTCTGGAACCAGAGTCCAGTCTGCTCTGATTGCTTCAATGTGTTGCAGTACTAGCCGATAGAAGTGTTACGATTATGCAACTATTGAGATGTTTGCCTTTGCAGACCATTTACATGCACACAAACCTATATAAAACACACTACAGGAAAGGAACAATTATAATCCTGACATTAGGCACCAGCAACGCATACAGAAATAGAGGGACATTTGCATCATAGAGCTCATGAAAGGTTATCTGCCAGTGTGCGTGTGTGTGTGTGTGCGTGCGTGCGTGCGTGCGTGCGTGCGTGCGTGCGTGCGTGTGTTTAATTGTGTTAAGCTGTTGCACCCCCCCCCTCCCGCAGGTGATTGTCAGCGTGGCTACCTGAGCTGTGAGGAGAAACATTTTCCGGCGTCTAAACTTCTCTCCGTCAGACGGGAATGTCACCGGACGGAGAAGTGTCCTTTAAAGAGAGCGGAGGAGTCGAGCCAAATGTCAACTGAGAGAGAATCAAAGAGTAGAAGAGTCACCCAGATCTGAACGAGAGGTGGAGGAGCTTTAATTTGAGGGTGGGTCCTCCTTTAAATAGCTTTACGTCGCTAAGGAGCAGAAGATCTGGCGGCGGAGGGCGTGAGCTTTTCCACAGGAAGTCGTGAAACTAAATGTTAAGTTGATGCAGAAACCGTCACTGTGATCAATTTGAGTCAATTTGATCTCTCTCTGCTTTTCGAAGCTAAATGTGTGTAATGCTGCTTTTAAGGTAACACACATATCCAATACACTGGAAGCACATTATAAAAAGGCATTTAAAAAGCGAAGACAATACAACACACCAGGTATCACATACATGGATAGAAACAACAACTCATCCAAATGCTGCGTCAAAGAGATACGGTTTTAATGTCGAAGTATCGACCGTCGCAGCGGACCTGCAGGGATCGGGCGGTTTGTTCCAGATGGTCGGGGCATAACAACTAAACGCTGCTTCTCCATGTTTGGTTCTGACTCTTGTAACAGAGAGCAGACCCGTCCCAGAGGACCCGAGACTCCTGGATGGTTCATACTTTGCAGGAGATCGTTAATATAATTTGGTCCTGGTCCACTTAGTGCTTTAAAAACCAGCAGTAGTACTTTCAAATCAGTTCTTTGGCCGACTGGAAGCCGGTGTAAAGACTTCAGAGCTGGACTGATGTGATCCACTTCCTTAGTGTCGGTGAGGACTCGAGCAGCGGCGTTCTGAATCAGCTGCAGCTTTCTGATGGATGTGTTAGTGCGACCTGCGAAGACAGCAGTCGAGTCTACTGAAGATAAAGGCATGGACAAGCTTTTCTAAATCCTGCTGTGACATTAGTCTTTTAATCCTAGATGTGTTCTTCAGGTGATAGTGTGCAGACTTAGTAGCTGTTGAAATGTTTTGAAGCCTTCTTTGCTGAAAGGAAATTGTTCTACAAGCATCAAATAATTAATGTTAGAGCTGCAACCATTACTCAATCTTTGGAAAAGTAATCGGAAACTATTTTTTTTAATCAATTAGGACTCAAATTGTTAAACTGTTGGAGATGTTTATAGCTTTTTCCTAATGCAGGGGTCGGCAACCCGCGGCTCTTCAAGCCCTCTGCTCTGGCTCCCTGGAGCTTAGACAAAAATAAGAAGGAAATAAAATAAAAATATTTGTAGGACTATTTATATTTTGTTGCATGGTTGAAATATTTTTGTATTTTGAGGGCAGGGGTGTCAAACTCAATTTCATCACGGGCACATCAGCATTACGGTTGCACTCAAAGGGCCGGTTGTAACTTTAAGACGATATAAAAATACATATATAAATATTAAATATACAAAATAATGTAATCACTTTATTGCCTCTGCATTGGATTATTATCGGATAGGGTAAAAACTTCATAAATAACTACGTCTGAAAGCAGAAATCTAGGACAAATAAGTGCAAGTCTCTTCAGTGAGAATGTCACACAATTATTTTAAAAGAAAATCCAAATTCTTAAAAAAAAGTGACATTAAAAAAAAGATGCATTGTGGGACATGTAGTTTATGGACATCGTGCATCTGTAAATCGGCCTGTAACCGTATAATAAACATATTACATTCTTTCAGAGCTCTTGCGGGCCACATGAAATGAAGTCGCGGGCCGGATTTGGCCCCCGGGCCTTGAGTTTGACACCCCTGTGAAACTGTGACACGTACATTTAAAAACAAAACGGTTTTAATTAGGTCAACTAGAATATGCGCCACATCCTGCTGCGGCCCCTTTTCCTGCAGGCGAATAACCGGGACCCCCGGCTCGATGAGCGAACTATGGATACATCGAAGAAGAGAAAAGCATGGGAGGAACAGAGGGTTTGATTCTGCGTGGACAGAGCGATGCTGGCTGAGCGGGATGTTTGATATGTTTGATATGTTTGATGTGCTGCAGCCTTTTCGTATCGAGGACCAACACGGGAGAGGAAGACAGCTGACGATCTTCAGTCATAATTCAATCAGTTAACTTTTCTTATGTTTTATTCATTTCAAAGTGGGCCCATTTTAAAATTATATTCATTTCCTTCAAATGTGCGGAGGACTCTGCAAGTGCTGACTTATTTTAGAGTAGTGTCTTTTTTGTATTCTCCTTTCATTCGTTCTTTGTTTATTATTAGAGGTTAACAGTTTTCTAGAATGTAATAAATAATAAATGCAAAAAAACTGTAGTTTGTGTCTATGATGTCACAATAAATACCACTTTGTAAGCTATCAAGCTTTCAAATATGTTTTTGCGGCTCCAGACAAAAAATGTGGTGGAAAAGGGGCGAAATGGCTCTTTTGGTCAAAAAGGTTGCAGACCCCTGCTCTAAAGTACCGTACTTTTCGGACTATAAGCCGCGACTTCTTTCCCCATTTTGTTTGTGCAGCTAACGGCCACTAGGGAACCTCCTAAATCTATGGATTTTACAGGTAACATTAACCACCTTTAACTCTACGGGCTCTAGGACCGGTCCGCGCCCGCCACCTTTAAGCGGCGGGCTCCAGCAGGAAAAGCTGGAGGCCGGAAAAGAGTGAGACAGGTAGCGCGCCAAAGTAAAAGTGGAACTGAGAGACAGAACGAGAGCGAGACAGACGGACCATTTAGCTGCTGAGGCGGCTCATATGCAGGTGCGCTTTATAGTCCGAAAAGTACGGTATATATTTGGGTCGTGGACTAAATAAGAAATGTAAAGACATTAATCTACATTTAAAGATTGGCTTTGTTTATTTTCTGTGAATTAAACACAATGTTCACAGGATCTTTAGTTCAAGTTATGAACAGATATGCAGTGAGTGTTTTAAATAAGCCAATGGATTAACTGTGTCTAAAGGTTTCTATGTGTTGCAGTTCAAAAGCATTTAATCAGTTCATTGACAATTTAACTTCATGTTGGTCATTTAGATGTTTGTTCTTCGAAATGCTAAGCGCAAAATAAAAGCAGTTTGTAAGGACCTTGTTATTCTTTGACTTGAGGATATGATTTCTATCCTGTCATGTGGAAACATAACTTTCAGCACACAGTGTTTCCCCCCCGGTTTGACTCCCGAGACGAACGAGAGGTCATGCTGACCGACAAGATGGAGGAACACCAGTAACACATTCTCAGAAGCTTCAAATCACCGGGTTCCGGCTTAGTGACGTGCATTCAACTTCACGACCTTTCACCAGAGAATCAAACAAAGGCTTGTTAAAGAAGTTAACACTAAGCCATTATTCTCCTACGGGTCAGAACACATGACCTCCTTTATTTGATATTGATCATATTAACTGTGGAAATTGATGTGAGATATTGTACCGAAGAAGTGTGTTACATTTGAAATGGCAGAAAGTCTTGTTGCAATTTCCAGATATTAAAAGAGGTCCCTTGAGTTTCTCTGGTAATTATCAATAGTAGCAGTTAAGTGAATACTGTTCAAACAATACCTGTGTTTTATATTGATTTCTCTGTTTTATCCTTTCATAAATGTGAGGACTAAACTGGCGATAAACAAAGAGCTGTTTAGAGTAAACTGGGTTTTATTGCCCTGTGGGGGAGGTGGAGATATGCAGGACAGGGTGCTAGGTGGGGGAAGAGTATATTCTGCTTAAGATCTCTAGCATGTCATGTTTCAGGGAAGTCTACATATCTTGAATAGTATATGTGTGGGTTTATACATTCCTGTGTGTTAATAGTTGAAGGAACAAAAGGTACATTTTTCCTCTCAAATGTAGAGTTTTTTTTATAGATTCCTGGAACAATGTTCCCTTTTTCTTAAAAGTAGATTAGCGCAATAGTGTTTTTCTTTGACTTTTTACCTGTTTATCAAAAGGGTGTTTTAAGCTATTTGGGAAGAAGGGAGATGCAGAATTAATGGTGATTTCTGTTTTGAGTGAAAAGATTATCCCTTTGAGTGTTTTTTTTGGGTTAAACCATCGATAGGCTTTGCAAATTGGGAGGGACATTTTCCCTGATTTTAATGATGTGCATCCTGCAGGCCTTCCCAACACCTGTGGCTTTCATAGCTGCCCGCGCTGATTCCCTGTGAGACAGCGTTTTGGTATCTCCCAAATGAAACTCCACCCCTTTCTGTTGGTTTTGGGACAAGCAACTTGTTGTTCCCCCTCTCTTCTCGCGCGGCTCGGACCGGAAGGTCGGGGCAGCCCGTGAACAAGGCCAGGAGTAGGCATACTCCTGACATTACGCATATGATATGGCTTTGTATGGTAATGTATTATATGGTATTGCATTATTACCTTTTATGATTAAAACAGATTTTTGTTTAACCCTCGGCCTGGTTGTTTTGAGTGTTCCTTTTTTTAAAGCAAGCACATAGGAACGGCGCGGAGAAAAGTAGTACCAACTCCTTCATAACGGAGCAGCTTGAAGGGATGAACAAGACTTCCAGCATTACAGATTTGAATAAAATAGAGCTTTGTAGTCGTTTTAAGTATTGTCCTAAAACAAATCAATGTTCTCTCCGACATGTTGCATTGTAGTTCGTTTCTCCGGCCTCCAGCACCATGTTTTCATTATGGATTTGAGATGTGCAATTGTATATAGCTAAATATAGAATGACATATTTAGACTACTAAGTCAAATGTATTAAATATCAATAACACACTTAAAGGTGTGGTAGGTCATTCCCTTCAGAAACACTTTTTGTTATATTCCATGGAATGCTCTTAACATCCCGATAGCAAGGAATATCTGTGCTTTGACAAAAAATCCATAAAAACATATCTGTGGAAGCTGTAAAAAGCACGACCAATCATCTGAGCCGGCTAAAGTAACAGGATGACCTACCTGCCTGTCAGCCCTCCATCGGGGCACAAACTGATCTCGTGCCCTCATTGGTCATGTGCGCGTTCGTGTGTGTTGGAGGCAGGGACGTGCACAGACATTTGGAGGGGCTATTGCTCTAAACTAGATAAAGGGCAGCCCCCGGACCCCCCTGAAAACGTAAGAACTTTTTATAAAAAAATAAATAAATGAAAACCAGGGGAAAAAATTGTTGCGGTCCATATCTCATTAACATATCTAATGTTAGTGACTATTAAATATAAAATGCGGACAATTCTGTTTTAATGTAGTTTGACCATTGTAACTGCTGTGCCTTAAATAAAATCACTAATTAATTAAACCAGTTCAATACGCATTATTCTTATTCTTATCATTCATTATGAGCGCAGTAACGGTAAGGTATCTAATTACTTATGTATTTAGTATTCCATAACTTAGTAACAGAGATGGTCAAACTAAAGTAGAGACATGGCAGAAATCCTACAATGAAGCGGGACATTGAAGTGTTCTCCTGTGAGAGGGCGATCAAGAAAAGAGAGAGGGAGTTTACGGAGCAGATGAAAAGACACAGAAAGACAGAAGCACAATAACAAGTATATTTAGGTGTTTTTTTTTGGTAAATAGCCGACGGTGTCAAGAGGAAGTAAAGTCCCTGGTTTGTCCCCTATACTCTAACTGCCATGAGACAACTCAAAATCAATTTAAGTATATTTAAAAACGGGAACATTTCCGGGGACAGATTGACCCGAGGATTGGCCACCAAAGCCAGCCAGGCACATGATCACCATAGCCATATGAGGCCGGACCGGACTCGGAGGGCTTCCCTTTGCTTTCAGCTGTCAGATTGTACACAAAGTCACGTGACTGGGGGCAGATGGCAGCGCTGACAAGGTGTGTTTTATCGCAGCGAGACTCTACAATACTAATTGTGGGCTTATCATGTTTATTCGGCCACAACAGAAAAAAAATACTTTCGCTCTCTCCAGAGGGGCAGGGCAGCCAAAAAGTTCAAAAGAGCCGTTGCCCGGGCAACATTAGCCCGTACCTGTGCACGTCCCTGGTTGGAGGAGGGGCTCCGTGAGGAAGGGGCAGATTTGTTCCGGTTGTGTATTTTCCAATTCTAGCGCACTCGAGCCGGTTTTTCAAAAATTACCTACCCCACCTTTAAGGTTTAACGTTGAATCATCGAGCCCTGATGTCAATTTCTATCGCATCGATTATAATATCACAACTTCCTCTGCTCATATAAATATACCAAAATGACCCATTCAAAAGAGGGGAAATCCTCATATACTCAAACAAAAATAACTAAATAAAAAATGCCCGAAGAAATCTCAAAATAGTGACCGAAAAGACCGACATTGGCCACAAGGCTATGAATAATACATGATAATGCATTCAGCGGTTGAGGCTTTAGCATACTTGAAGTCATTCCACATTTAGACGGCAACTTAATGCACAAATTATGATATTTACGAGTTAACATATCGAATAAAACCCCACCAACGCAGAGTGATGCGACCTGATGGCACTTTCAGTAGAAGCCACTGCTATTCGGAGTGAAATCACAGTATTGGCAAACACGTCCTTGTTATTTCTGGCACTGGGATGAAGAAAGGAACACAAAGTCAGTCTGAGCTTTCTAAATAAAGAATGTTAAGATCACATTTCCGCTGGTTTTATGCTTGAATAAAACAAAGGACGCATCTAAATCTTTCATCAAACAAGGAGGAAATGTAGGGCTGCTGACATACTACAAGGATATGAATAGGTTTCACTGAGGCCAAATAATGCAAAGCCTCCTCTTCCTCTTCCTCGCGTGCTTCGCCCTGCAGTGATTGGATCTGACATGACTCCTGAATCAGATCCATGGGCTTTTAATATAGGATGTAAAGTGGGTCAAATTTCCACTTGGGCTCTTAAAACTCTCCAATCTGGACCGCAAATGCTGACATGAATAATGTAGCTGCGAAAAGTAATTGATAGTAAGTAGGGGGAGGTTTAGAGAGAGGGGGGGAGTCTTGAAGGAAGGGAGTCAAAACGTCTGAGCAACTTTAGTTTCTATTTCTGAAACATCTGGCTTCTCTCTGAATCAAAGTCCCTCTCTTAAGGACACAGCGAAAGAAAGGAATAAATATAGACGAGTAAAAGTACAGTACGACTTCAAATAGGGCTGGGCAACATGACACAAATGGGAAAAGGACTTTGTGCAGCCATATCAATCCGCAGAAAGAAGTCCCTTCAATTTAGTTTTCCTTTGGTTGAAAACACTTTTTTAAATATTTATTTTTGATATTTGTGGAGAGCGTGACACTTTGAATTCATGGTGGCCTAAACTGTACTCTGTAAAGAAGACGAGAACAAGATACCGCAAGACAAGGAAAGAGGTTAAAATATTAAAAGCTTAGACATAGAAAATAGAAGAAGAAGACAGACAGGAAGTCGGTACCAAGTCTGCCTCACTGCACTTATCCCTTACTGTGCCTGATATATGGTCACACACACACACATCACATACGTCACACCCACCCACCCACCACACACACACACACACAGCCTCTCTCAACCCTGAGTGAGGGCAGACAAACAGCTCGTTAGTAAAGGATGAATAAAGCCTTCAGACACACACACACTGATCAGAGACACACACACTGAAGCTACACCTGATCAGAGACACACACTGAAGCTACACCTGATCAGACACACACATTGAAGCTACACCTGATCAGACACACACATTGAAGCTACACCTGATCAGACACACACACCAGTTCGCCTACAGGGCCAACAGGTCCTTGGAGGACGCCATCGCCACAGCTCTCCACTCTACCCCGTCTCACCTGGAGAGTAGGGGGAGCTACGCACGGATGCTCTTCGTGGACTTCAGCTCTGCATTTAATACCACCCTCCCTGACAGACTGGTGACCAAGCTATCAGTCCTGGGAGTATCCCATTCCTTGTGTCTATGGACTAAGGACTTCCTGTCTGATCGCCCCCAGAGAGTGAGGATAGGCCCCCACACCTCCACGTCCCTCAGTCTCAGCACCGGAACACCACAGGGCTGCGTGCTGAGCCCCCTACTATACGCCCTCTACCCTATGATCTCGTCCCCGCCCACACCAGCAACTCCATCATAAAGTTAGCTGATGATACCACCGTGGTGGGCTGCAGCTCAGGGGGTGACGAGACCGCGTACCTGGACGAGGTGGAGCAACTGCTAGCGGTGTGCAAAGTAAACAACCTGCAGCTGAACAAGCTGAAAACCCAGGAAATGATCATTGACTTCAGGAGGAAGAAGACCGTCATGCAGCCCCTGTACATTGATGGAGGCTGTGTGGAGAGAGTCTCAGTGATCAAACACCTGGGCGTTCACCTGGCGGAGGACCTGTCCTGGAGGACCAACACCACAGCAACAGAGGGCACAGCAGAGACTCTACTTCCTGAGAATACTCAGGAATTACCACCTCAGACAGGACCGGCTTGTGTCCTTCTACCGCTGTGCCGTGGAAAGCATCCTCACCTACTGCATCTGCGTGTGGTTCCTCAGCTGCACAGCCGCAGAGAGGGGTGCGCTCCAAAGGGTCATCAACTCGGCCCAGAAGATCATCGGTTGCCCCCTCCCCTCCCTGCAGGCATAGCTCTCGTTGCCTAAAGAAGGCAGTCAAGATCCTCAAGGACCCTCACCACCCGGGTAACGAGCACTTTGGCTGCGCTCAGGCAGGCGCTTCCGTACCATGTCTTCCCAGACTAACAGACTCAAGTTCAGTTTCTTTCCCAGGGCCATATGTGCACTAAACGCTGCTAATGTTTAAATTATATAAGCCTTCCGTGCAATACGAGGGGAATCGTGCAATTTAAATTATTTATTATTTATTTATGTACATATTCCCCATCATGTCTTTTTTAAGTCCCATTTATGGTTTTTATTGTTTTTATAGTGTCTTGTTGTCGTTGTACCTGTACAATGACAAAAAATAAAGATCTATCTACACACACTGAAGCTACACTTGATCAGACACACACACACACACTGAAGCTTCACCTGATCACACACACACACACACACACACACTGAAGCTACACCTGATCAGACACACACTGAAGCTACACCTGATCAGACACACCTTCACCTGATCAGACACACACACACACACACACTGAAGCTACACCTGATCAGACACACACTGAAGCTACACTTGATCACACACACACACACACACTGAAGCTACACCTGATCAGACACACACTGAAGCTACACCTGATCAGACACACACTGAAGCTACACCTGATCACACACACACACACACACACTGAAGCTACACCTGATCAGACACACACTGAAGCTACACCTGATCAGACACACACTGAAGCTACACCTGATCAGACACACACTGAAGCTACACCTGATCACACACACACACACACACTGAAGCTACACTGATCAGACACACACTGAAGCTACACCTGATCAGACACACACTGAAGCTACACTTGATCACACACACACTGAAGCTACACCTGATCACACACACACACACACACTGAAGCTACACCTGATCACACACACACACACACACTGAAGCTACACCTGATCAGACACACACACACACTGAAGCTACACTTGATCACACACACACTGAAGCTACACTTGATCACACACACACACACACTGAAGCTACACTTGATCACACACACACTGAAGCTACACTTGATCACACACACACTGAAGCTACACCTGATCACACACACTGAAGCTACACCTGATCAGACACACACTGAAGCTACACCTGATCACACACACACTGAAGCTACACCTGATCACACACACACACACACACTGAAGCTACACCTGATCAGACACACACACACACTGAAGCTACACTTGATCACACACACACTGAAGCTACACTTGATCACACACACACACACTGAAGCTACACTTGATCACACACACACACACTGAAGCTACACTTGATCACACACACACTGAAGCTACACTTGATCACACACACACTGAAGCTACACCTGATCACACACACTGAAGCTACACCTGATCACACACACACACACACACACACACACACACACACACACACACACACACACTTCATGAAAGAAAAACAGCATTTCTCTTGAGTTTAAATCTAATCAGTTATTTCACTCTAAAGGCGAACACGGCACCATCTTAAAGTGCGTAGAGCTTCATCAGATTCTTGAGCCCAAATTGTGAGCAGCTCAGCAATACTGTGGCTTCTCTGGCCATGGGGCTAATTCCCTTTCTTCAGCGATAGTGCTTGTTTGCCAGCTCCTCTTTTGTTTATTGCAAAACAACCAGCTGCTAAATGCACCATTTAACGGCTTTCTCTTCCTGCACACAACTCGGAGTGTGTGGCAATATATCTACAAGGATGCTCAGTCATCTAGCTAATAGGCTAACTGCTAGAGTAGGGAGAGACATGAGGCAGAGGCACTGGATGAGGTGAAAGGCACAGGTGCATGCTGGGGATTTGAAAACAACAACAGGTAGTTAATGTGTGTTTGCCACAGACAGAAGCTGCAGCAGCTATTGTCGCAAAACTTCTCTGAGTCATAACTTTGTATTTCAAGAGGCAGAGTGACTCATGGCATGTTATTGCCAATTCCTCTGTGAATACATGTGCATTCATCAACTCCAATAGACTTAGAACTGCAACACTGAGAGAATAAAGAACTTTTTGAACATGTAAACATAAGACCAGAGAGAGGCGCTAAATAGTGATACGAATCTTAAATAGAAAAGAAGATAAGGTTGGTGGTGGTGGGCTTAAGACGTTAACCTTGCTCAAAGGTATTTTGTAATTTACTGAAGTAGTACATTTTAGAGTGTGTCTCAAGCCTTGATCTAACTCCTTGAATCATTCCTGCATGTAAAGCATAGAGTCACACACACTCACACACACACACACACACACACACACACTGATCACACTCTGAATCCAAAAGGAAAGTGACACAATAAGGACACAAAAGCATCTCATCTCTTCATCTGAGGCGCACGGCTTCTTATCGGCGAAGGTGAGCTCAACACTTGTTCGGCTCGGGGGAAATGTGGGACGCCTTTTCACAAGTGGACCGGTCACCCACTTTATATGAAGATTAGGCTCGCCGCCGACTTCACAAAGACTGGAAGAGACAGGGGGAAATAAACACGGGAACCGAGATAATAACCCTGCTATGTTGGATATGAGATTGCTTTACTGGGACTTGGCTTCTTCACGGTGGGAAAGAAATGTACTTTTGACAAATACGAAGTGCAAACAGAACTACAAAACATGGGATATAAATGTGTAACCATCCCAAGTCTTACCTACTGCATTGTAGCTTTAAAAAAGGGCCATATTCTGCTCCTTTCCAGGTTCATGTTAGTGCCACATGCTTTAAAATGTTCAAAAAGTTTTTCACATACCTGGGCTCGACATTAAGGACTGCCACCCGGGGCCATCTAGTATTTAGCTCGGGCAATGAAGCCTCACCTGCTGGTTCCCCGATCGGGCAATCTATTATGCCAGTCTCATGCAGCTCACGGATCAGTACTGAGTGACCCGACAGTCAAACTAAACGTATCTATAGCTAGTTACGGTAGTTTGAGAGGTCATTAAAATAGCTACGTGTGATATTCTAACCTGAAGTGTTTTGTCCGCTCACCGCTGATCATGCAGAGCTACGTGTCGACTCGTCAGCAGCAGCTGATCTCTCTCTCCCGTCAGATTAGACTCGCGTTGATGTCCATATCGATCAGATCCAGCTAGTTCTAGCTAATGATATGACTACCTGCTTATTAAAAGACACCTAAACAATAAGTGTCGCTATGCAACCGGATGAGGCCAAAAAGTATAGCGCAGCATTATGCATTTGTTTACATGCCCACCGGAACCCCGAGGCATTACCAACAGATCAACGCACAATCAACCCATCCAGGACATCTCTTTCTCCACATTAAGTGTGAGACATTAGAGTTGACTATTCTTGTCTGTCACATACTCTTCTTGTTTGTCACATAAGTGGCGCAACTGAAGCGGTATTGCGCTAAAGGGAAATTATTTTGACCAGACATTTTGACCAAAGAGATTTAGATTTGCCGGCTAACGGGAACTCTGACGTCGCCATTTTGTGTGCTTCGCGGATGCGCTCGGCTCCTCTCGACTGCTGCTCGGGTCTGCTCGGTCAGCTTCCGGATGAGGAGGCATTCGTTCGACCAATTTACAGCAGATAACATTACAAACATTTTTAACAGGGGCCATAATAGTGTAAATAATGTTTGTTTTGGCAGTTATAACTGAATGTAATGTTTTCTACTTTTTCCCATCTGGGAAGGCATTTGCCTTCATCAGATGGAAAGTGTTTTGACCAACAACTTAAGTGTTTCTTAAAGCTATGCAGGGCATGCAAGCGAGCAAACACAAACAAGAACAAACAAACAAGTGAAATGAAGAATACAATTGAGATGGTACAATACAATATTGTGGTGGTTCATCTTATAATTCAGTCTAGAGAACCAGACAGCATCTAAGACCTGCACAAATCTAAATGTTCTAGGGGGAGGCCCCCCTAACCCTTTGTGCGTCATTTCGTCTGCGTGCATTTTTCAGGGCAATCTCTATTGCGCTCAGGGCCATCTGTAAATTAGCTTAGATGGCCCACAGTAAGCTACAGTATGCATACTACACTGGGATTTTAGCCTTTGCAGACCATTTACATGCACACAAACCTCTATAACACACAACAGGGATACGATATTACTTTATTTGTCAGATCAAGTCTGAAATTTGACTAGCGTCACAGCAGCTCCATGTCCAACTTCAACAGACAAATATTCAGACAGAAAATAAATAAATAAGCATAATAGGACCCCTTTAAGAGGGGGCTTTCACCCAATACGTGAGCTTCACTGAGAGATAAACACACGTCTAATGTTGCATTAATAGCCAATTAATACAGAAATTTGAAATATGCTTAAAGCAACACTATGTGCCCTGGATCCACAGCCAGCAGCGTTTCATAAGCAGAACTACAGAGAAGTTGCTTCCAGCTACCGTGTGTGTGTGTGTGTGTGTGTGTGTGTGTGTGTGTGTGTGTCAGAGATTCATTGCAGCAGTTCTCATTTGAACCCACTCTTTTTCTTTCTTTTTCTTTTTCACAGAGATTTAAATGTCCCAGATCTGTCTTTGACTCGGCGTCATCCGAGTGTACATCTCTATGAGCGTGGGTTATTTCTCTGCCTGTGTGTTTCCCCCTGCCTTACATTATCCCGCGCCGCACACATTAACATTTCATGTGCGACACTGAGGTTTGTCAACTGGATTTCATCAACATTTCATCCTTAATTATGGATTCAGAGCTGGAGGGAGATCCCCCTCCGCGTCCCGACTGGAGCGAGCAGAGGAAGCCGCGGGCGGAGGTGAAAGAAAATCTATTCCCACCAGCAGCTTATTATTGCCTGTGAACGCTGGATGCTTGGTCGTCTTAAATAACCTATAACGCAAACACACACTCTTAATGATCTGGAGATAAGTATTCCCACTAAGTCTTCTCAAAGTCCATCTCAAGCTCAAATCCACTCAAACTGAAGCCATGACCAAGTCTTCCAGGCTCGAAGGTGGTATCTTCAGACTATTCTTCATTAAGAGGGAAATCACTTAAAACCCAAACAATCCAGAGTTGAGAGACCAAGCTTTCTAAACAGAGTAGAAATGGGGCTTTAAATGTTTGTTTTTAAGTGGAATATTTGCATTTGAGGCCTAAAGAGGTAAAAGAATCAAAGACTTTTAAAAAACACTGTCGGAAATGTATTGAAAAAGTCCAACAAAAGAATTCAAATCGGTGAAGCAAGAGGTTGATATTTTGTCTTTACGCTCCTATTTATCATCCCTGACTTGCCCAAATGTAATATCAACTCTAGAGCCAGCTCTGACTTTAGCAGGGACAAGAGCAAAATGCTACTTCACGTCACTTCTCTGCAAAGGAAAACCTTTTAGCTCATAACGCTTCTGTATTTTGACTCATTTTAAATCTAAAACTTCAACTCGTCTTACTGAAGACTAGATACTCATGGGGCTATACTTAGATAAAACATGAAATATTGAGGAGGTAAGAGTATCGCAAAGTGCAGATCCTACTTATCTAATTGTATGAAATACATATATTTTAAGCCGATTGTACGCATTGGTGTTTCCCAACACAATATATTGATGTGTGTGTGGCTGTTTCGTATATTTAAACCTGCATGTATTGAAACATAAAGACAACTTGTACTGCAAATTCCTAACATGCTCGTGTTATAAATCTTAACATGTTTTCATTAAAAGGTAATTTTTTTCCTCTTCAAGCTGGAGGGGAAATCCTTAACATTTGCTGTGTTGCAGTGAGAGAACAATCTTCCTGTGGTAACTACGAAGTTTACCCCAAATTATGGACCGATGTTGAGTCCTTTTTTCATCTGAATAAGTGCATAAGGCTGCCCTAAATTGGGGCAAAATGTCCCCGGGGGAGCATGCCCCTGGAGCCCCCTATGTTTAGGCAGAATCCCCGGATGTTCACAACATCTGGAGCCACCCTTAAGCCAAAACACAGCAAGACTACCATCACTAGTAACAGGAAAGCAGCAGTGACAAGCTGCTAAATGAGCTGCACACACTGCTGTCTGGCACTCCCAATGGACAGACAAATGATGGCTCCACACACTGTCCAAACAACTACTTCCTTACGTGACGCTCAATTAAACTCAATGGTACTCACCGCTTACAGAAGAAGCACAAAGTGAAGGGACAGTCAGCACAGCCCGGAAAAGCCCTTTCTTACGGCCTTAAAAACAAATGTTACAGTAGTTACAGCTACTCAATCATGGCCTCCGACAGGTGGGGTTCTACAGAAATATTATCGCCACTTACTTCGTGAAATTGCGGTATTTTCGTGCGCCAAAGTCCACCTCACCGCTCGTTGTCAACATCTTTGAGGAAAGTCGTTTTATTTCATTAAAGTGTAACTGTTAGCTAACTTTTCAAGTGCTAGCAAACAAACAAACACACGTGTCTCTCGCTGGCGCACCTGCTCTGGCTGTCCAATCACAAGAGGGGTCATTTGATCAACTCACGTGAATACAGTTACAGGCAGCCGCGCATGCGCACTGGTCTTCTGTACCTCGTGGATTGAGCTACATGTATTAAATGGGGGGAAACAATTCAACTAAATAAGGAGAAAATATATTTGTTTGTTTGTTTTGCTAGTATGAGTGGGGATTCAATATTATTTGATGACAACCGTTTTCCAATCAACTTTGTCGTTATTTAAACCCCTAATCTTTCGGTAAAAACACAATATACAAAATATATACATATGTACTCCAGCATTTAGGTAATAAGTGAGAGAAATGTCACTGCAGGAGCTTCAGGACATAAAACAACAAGTATAACATCTAAACAAGTGAAGTCACAAACAGTCATTATTTCAAAATGAAGAGTCGAGCCACCCCAAAATAGTAGTATCAAACTATTCCTAATAGCCTATTTATAAGAGCTCATTGCTGATTGTAAATATGCAAAATTCCAAATGCAGGGGAAATAAATAATAGTCAGAAGTACATTGAATTATATGGAGAATAAATCCAATATAATTATCTTTATCCCGAGGCCGTCCAACATTGAGAGCTTTCATTCTGATATGGAAAGACTGGCTTGTCTGGCAGCAGTAACAATAAACGGGCCCTTCAGTCAGACCACTCTGGGGATCTAACCAGTAACCATTTGATTAGCGTCCGGCCTCCCCGAAGAGGAACAGACCTCCTCGCAGAGCCTCGAGGAGTTTTGATCGCAGAGTACGAACGGCATGTGTGCAATCAGAGAATGATTTGGACTCTGGCTGCCTCCCTGAACCTCTCTCACACCGCTGTTCAATACGACCAACCTGCAATCGCCAGGAGGGGTTGAAGAGAGAAGCATATCCACCACTATATTTTCCTTGATGGGTAAAAGATCAATGTGATAATGTGTCATTTCGAAATGTCTACTTTTTTTGGACGTGCAGTCAGTCAACATGTCTATAGCCCTGGCCCTTATGATCACTTTTTAAGCATTTCTTTGGAACATTTGTCCTCTTCCAAACTTGTCCATTGACGGATGTTTCATACTTGAACTAAACTTGAATTATTTAGATCCTAGCTCAAAGTATTTCCTTCCAGAAACCAACAGTAGGATTTATTTTGCTTCCCATTTGAACTTTCAGAAGTCAGTTTACTCAAGTCAGTCAATCGGTCAGAAAATTGCCAAAATGCATCCCCTGTTATCTCTGCAACAGCTTGTTCAACATGTCCACCATTTTGTCTGTTTTGATTGGCTGTTTCAATGCATTGTAATTCTTCTATAGATGCCATTTCAACTCTACATCTGTTAAAAATTCTTCTGCAGGATCATTCATACCCCGTTTCCCTATGCCCTGATTCATTCACTTTTGAATTTAGACACATTTTAATACCTAATTAGGCAGTGATTCACATTTGGAGTCACCATGTATCTTTGACTTGATGATGTCCGACAGATCCAACAGGTCACTCTCAGTTCAGGACTCGAGGTAAACAAGCATATCAACAAAGTCTGGAGAGGGTTTTAAATGTCCAACTTATTCTCCAAGGACTTCAATTGATACTGATTTGTTGAGTATGTAACCTTTTTGAACCCGTTTCCTGCCAGCTTAGGTCCATTTCTTTAATGTGAGGATTTGCTGACTTTTTTACTTAAGCCTATGTTTGTCCTTGGAATTTGGAAAACATATTTTATACAAAGAAAATCAAGAAAATAATCAGCAGATGATTTGATACTTAAAATATTCGTCATAGTTTCTGTTTAATCCCAAACTGACACCACCTGCCAACAAACTGATTGCCTGGGGTCATCAAAACAAACTCATGCTGTGCAAACAATCATTGCCGAAAAACGTACAGAACTTCTAAATCCAAGTCGACATCCCAAAGTGTCCAAACATACCAAATATGGCCGCCTGTGTTTGAAGAAAATGTGCATAAAATGATGAACAAGACAACAGAAACATCCCCATTTGATGCTATGATACAGCCGTATGAAGCCTTGGGTATATATATTCCGCTTACAGCTTCAATGAAGATCTAGAACAAGCAACACAAGAGACTTTGAACAGCCTTTAAATGGGGACAGACCCCTAACCAGTGTTGCAACGTCACTGGTTTCAGCACCACGGACAGCTCCCAGCCAATAACAACCAGCTCGTTGAACAGCGCCCCTTACACTGAAGTTTCCTTAAATCCTTTCCCCACGAGCTTTAAAGTCTGTAATGACATCCAGCCTCACCTCCAATATCCGGCCGCAGCGTCTTGTCATAATCCTTGAGCAAATTGTTGAGAATAAGTGTGGCATCCTCCTGGTGCGACCTGGGCACCAGCATTTGAGTGACAGTGGTATCGTTAGGATCTTCATCGTCGTCGCCATATTCCAGTAGATCACAACTAAAGGGGGTGAAAAACAAGGTGTTGGTGGGGGTCGTTTAGTAACCTATACATTATGTCACTAAAACAAAACTTTGTCGCAGCATTAATGATGAACATTGCCTTTAATTTGAGTTTAAAATGAATCAGGCTGTGTATGTGGGGCACAGCGGTGCGTGTGTGCGGGGAAAGCCCTGAGAATCAAATATGATTACGCACTCATTCACAGTGAGAAATGCGTAATTGCCATCATGCCATGAACTTTTAAAGCTTCCTGTTGATCATGCACATGTAAAATCCGACTCACCGAGCACCCTGAGCGACAAGTATGAAGAGGATGAGCCCAAACTTGATTGTCATTTTCCTCCCAGGCGCGGATCCCCTCGAACACAGAAACGGGTGGACGGAGATCCCGGCGCTGCTGCTGCTGCTGCTGCTGCTGCTGCTGCTGCTGTGCCCGTACAGTAGGTGTGTGACCATCAATCCGTGCTCTGAACTTCCTCACCCGCCCACACACTTTCTCCTGCGTGTCATCTACGACCACACAGCTGTCTCTTCCCCCCCTTAACCCTCTCTCCAGGCCTCCAAATCCTCCGCGCGCAGGGTTTCCTCCGGGACGCGCCCGCCGATCAATCAATCTGATCAGTCCAGCGGAGGAGCGGAATGGACGGGATCCAGCAGCGCCCTCCTCCCTCTGTGGGCTCCAGTCTGGGTGATGGTGTCTGAAGCTGCTGGGAGGGGTCGGTGTGACTCATACCCGTGCATACACCTGGGCCACAATTGCATTATGAGAATTGAAAAGCAATTTTTATTTATTTTTTGAAGCTGCGTCATGATCCAAATATGTCATTTCTGCACATAAATATCAATGTGTTTTGGAATTATTGTATTTAATTAAGTAGGTGCTGAAATTCCGAATGTACATTATATATACATTCAAATATTATAAATACTTCGATGTTAAAGGAGGCTATTCTGCACCATGACCAAAAATAGGAGCATTAAGTCATCCAAAAATACCCAGGAGGATTCGAGTTTCAGTGACCGTGCACTTGTTTTGTTGATATTGACATCTGTAGGTCACATGTCTGTGTACATAGAGCAGAGGCACCGCACGCCCTCCCCCGCACTCACAATAAACATTTCTGGATGTTCTGAATAGACGCACAACTCATAGGACATCTCAGCGTTCAGCCTGCAGAAGTTGAGAAGCGTCTGAAACACAAAGAGAGGCTTCACTGCCACCTGGTGGAGGGAAAGAAGAGAGGTAAACAGGCAGGGGGGGATTATATTTACATTGCACCCGGTGGGAGACCCTCCTGACCTGCACAAATAACCCACAACTTGTCATTATTGTGCAAAAGTAGTGAAACATTAACTCGGTGAAACACGCAGTACCACGATGTTCAAAAAGGCCAAACATTGCTTTTCAACATATAGAAGCATTTAGTTTGGGTTATTTTGTAAAATATTGGATACTTTTACAACTTTAATACAGTGCATGTACCTCACAAGTGTACATCAATGCAGTACTTATTGTAAATGTACTTCCAAACACTGCCTTTATCAACTCCATATTACCTCAAAAAGAAACTACAATACATGACAAGATGTCTACCGTCTTTGTGTTTTACTTTAATCTAAGAAGTAAAACACTTTCATCTTTAAAAAGTTGGTCAGTTGTTGTTCATCAAACAGTGATGAAAATAACCAGCGCTTTAGAAACAGAAATGAGAAGAAGGGATTGGCAGCGCTAACACTAAAATTGTCTTTTTTAGTTTGATAAAAGTGGAGACAGATGTGTGATGATTGGGATTGGTGCATCCAGCTATATGTTCATAAAGCAGTTGGACATCAACAGGGGATCAGCTAAGATGCATAAGTGCAGCTATAATCAGGATTGAAACGTCTATATGCCCCGCGCTTAATAATCAAAGCCATCTTTGCTCATCCTTTTTATTCCACCATTTTAAGTATAATACATAAAACAAATACAGTACATAAACAAAGAATTAGTAACACAAATACTCTGTTAAGCCCATAGCTACAATGGCTTTGCTGCATTTTTGCAAATCAAAATTAAACACATATCTCAGTTTAATGCCTGCTCCGAAAATAAGAAATAAAAGATGTTTGTCGATGCTCAAAAGCAAGAGGAACTGCATGCATGTGTCCTGGGACAGACAGGAAGTCTTTAGAATAATGACTGTGGCGAGAGACCCAAGTTCAAAACTTCAGTCTGCTTCACTGCCCATGAGCTAGCTTTGGATAAAGTACACATAATCAATCCTAAATTTGTCCCGAACACGCACCAGCCACAGCTGTCCAGACACTGCGGAGAGAAAAACAAGCATTTGTCATCGGCTGGGGCTTAAATTGGAGTGAAGCGCTTTGCTGTAAGGGGCCCCCTGAACGGGCGAAAGTAACTTAAGCGGAACTAAATCCCTTTTCTAACAGATGTATGGCAGATGAGTCTGTCACAGTGGCTGAAGGAAGGAGGGGCGGGCGGGCAATCGTGTCTTGGCGGCAATAGAGAAGAGAAGTTTAAGGGATGGACGAATGGGGGCATTTCTTCAATGGTGTGTTCAGGGACAGACAGCGGTTTATTTATGGAAATAACCTTAAAGTTTGGTATAAAAGGGAGGAATTCAGCTGTTGTCGGTGGGTCAGGCTGTTTAGTTGAAGGCCATGCTACCATGTGCTCTCTGTAGCTAACAATGCTGCCTTCAGATGGAAGTCTTAAGGGAGTTTGTACACAATATGTTGTCATTAAAAGGAGGAAGATTAACAAAACGGTCTGCGTCTAGAAGCCACTGAGGTTCACCATTTAGCAAACTAGCGAGCAGCTGACAATGCAGGACATGAAAAGGACTCAAAAAGAAAGAAGATGAGGCTTTTACGAATCTCAACAACAACACATATTGGCTTTTATGACTCAAAATACATTATATTAACTTATAATTCAACTAAAAACTATTGCCTCCAACATTGCACGTTAGACATTTGAAAGCAGCAAAAATGTAACAATAATAATGCTAACACACTTACGCTAAGCAGGTAAATGTACCTTTTTTGCTGTGTGTCTAAGCATGCTAACATCAGCTAATGAACAATCAGTTGGCACAGGAAGTACAGCTAAGGCTGATGGGAATGTTTGAGTGTTGGACAGACCAATATTGCCTAAAGACACTTACATGATTCGGGACCAAAATGCTTCTTACATTTCATTTCCTTTGGTAATATAACTCCTAAGGCTTAGCCAGCTGAGATCCAGCAGCTGTAGAGGAGTCCACCTCGGGCAAAACGAAGCTTCAGAAACAAAGGGGACGATAGCCACTTGATAATGTTTAAGAAGAGGAGTTAGAGAAGTATAGATGTGTACTAGACTTTCTTTTACACCGCTGCTGAACCAAAGCCACCCACTGAGCTTCGGACACACAACAACACCTTTAGATTGACATGAGATTCAACACAAACCAGCACACAAACACGACAGGAAATATGGCGCACAAAGTAAAGACAAAAAAGCTAATGAAGATTAAAAACTGTAGGTCCCAATTTCACAAAGCGACGCAGGTACAGTAGCAGCTGTTTTGTTTTTTATAACCAAGCCATTGACGGGTTTCCACGGTTTAAAATCCACGAGATTTAAGACTCTGAGGCAAGTCTTCTGCACGGTCCTTTTGTTCCTGAGTTTGTCTCACCATAGTCCAACAAGACGCACAAACAGGATGCGCTATGGTGGGCTCGAGCCAAAATGCCGTAACGTGTGCTTCCTTTAAATGTAGACAAAAGCAGAGTTGGAAGAGATGTGAGCTCCTCCACAAGCAACAAGAAGAAAACAATTTCAGACATTAAGAAAGGTATCCGACGGAAGCAACTTCAGAATCTTTTTTTTCTTGCAAAGGCCTAAAACTCAAGAATCTAACATTGTCTCTTTTGCATCAAAGCAAAGTGGGAAATTAAAGGTTTATTTACATGATTCCCTCAGATGAAATCCCCCACATCCTGTCGTTCGAAGCATGGTCACACCCTTTTTTTAAATCAGCAAAAAAGGCTTCAAATCTATGCAGAGAAAATACAAGAAACTCAGATATCGTAGCCGCAAAGTTTAGCAAATCGTTGTGTTTCTATGTGAGCGGGAGAAAGCATAACTTTGTATGATGATGATACTCCATCAATGTTATTTTATCTACCACACATGGAGGTCCAGATAAATGTCTTTGAATTGTTTGTGTATTTTTAGCTCGATTTACCCAGAAATCAGGTCCTTCTTAAAGGGATAGTTCGGATATTTTGAAGTGTGGTTGTACGAGATACTTATATCTGTATTTGTAATGTATTATTTTTACACCTCATATCGAAAACTCACTATCATTTTGCTCTGTGCGAAGTGGAAACTCGACTCAGCCAGATGCACGCCTAAATAAGGGTTTGCATCCAGGTCATCTCACTGAACGAGAGTCTCCAAACTGTCCCTCGGCTGATTTGAATGCGACACACTCTGCGTTTCGAGCACTGGTCTCTCAACTGTGAATATTAGTTTCCTAGCTGAGTGACCCACGCTCAGAACTCAGTGAAAGCACAAATATCCAATCCTAAATGTGTCCTGAACACACCGTCCACAGGAAGTGGGCCAAAGAAGTTTCTCTTAAACTCTCGTTGGCACGCGGCCCTGCAACTTGATTTATGAACGAAGAAGTCATTTAAAAACCCCTGCGATGTTATATTTCAAATACTTATTTAGACTTCAAACTAAATTATGAACGCACCGGCAGCATTCACCTCATCTCGCTGTTCACATTCAAATGCATGGGGTTTTCTCCTCCGACGCATTTCAAGCTCCACAGTCAGAATATGTTGAAAAACTGCTGCGTTAGTTTCCTCTCAAACCTCCACGAAGAGTCCTTCGAGCGGTGATTGACATGGTCGGTATTCAAGACAAAGACGAGTCCATGGTTTCCGTTTGAGCGTCATGCAAAGAGAAGCGAGGCAGTCTCTCTCGAAGTCTTAGGAGCAGTTTCTTTGTGATCAAGCAGTTTTTTTTTAGGCCATGAAATAAGAGAACACCGAAAGGGATTCAGTTGCAGCCTTGCGTCCAATCGGAGCGATTGAATAAGATAGTCGAGTATAGTTTTTGTTCTTCAAGCGCACACATTTGTTTTTTATTCTATTACTTTTTTAGTCCACCCACTCTCAAACGTAATCCCTTACACACACAGACACACACACACACACACACACACACAGATTACGTTGACGTGTCCGTCACCGACTCCCTGTTGAGGTACGTGGCCCAGTACACCAGGTTGAAGGTTCCGAAGAGGACGGGAAACACTATCCGAGACATCTTGTCGATCTTGCTCACGCTGTTGTACGTCTTCTTGGGGTCCACCATCTTGATCTCGGAGGCGCGGAGCTGCACCGACGTGGTGTTGGAGATGGTGGAGATGGACACGTCCTTGGTGAGGTTAGGGGTGTAGTTGACCCCCGCTGAGCAGATGTTATTGGGCTTCTTGGAGAGGACCATGGGGTCGCGTTTCTGCAGCGGGACAAGACACAAGTCAAAGTCAACTTTATTGTCACCGTGTCCCACCATCCCGAATACAAAAACAAATACATATGTATATCCTATATATACACAATCAATAGACGCATTTGCACACATGGCAAAAATAAAAGCACAACAATGAATATAGCCAACATAACAGTCACTTCAGGGAGGGGATAATCGATGTTTCATTCTGTCTGTCGTGGCTTCACACGCGGGAAACCTTTGGGTTGGAAGCGGGGGTGCTGGGTGATTGAACTTCACCCAGGTAGCCGTCTCATTTGGATTCAAACTGATTGCAGGTTTATGTTTAATGAAAGCCTCTCTGCTTGTATTAACAGACCAGCGTAGCAGGAGTGCTACCTATGAAGACATATTAGAGTTGAATATTATGCTTAAGATCATGTATAGAGAAAGCCTAATTCGACACTAAGTATGAAGGTGACGTTTGAAGGCTTTTGATTGGCCCTTTGCACCTACATATCTCACGTGCACCCTGAAGCCGTACCTTCGGGTGCTGAGCTTCCAGAGCCTTCTTGCCGTCCCAGGCCCAGCTCCTCTTGGTGAAGTAGTTGACCGTGGCGAACTCGATGAGGGCGGAGAAGACGAAGGCGTAGCACACGGCGATGAACCAGTCCATGGCGGTGGCGTAGGCGACTTTAGGGAGGGAGTTCCTGGCGCTGATGCTGAGGGTGGTCATGGTCAGCACTGTGGTCACCCCTGGGTGCAAACACAAGCAATGACAGGTTTAATATGAAGTTTCACTCGGAGGCGGGCGATTTAATAACTCGTAACTGCTGCTGCTCAGTGGCGGACAATTATCTTCCCTCGTGTGAATATATCAGGGACGCATTAAACGCTACCAAACAAATGAGTAGATCAGTCACTCACCGAAGACCGTCCTGGCAGGAACGGATTCTCTGTTGAGCCAGAAAGACACCTGGGACAGGATCACGGTCATGAAACACGGCATGTACGTCTGGATGACAAAATATCCAATTTTCCTCTTCAGGAAGAAGTGGACCATCATCACTGTGTACTGTCCTGAGGGGAGGCGAGGACATAACAAGGACATGAGGTTAGATGGGGACAATAAACAAGATGGCAGGGTCAATGTTGTTTGGGGAATTATTAATATGTGATTTGACCTCCTTCCAGGTTACCGCACAGGACATCACAATCATTACAGGCTACATTTCCTTTTATGAACACACGTTTGACCGCTTTAAAAGTGGCCATAACATTTTATCGCCCAACTAATGTGTCCCTCCCCCTGCCTGCGGTTTCATTCTGTAATAATTGCTGCAAACGGCGAGAATAGGGAACCGTGCGGAGGTGGTGAAGTGAATAACAGATGGGTGAAAGAGAACATTTCATATTCAGGCTTCAAATCCATTATTGCACGAAAGAAATACGTTAATTATTGCGAGGACTTGACAGTAGATTATTATTCAGTTAATGTTCGGGATTTGACAATGGAGGTGAATCCAGAGAAAGTGTAGAGAGATGGAAAGAGAGGCGAGGGAAGGAGAGAGAGAGGGAGGGAGGGAGGGGGGAGGGGGAGGGAGGGAGGGAGGGAGGGAGGGAGGACAATATTCAGTGAAACAAGTGAAGATTGCATTTGAGGCTTTAAAAAAAAATCCTCTCGCCAGCAGGCGCTGCTGAACTATGAAAAAACCCAACGACTATATTCCACACACACACACACACACACACACACACACACACACACACACACACACACACCCCACACACACACACACACACACACACACACACACACACACACACACACACACACACACACACACACACACACACACACACACACACACACACACACACACACACACACACACACACACACACACACACACACACACGGCTTTCTCCAGACAAAATCGGATTTTTGAACCTCCCTAATCCCTGGTTACAATCTGCATCCTGCCATCAGTGAGAGAAAGAGAGAGGGGGGGGAGGAGGGGTGAGGCTTCCTGTCCCGGGATCCTCATAGAGCCCTTAGCCACACCCTCCCAATCCCGGCAGCCACACACGCACACACACACAAACTGAGAGCCACGGAGAGGGACACTCGCCGCTGCTAATCACTGGTGGGATGGAGGGGGGCTAGCCGAGTGTGGACATTTTATTTAAATACTTGTTGTTGTTTGACAGCTGTCTGTGGAATAATGGTGAAGCGTCCTTGATGGGGGTAGAAGAACTCAGAAAATGCACCGAGGCTTAAACTAAAACGAGAGGTAAATATCTGCAAAGCTTCTCCCAGCCATGCCGCAGCCCGGAGGTCCCACACACCGGTAGTTCTGAGTGGACCCCATCACCTGGGCCCTCTGACGCCCTCATGACTCCAGGCCGTCTGGATCACAGTGTCAACCTCTCCTATCGCCGGAAGCATCCAGACACGTCCAGGCGCTGCCGACCTGGGACACCCCAGGGTCACCTTCGCCCTTGATGCATGGATCCCGACAGGACTGGGGGCAGAGGAATGAGGAGGAACATGTTCCTCTGGTGGATCTTACTGCTTTTCTCCCAAGGATTTGTATTTCCACACGTCCGAGGGGAACTTCCTTTCATCGCGGGGAACGATGCTGCCATGCTGGTCAACTGGTGAGTTGTTTGGAGCAGCATTTTGCCCTGAAGGGTAAACCCGAGAGGTCCAAACTACTATAGCGATAATCCTCTAGGAAATGAGCTAGAATAATCCACGGCATATACTCTTTAAAGCCCCGACAAACCGCACTACAGCACGTCTTATCCACTTTGGAGCGGGAGTTATTTTAAGGAGGATAGTGGTGTGTGAGAGAGCAGAAGTCATATCCCCAAAGATGTCTTCAAAGAGAGACCTGCGTGGTAATCTCTTCATGTCCTCCTCAAACGGGAGTGTCGTCTAACATTAGACAGTGCTAATTAAAGGCTCTAAACTGCACATGCAAACAATATTTTGAGCTATGCACGGAGGTCTCGAAGATGTACGTTTATTACTCAGGAATAACTAACCAGACTATCTTATTAAGGCCTTGCCGTTAGAGCGAGCAGAGGAACACCGAGGAAGGCCCGGCGAGCTTTGACTGACTGTCAGGTTTACAAGTGCTTCATTACTTTGTCGAGACTAAACGACCAGCAGGGGGGCTTCCAGACTTATTTTAATCAGGCGAGGGAACAATAGTTAACTCCACGTGACTTTAATCAGAGCAACAGCCTGCAGCATTCGAGACGTTTAATGACCGTTGCCAGACCTTCTTGGAAATGCATAAGAACGTCAGGTAGCAGGTACACAAAACGGTAAGAAGCTAAAGTTGCAAAAATAGCTTCAGATGTGTGAAAACATGCCAGCTGTGATTTCCACCTCCAGTAACCCTCGTCAGGTGAATCCACGCTGGGTTTATTCCATGTTAGTTAGCATGTTGCTAAGACTGTCATATTTGCTCTGTGGAAGTTCTGAGCAAGAGAGTGAAACGCAAAGAGAAAGTAAATCAACCAACTGGTCTGAACGCGACCCCTGAGCCAATCAGCACCCCCCCCCTCTGATTTGGACGCTCTCCAGACAGCTCGGAGCTGCACGGACGATGATTTACCGCCTTCGGTCCTTCGGCTGAGAGGAATTCACAGATAATGTTTCGCATCTCTTGTAACGATCAGAACACCAGACGGCGGTTTGGTTATTTAGCGGCAGAGAAAGACTGTAAAGTTAACTGGAAGGTGTATGCATGCCTGTAGAAGGATCTGGACTGTTGATTACATGTGGAAGTAACAGGTGCTTTTCTACAGAAAGATTACAGGACATTTCAATGAAGACATGTTGTTTATCCTAAATCTTTGCAGTAGCAGTTGGTGGCTTTAAGCGATGTCACTGGAGGCCAGAACTGGTCAACTTATGCTTAAGAATTGGCAACTTTTGATGGATTATTTGGACAACAATTGACGACAAAACATGGCTAGCGTGATTTAAAATATAGTGAGAATTGCATACTTGTGCTCATGAGGCTCAAGTACACACACAGTGCATTTCGGGGTACAATGCATGTTTAAATGATTAGGTTGGTTTGTTTACAAAAAAGTGCAGCTTGAATCTAAAGTATATTATTGATATTATACATATATATTATTGCACACAAAGTCAGATCTGATTCAGTATTTTAGTCTATTTATCTTTGACTTTTAGACATGTTGCGTGCAAAGATATTAAGGTATTCTCTAGTGTTGTTAATTTAATGTATGATAACACTTTTGCTAGCCAGATAAGCGGCCTTTTATTCTATCTTCTAACTCACTTATCCACATTCCAGCGCTGCATCCATGCAGACAGCGAACCCGTTAACCCTTTGCTGAAAAGCCAAAGCAGGTTTCACAATAAATAAAAAAGCCAGGGGAAATCCACACTTTTAATAATGATTCTACTCGAGACTGGAGGGAAGTGTATTACAGTTCCGTTTTACATAAGAGTATTAAGCAGATGCCTTTCAACGCCCCAACCCCCACTCACCCCCCCCCCTCCTTTACTCAAGCGTCAGAGCGAGGCCGTCCAATCCCAACATACACACACGGGTTTATTTTCCTGTCTTTGTGAGGCCCTAGCTTACATGTTAAGTCCACTGAAATGAAACTTATTTCTCGTTTTTTAACTCGATCCAAACCCAGATAGAGCTACATTAGAAGTCGTGAACATGTCCCGACCTTTAGGATGTTTTTGTTACCATTATTGCCGGGTCATTCGGAGCCCGTGAGGATAAATGTACACGAGCACTAACACACAGATACACTCAGCGACAGCCAACCAATCCCTCACTGATCTGTGATGTCATCTTCTTATGCAAAAGCTGATGGGTGGTTGGATGGGGGGATTAACCCTGCTCTCAGGTCTCTCTCTAGCTCTGTGTGTGGTGTGTGTGTGTGTGTGTGTGTGTGTGTGTGTGTGTGTGCTCGGGCTCATGCAGGGATAAGTGTTGTTTGACAGGGCTGTCCGGGCCTGCAGACAGCTGGTTGTGTGAGGGATAGGCTACTCTCCTCCACTAGCCTCCACTCATTGACTCTGATCTCCTGATAATGTTTCCCACATTTACTCTGGGCCTCGCACGGCCATCTCCCCCTCGCAGCGTTTATCTTTTTCTAATCTAGAATTAGTTACATCACGTTACTCTGGGTTTTACACTTATCATGCATCACGTACAGTATGGCAGGGACAAATTATGGATCTGGTTTAAGATGCGTTTGGAAAGTTAAATGTCCAATCAAATCAATTCAAACACAGAATATATCGTATTGCTGTTTGACTTCGTTTCCCTTGATGGTGGCACTCAATCCACGGGACGTGAAACCCCTGAGTATGTAAAAGAAACTTAAAAAACGTCACGAGTTCACAAAAAAAACAATGCTCCGACGGTTTTAATGTCACAACTCCCATTGCTCAGAAATGCACTTCCCATCGTTTTGTGTCCAGCTC
This sequence comes from Champsocephalus esox, assembly GCA_036324585.1. Classification (NCBI taxonomy): domain Eukaryota; kingdom Metazoa; phylum Chordata; class Actinopteri; order Perciformes; family Channichthyidae; genus Champsocephalus; species Champsocephalus esox. The sequence goes on from CM070499.1 coordinate 4,151,964, forward strand.
TGTAGCAGCATCGTCTACTTTAATTATTCAGGAGGAATGCATGTGAAATAATGTATGCTAACTGTACACACGACAAAACACTAACTCCTTTTATAAAGGCAGACCAGCTGTTTTCTATTTGATGTATTTATTACCCATTGTTATGACTATCTACTTCAGGGGTGTCAAACTCAATTTCATCGTGGGCCAGATTCGCATAAAGGTTATATCTGAATTTGATTATTATCGGATAGGATAATAACTTATTAATTAACTACGTCTGAAAGCAGAAGTCCAGGGCAAATAATTGCAAGTCTCTTCAGTGTGCATGTCACAAAACCAGATGCATTGTGGGACATGTAGTTTATGGGCAACCTGCTTCTGTAAAGTGGCATGTAACCGTATAATAAACGTATTCTTTGCAAGCTCTTGCGGTGCCACATCAAATGAAGTCGCGGGCCGGATTTGGCCCCCGGGCCTTGAGTTTGACACCCCTGATTTGTTTTACTTGAAGAAATAATAAAAAATGTAACATGCACGAACTCTAAATATCTATAAGTTTCATCTTTACAAAAGGCTAAATCATTTGTCCCACAGACGGGATGCAGCAAAGGAGCTCTATGTGGCGAAGGAGTGCAGATTTCACCGAGGAAAAATGTGTATAAATTAATCAAAATCCACCCAGTTTCATTACATGTGGGCAAGTAGTGTTTATTTAACCCGTCTCACAGACACGAGCAGAGCGAGATGGAAACATAACCGCCCCTTGGCGTAGGTAATCAAATAAACCCAGGATATAATATTAGTCAGCCTGAAACTTTATTCCATATAATAAAAACTACTACTGATGTAATATATAAAGTATACTACATGAAGTCTTGTTATCTATTTCTTTCTCTTTGATTCAACCATCTTTTGGGATACTTTGATCTATCCTTTAACTGCTTAAACATATAATGTGTAACATTGATGCAAATATTTAAGATTTGTTTTGTTATATTTTTATCAAATGAATGGTCCGTTTGATTTAGTGTCCCGTAATGGTGTCCTTATGTTTCGATTGACTGACAGACACTTTAGGATGTTGGTCGTTTTGTAACTATGTTTCAACCGAATGAAGAAATTGGACATTTTTGGTCGTTGGACGTCCGGCGCAAACACTGATTAGTACATTTTAACGGTTTCTTCTGTGTTTTTATCGTTTTAAATCGATTTGGTTTGAAGCTCAATGACAAACTCCCAAGATCCCACACTGCTTCACATCATCATTTGTTTTGCGAGACCTCGAGTGGAAGGAAAATGACATATTGTGAGTTTAACCACTATCACAGAAGCATGTCAGCTCACACTCACACACACACACACACACACACACACCACACACACACACACACACACACACACACACACACCACACACACACACACACACACCACACACACACACACACACACACACACACACACACACACACACACACACACACACACACACACACACACACACACACACACCACACACACCACACACACACACACACACACACACACCACACACACACACACACACACACACACACCCTCTGCTTGTGTGTATGTTCTCTGTGCCGGCGGTTTGCCCGATGAGATGATACTGGTTGAGTCTGGATCCGTCTTCAGCTACAACCACAGACTCAGCCGCTCCCTGAGTCCACGTGTAGACCACCTCGGACACCGGATAGGCATCTGAGAGACAGAACGAGACCAAAGACATGAAGTTAGCTTAAAAAAAATTGAATTTAACATTTGTAACACGGAAACATCCAAAATGCAGATTGAGCCCTGTCATCTCTGACGTAACATGCAGACGTCTGTGTGCGAGTCTTTCTAGCTCTTTTTGATTAGACCGACGGCTTAAATCCAAAAACTGAATGTTGTTTGCATGCCTCCATGTGTGTGTGTGCGTGTGTGTGTGTGTGTGTGTGTGATATTTGAGTGTATTTTTGTTTAAACCACACTTCTGGGTCAGAGGTGAGCTCCCCTGTCGGCAGGAACCAGGCCGAGTCAGATTAACTGAAAAGTGTTGCATCACAAGCTGATGAAAAGCAGAGCTGCAACTCTGAAGCTGCTTCCTCGTGTATTCACGTTCAGACAGCGGACGTCCATCTACCGTGGGCCGCCCGCTGAGGACAACTGTTGTTGGGTCTGACACGGCACGTTTGTTGTTCTGTGTCTGTTGTTGTTCAGCTGCAGATTCACCCATAGCTTAATCGAACAGATGATACTTTGGGTCATTGGTTTGTTCTGATTTTTGTCACGTTTCCAAATCAGCCTCGTATCAAAGTGTTAAGGATGTGAGCAGGGAGGAAGCAGGCTCTAACACGGAGAGGACGGCTGCTTTAGAAGATGCTTGATTGTTTATTTTCTCTTAAGGCTGCTGCAAAGAAAGGAAAGCTGCAGTGTGATTTCCTTTGACACTGCTTTCAGTGTCACACATGCACGCAATTTGAAAAAACCTGTTGAATTTATGTCGCTCAATGTCACAAAAGTTGGCGGGCATTAATGCCGTCTCATAAGTGATACGATGGAGCTAAAACATGTAATCATAACTCTATTTTTTATCCGTTTTCCGACTACCGTACTTGTCGGACTATAAAGCGCACCTGCATATGAGCCGCCGCAGCTGAATGGTCCGTCTGTCTTGCTCTCGTTCTGTCTCTCGGTTCCACTTTTACTTTGGCGCGCTACCTGTCTCACTCTTTTCCGGCCTCCAGCTTTTCCTGCTGGAGCCCGCCGCTTAAAGGTGGCGGGCGCGGACCGGTCCTAGAGCCCGTAGAGTTAAAGGCGGTTAATTTTACCTGTAAAATCCATAGATGTAGGAGGTTCCCTAGTGGCCGCTAGCTGTACAAAGAAAATGGGGAAAAGTCGCGGCTTATAGTCCGAAGAGTACGGTAGTTTTGTTGTTTCAGTTCATGGTAACCACCCTGGTGTGAAGTACACACTTATATCCATTTAGGACAAACCAAAGCTGCATAAAAACATCAGATTTGAACCTTTTTCCCGATGATCACCCTTGCGTTGGCTTTGTGTAACAGCCGGTGTATTCCCGTCCTCCTGATAACATCTCCACTTCCTCTCGGTGCTCACTTGGCAGCTGTGCGGCGGAGAGGAGTGTGTGCAGAGTTTAAATGTAGGCGCGGTCAGGCCAAAGGCGAGGGCCCTTAATTGTAGGGTAGTTAGATTGCAATGAGGGATTATTGGGGAATGTCATCACGCAATGGAAGAGCTAAAGACGTTGGCAGTGAAGACGGGGCACCTGTGCCAACGCTTAATGCTTCCGTCTTATGTGTGAGGCGAGCGACTCCGCCAAACTCATCACTTCCTGTTCGGGGCGCTGCGTTAAGACTAATGGAAATACATGCAGAGGACTCGCCCACATGTGTTTCTCCTGAACAACACAAGGTACTGACGCAAGGGAATTCAAGCATCCCAGTTCAATCAGATTTGAACTGAGTGTAATGAGAGCTGGACAAACAAATGTGAATGATAGCGTTACATTTACAGCTGCACTGATTATTAGATTGATTGCTTATTCAAAAAACAATTTTAATCATCAATTTACCGTTAAATCTCTGCTTCAAGTTATATATCATATTATTGAATATCTCGTGGTTTTAGACGGACAAAACCAGAAGGGATCAACATTGGTTGTCTTCCAAAATCAGCCAATTAAATCCATTTACTTTGTTACGGTTAGGAAAGTAGAAAGGACAGTAAAATCAATATTCTGTTATGTTTAAATCGAACTGTACATTTTGCTTAAATGAAAGAAAAGCAACAGTTGTCAATCAAGCCGGTTAAATTGGCTCGAAATGAGAAAGATAAGGCTTGTTGTCAACAACGGGGTCCATTACTCCAACAGGTGCAAAAGGAAACTCGAGGACAGCCTCGAGAAAGCAAACGGATGACGTGTAGACTTTGAAGTGTCTATCAAGATGTTGTGACCTCGTTAAGACCCCCTAATTCTGCACTGATGTCCTTGATTTAAAGATTCAACGACGTGTCCTGGACCGCAGATTCCTTCGTGTTTATACGAGTAATTCAGACATTCATATCGTGGAATATGAAAGACGGAGATGTGTTCAGCGGGTCATTGTGGGCTGAAGGAGAGACAGGATGAGCGATGACTCATCATTACAGAACATTTGATTGTTCTCCCTCGGGTTCAGTTCACCTCACATCTGCATCTGTACGCACTTATTCAGGGACAAACCGTTTGTAATCATCCCCTCGCCTTAAACACCGGCTTCGCCACGTCCCTCCGTCTCTTTCTTGCTTGAAAGCCGTGGATCACGTGGTCATCTCAGGGGAGAAAAATGCTTTTCTTTCGCAACTGTTCTCCTGAACCCGTGTGAACCCGTGGCCTTTTAGTGAGGCACATTGTCACCGTTGCCATGGTTTTCCAGACTAGGTATTTTACACGTCTCTAGAGACAAAATGTGCTGCTAGTTTCTGACGCACGGTAGAAGTAGAAAGTGCACCACATCTTGAATTAAGTCTCTCGCTCCTCGGGGAAAATGTGATCGCTGAACGAGGGCCAGAAGCTAAATTAGGATACAGGCAGCGTGGACCAAAATTAGGGATTAGTCGTCCTTTACATCAGCTCATCTTGCTTTATGGCACAATCCATCTCTACCTCGACACCAGCGAGAGCATACAAGGAGCTAGGGAGGATATGGGCATTCATGTGCATGTTTTAGGCTATCTATGCATTATATGGCACATTCAAAATGCACTAGCTTGAGTGCTAAAGCTATTGGTGTTAGCATGGCTTTCACCTGCAGCGGGATATTATCACTCTACTAAACATGAAATATGTTGTGAAAATCCAGCTCGAGTCTCAATTGTGCCGTCTTTTCTGAATGCAGAAGCAAATACTGTGTCATGTCCGGAATAATGTAGGCGCTGTGTTGGAATTTGATTTCCTTGGACAGCAGATGTACTTGTAGCAAAACAGAAATGCATTGAATTATCTGTTTAAACTTGTTCGAGCTGACGTGGTTTTTGTTTAAGAGGTACATTTTCTTGCCTCGAAAGGCCTAACATTTAGAAATGATAACACTGGCCAGCCCTTCCCTTTGCATCTGTTACCTACTGCTCTCTGCTTTAGTAGGGCAGTGCTGAATTATCAAATCACGACATTGTGAATAAAAGCAGGAGGGGGACGGAGAGATTTTGTGGCTTTTATTTCCACATGAGGGATTAATTTTGCACATTTTTCATTACACCAGATATTGACTTCTTTCATGCCCCACTGATGCACAATAGTAAACAGTGTTAGGGGTAACAGTCCTCACTGATTTCTGGATTAAAACAATGTTAGTGTCAGGACATTTTGTTATTTTAAAAGTGTCTATCCATCTATCTATCGATCTGTCTATCTATCCATCTATCATCCATCCATCTATCTATCCATCCATCTACCATCTATCCATCTATCCATCCATCTATCTATCTATCCATCTATCCATCTATCCATCTATCCATCCATCCATCTATCTATCCATCTATCCATCTATCCATCCATCCATCTATCTATCTATCCATCTATCCATCCATCTATCCATCCATCCATCTATCCATCTATCTATCCATCCATCTATCCATCTGTCTATCTATCTATCCATCTATCCATCTATCCATCAATCCATCTATCCATCTATCCATCCATCTATCCATCCATCCATCTATCCATCTATCTATCCATCCATCTATCCATCTGTCTATCTATCCATCTATCTATCCATCCATCTATCATCCATCCATCTATCCATCTATCCATCCATCTATCCATCTATCCATCCATCTATCTATCTATCCATCTATCCATCTATCCATCTATCCATCTATCCATCCATCCATCTATCTATCCATCTATCCATCCATCTATCCATCCATCCATCTATCTATCTATCCATCTATCCATCCATCTATCCATCCATCCATCTATCCATCTATCCATCTATCCATCTATCCATCAATCCATCTATCCATCTATCCATCCATCCATCTATCTATCTATCCATCTATCCATCCATCTATCCATCCATCTATCCATCCATCTATCCATCTATCCATCTATCCATCTATCCATCCATCTATCTATCCATCCATCTATCCATCTATCCATCTGTCCATCTATCCATCTATCCATCTATCCATCTGTCTATCTATCCATCCATCTATCCATCTATCCATCTATCCATCCATCTATCCATCCATCTATCCATTCATCTATCCATCTATCCATCTATCTATCCATCCATCTATTCATCCATCTATCCATTCATCTATCCATCCATCTATCCATCTATCCATCCATCTATCCATCTATCCATCTGTCTGTCTATCTATCTATCCATCTATCCATCTATCTATATCTATCCATCCATCTATCCATATCTATCCATCTATCCATCCATCTATCCATCTATCTATCCATCTATCTATATCTATCCATCTATCCATCTATCCATCTATCCATCTATCCATCCATCTATCCATTCATCTATCCATCCATCTATCCATCTATCCATTTGTCTGTCTATCTATCTATCTATCCATCTATCCATATCTATCCATCTATCTATCCATCCATCTATCCATCTATCTATCCATCCATCTATCCATCTATCCATCTATCTATATCTATCCATCTATCTATCTATCTATCCATCTATCTATCCATCTATCCATCTATCTATCCATCTATCTATCCATCTATCTATATCTATCCATCTATCTATCCATCTATCTATCCATCTATCCATCTATCCATCTATCCATCTATCCATCTATCCATCCAGGAAGTGATGACACGTCGCTCTACCGATGGAAAGATTTCCTGAGGACACTTCCTGTCTAAAGGTGCAGTGTCACCATCAACACGTTATTCCTGTAAGACACTTACACCTCTCGCAGCGGGGCGATTAAGGTTAGAGTTGTGCGTCGGGAAAGCCCAGCAGCTCCTTCTTCCACTGTAATCTGATTGGGTTAAATGTGCTTCCCTCACATCGTGAGTGCGTCTCTGGGATAAGAGCCTCATCCGGTTAGCTCAAGGTGTGGCATTTAGCCAGGTGTGTCTTTAAATAACCCCAGGGCCGCTTCGTATCCTCACGGCTAGGACACACAGCGCCGTTAGGAGTCCACTCGTGATCTGATTAATGCATTCAGTGGTTTCTAAAAGCAGCGTCAGAGGCGCACATGAGCCCTGCAGTTTGGATTAAGTCCCTTTCACTGTGGTGGACTTTAAGTGAATGTGACTCTGTAAAACACACAAGTGATTTGACCGACTTTAATCCGGCCTGACAGGTCCAACCCGGAGAAGAATCCTTCAGCAGACACCTTCGCTCACAGCATGTTGTACTACTCCAGTCTGTGTGTGTGTGTGTGTGTGTGTGTGTCGAATTAATCTCACACTTGTTTTGCTTTGATTTGCACAAACATCAGCCAATATTCAAGGTGTTTTTAACGAGAAAAGATACCAAGCAAATGTTGATTTAAGCTGGTTAAAGATAAGATATACTATATTGAATCTTAGTAAGAGAGATATTATAAATAGCGTGATTTAATGTGTAATTAAACAGAACACACTGATGATACACGTCATACATTGAATTATAAGCAATAAAATGCAGCATTTCTCCTTCAGTGCTTTCAGGGTGTTTACTTAGTGATGAATAGACAGTAGCTACATTTAGGAAAGTAGGTAAAATGTGGCTCTATAATGAGCTCTGCATAAATATAGCGTAAGTAATAATGAGCACTTTATCCTGATTGGTGCTTGCCGTGAATGCAAAGTCAGCGAGTGGATAATAACTTCCACATATTGTCAATTAGCCAAAATGATTCCTTATTGTTCTCTACATTTAGATTAAACTTGTGTACGACTGATTAATGCCACGTAGCAATAGCTGGGATTAGCATATAGTGACGAACACGCCAACAGTTGACATTCAGACGAGAGGTTTTACTCACAGCTGCCGAACTTTAGCGGGCAGGCGTGTGCGTCCATGGGGAAGTCCTCCAGCTGCATGGGGCACTCTGCAGAAATGGTCAGTCTGTAGAGAAACACATATAACGAACCTGTCAACGTGGCCTACAGCATCCGCCACTTTGGGATGTAGATATCCTGCAGTGTGCAATTACAGGAAGCGCTATCATTGCTGAATCGCTCAAATTAGAGGGTAGAAAAACAATTAGACGGAAGGTGGCAGTTTTACAGATTTGCGATTAAATAAAAACGGAAAATACAGATTTGTCAAAGCAGTGAAATGTACATGTGCAGCATTTCCCTCTCTCTACAACTCTGGTATTACAGTGGCAATACTGCCACCTGGTGGTCACTGAGTGTTATGTGTCTGCGTAAAAGAAAAGGAAACACTTCTAAAGAACCAGTCATTTTTTATTTCAATCAGATGTGAATCCAACCTCTTTCTCCAAATGGACACAATTTAACTATCTAAGGCAGGGGTGTCAAACTCAATTTCATCGCGGGCCACATCAGCATTATGGTTGCACTCAAAGGGCCGGTTGTAACTTTAAGACTACATAAAAAAATACATATATAAATATATCATATATATATAAAGTAATGTATTATATTACATCATTGCCTCTGCATTGGATTATCATCGGATAGGGTAATAACTTCATAATTAACTACGTCTGAAAGCAAAAGTCTAGGGCAAATAATTGCAAGTCTCTTCAGTGAGTATGTCACAAAATGATTTAAAAAGAAAAGCCAAATTCTGGAGAAAAAAGAAATAGAAGTGACATTTTGAAATAAAAATCTAATTCTGAGAAAAAAGTCATATTTGAGATGCATTGTGGGACATGTAGTTTATGGGCGACATGCTTCTGTAGCATGTAACCGTATAATAAACATAATATTCTTTGCAAGCTCTTGTGGGGCCACATCACATATTGAAACTGAGCGATCTCATTCCTCTGCATGTCTTTAAAGCTAGGCTAAATGAAATGCTTGCTGATACAATGGGCGCTTGTAAATGTCTATAAATACGTATCCTGTAAATATAATGTATCATGTCCTTTATTGGTTTATGTTTCATGTGGAACCTATATGCTGCAGGTCTCCCTTGAAAAAGAGATCTATGATCTCAATGGGACCAATCTGGTTAAATAAAGGTTTGAAATGAAATGAAATGAAATAAAATGAAGTCGCGGGCCGAATGTGGCCCCCGGGCCTTGAGTTTGACACCCCTGATATGGACTTGAGTAGATTTAACACGTCAATTGTTCCTCAAATCAAATTCCCCGCAAGTCATTGAAGACATGTTGTTCTTATTTGAGCGTCCTCTCTCTCAGTGTCCTGACAGACCTGCATGGTTACGGGAATACAGCTCACGAACCAAGCATACACACATCATAATTCTTCTCTTTTTTCTAACTACCTGCCCTAGATTGGATCGAGTCCCTCTGGGTATTATCCTGGCTCATTGCTTGATGATAAACAGTAGCACCGTGATGATGCTGTGGACTCCCTGAACTTAACGGGCTGGAGAGAGGAGAATCAGAGCACATCTTCTCCCACAGCACATCGTGTATTTCCCTTCAGTTATCTCTAGTGTAGTCTCGGTGGATCTGTGTCACCGAGACGCGGCGAAACCCTCCTGGGTCGTGCTTTTTTTAACGCTCCAAAAACACTTCACGCATGTATCTTCTGCAGGAGGTTCCCCCAATTATACGGTTGAAGCGAGCAGAGCGTTACAAAGTGGGGTAAGGGGCCGTCGCTGGTCCCTGCAGAGCTGACTGGGGACTCGGCTTGCTTTCCACTTCACTGCAGGATTATCCAATTGCATTATTGTGTCTGAAACAGCTGAAGGATTGTGTTCGGAGAGTCTTCGGGATAACACATGACTGTTGGCTACCACGTCCTAATTATGCATGTGGCCTTGCCCCGGTAGCAGGGATGCCTGTAATGATAGATGATTTTCATTTGGGCTGGGATTAGATCAGTCTCTTTGAAAAGGATAGTGTCGATTTGTGTGGTGCTACTGTAGTATGCTCTTCTCGACGCTGATTGGCCGGTTCGTTTTGGATGCCGTGTGACTTTGATAGGGCGTTAGTCAATGGAGTCTCGTGCTTCCTTTCAGCCAGGATGGACTCAGTCAAAAGCAGTTCATCACACAGACACTCCTGTGGGGAGTCTAGGCTTTACAGTACGCCTGATCCTGCAGAAAAGTGGAGAACTTGGACGACGGGACAAAAGCAGAACGGGCTGAGTTGAGTGTCCTGAGGCGTTAGGCTGTAATACACACAGCCATCTGTCTTTGGACACCAACAACTTGTATCACATGCAGTCGGTCTCATGGGAGGCGGGGATATGTCATAGAGATGAGGAATGTTTTAGAAGTGTAAATACAAATTAGAAAGTGTGATATATTTGATAAATCAGTCGGTATGGCCCGTTGTCATGATTACAGAGAAGGCCAGCAGTCCGAAGGCCGCACCGGGAGCATGAATGAACATAATGATAATGGTGTGTAATGCCCTCACTCTGTGGCAGCGTGGAGATCTCCAGCAGCTGATTAAGCCGTGCATGTTGCAGCCGACCGTAATGGACCGCCACCGGGCTCCGTGCGCATTGAGCTGGCGGAGCGTCGTGAAAAGGGGCATTTTATGAATTATTCACGGAGACAAATGCAAACACATGTCTCCATCAAGCCGAGCGCTCACCCTCAGAGTAATGCTTTTCAACTGACATGCGCTCTCACTCGCACCCGCATGTGGAAGTGGGGTGTGTGTGTGTGTGTGTGTGTGTGTGTGTGTGTGTGTGTGTGTGTGTGCGCGCGTGTGTGTGTGGGAAGGTCTGCAATGTGACAGTGTGTCTGTCTGTAAGAGACGTTTCCATGATGGACGGGTGGACAAAGTGTGTGTGAATCTTACAGGAACGTACACGTGTTGTATGTACTGCACGCTGCACCTGCTGACAGCACCCAAAGGGGTTTCCGTGTGTTGTGGGTGGACTGTTAATACTATATATCATTTGTTTAACACAATTAATCATCTTTATCGGCTCAACAACTATTAATAATCATCAAGCCGCTTGTATTTGCTTTGATTGATTCTCTAGTTTTTATTATGTTTACAGTGTCTGTTTCTATTATCTGTATTTAATGCAGTCGTAATGTATTTGTATGCAAAAAATAACATATACTATATATGTAAATAACTAGTTCAATTAGATTTATATAAGATTTTTGCTAGAAAGTATCATTTATTCCCTTATCTTCTTGATAACAAACTGAAAAGCAGAATAACAGGCAATGCAAACGGGCATGTAAAACCCATTAACAAACCCATCGTCGTGTTGGCTGTAACCTCCGAGTGCCCAGATGGCCTGTGTGTGTGTGTGTGTGTGTGTGTGTGTGTGTGTGTGTGTGTGTGTGTGTGCGTGTGCGTGCATGTGTGTGTAGGAAATAAAACCAGTGCTGCCTGTGGATAAGCTCTGCTGGTAGTGACGGGCACAGCACTGTAACAATTAGACGATTAAAGGCATCCCACTGCCGCCTCGTTTCGGCTGAGGCGGGAACGGGATGCCATTTTTAGATTATCAAAGCCCTTTCTCTCCTGCACACATTTCTGCATCCCGACATCAATACATGTACGAATACATTTCCATAAAACAACACGTATGGAAGCGCGTACACACACACACACACACACACACACACACACACACACACACACACACACACACAATCCTTCACTTGTTAAGCCTCGAGGTCAAAGTTGAGCGCCACCATAACTGATTAGGACGCGCTTCACACTGCGTAGGATGCTTGTGACAAAGAGGTGAGCGTAAGTGCGCTCTTCTTCAGATGTGTGTCCGGGCGGCTGCATACTGGATGGATAATCTGTTATTCTCCCGCTGGATGTTACTGGCATCAGATAGAGTGCTCTCCTCCGTGATACAGTCACTCTTAAGTCCTGCAGTAACTCCGGAGGATAAGCACAGAATTATTCTAATTCTCTGGGGAAAAGGTCGCGGCGAGTCCTTGTGCTCACACCGCGGTTCTGCTGAACAAAAACAACCTGTTTTACGTCAGCTCAATTTTACATGATTTGTTCCTTTCCTTCAGCTTTTCAAGTTTACATGCTGGTGGTTTAATTTCAAGTGCTCACCATCTGCTTGTTTCTTTTTTAATTTGCCTCTACACGACTGCCAAACACTATAGTTCACTCCATGACTGCCAACACTATAGTTCACAATGAGGCTGCGTTTCATAATTGATGACCTTCCTCTGCCGTCTCACTTAAAGAGACACTAATATGCGTCACTAAGTACGTCTCGATGCGATTTCAAAAGCAAAAAATAGAACAAATTTAAGGAAATACTTGAAATATTTGCCTTTATTTTAATACTGACTTTTCCAGGACAAGTGCCGGTGATTGGCCACTGGGTGGCACTGTTCTCCCACAGTCTGAGTGCCACCCTGAAGGCTTTCAGCACTGGATTCCTCTCTCAATTCAAGGCTGAAATGTGAATTATGTTGGCCTTGCTAGCTTGTTTTCTCATCTTCAAAGCACTCTTAACAAATGTGCCTTTTACTAACCTCCTATAAAAGCAGCATGAGCTCATACAAGCCAGGTTTCCTTCTTTTGATCAACATGTATGAAATGAATCCATCTTGGACAGCCAAGAGGTTCATCGGATAGATAAGATGGACTTTTATTAATCCCTCGTGGGGAAATAGTTTCTCTGCATTCGACCCATCCTAGTGTTAGGAGCAGTGGGCTGCCATTTTGAACGGCGCCCGGGGAGCAGTGTGGGGAACGGTGCCTTGCTCAGGGACACCTCGGTAGCACTTGGTCTTGCCGGGACTTGAACTGGTGACCTTCCAGTTGCCAAGCCAAGCCCCTATCGACTTCGCCACCACCGCTGCATAGCTGTTGGAAAAGAGTGGGAAGGAGATGTACCTCATGGTGTAGAGCAAAGTGCCGTCATCCTGGAGCCTCAGCAGCTTGTTGGGCGTGGTCATGTTGTGAGCGATAGATTTCTTTCCATTGAGGAAGAAGGTGTCGGGGGTCCAGATGTTGCTGGCGAGCAGGTTGTTCAACGGCAGCATCTCCATGGGCCCTTTGAAGCACAGGCGCTCGTCCTTCCAGCTCTGACGGAAGAACACGTCGATGGTGTACTCCTGAGACGAGAGGAACGGGAACATGTCAAGAGATCTCCACCAGAAATACGTAGTACGTGATGTCAGTGAAGTGCACACTGCTCTCATGTTTACCAATCTGCCGGCCCTCTGATCTTTCTATCTCCAAACATGCCGAAGGCAGAAGAGTCTATTTCACTCTCGAGCTTCAGAGCTCATTTCGTCTGGTGGTGAATTTACCCAAAACAAGGATTTAAAGTTATGTAGAGCCTCTGCAGCATCCTTGTCTTCCCTCTCCATTTCAGAGCTACACATAAGTGCATTAACACAGAAGAACTCATTTAACTTGTTACTTAGCAACCAATTGTCAATCAGCGCAGAATGGTCCAACATTGTGCAGCAAACTCCTCATTAATGCCTTCATACATCAGATCAGATTGTGCAGATCAAGCACCGTGGAGATCCATCGTGAATGAGCCCATGTGTGAAATATCGACCCGTTTCAAGCTAGGAAAACAACGAGAAATGAACAGGAAGCGAACGCTCCATCCAGCAGAATAATAGCGCTGGCATATGAGCTTTTATGGACCGCAACAACTATTCAAGTCTCTCGCAGCCTTTCGTTAATCATTCATGCACTGCTGTCAATACCTTCTTCAAGTCAATTATGGGAAAAGTGGCAACTGCCGTGTCGAAGCGAGCCAGGGATGTGGCCGGGTGTAATGGGAGATTTAATGAAAAAGAAGATTTAATGCCAGCCAAGTGGAACCGTATAGTTCATGAGAGAATGTATTAATAAAGGGATGAACGAGTGGGAATGGGCCAGCCACGTTGCATTAAATCTTAAATGTCATCCACGTTCAGTCTGCCTCATTTACATGAAGCTAAAACAAATCCAATCTTCAAAGAGACAACCAGGACCGGAGCGTTCATCCCGGGAAGCAGCCTGAGCAGTGGGGCCCGTCTCATCAAATGTAAATATATGTTTCCATCTAAAAATACCTACAGTAGTCTGGGTGGGCGTTGGAGACGTGTGTGTGTGTGTGGTGTGGGTGTGTGTGTGTGTGTGGTCTAGCATTACTATACTTGTGGGGACCTAAATCTGTTTACATAGTCACGTGTGGGGACTGGCTTCCCTTATGGGGACAAATTGGAGGTCCCCATGAGGGGGATCATTAATTTTAGGGTGAATACTTGGTTAGGATTAGGTTAAGGGTAAGGGTTAGGGTTAGGGTTAGGGTTAAGGGTAAGGGTTAGGGTTAGGCATGTGTTGGTTAAGGTTAGGATAAGTCTCCAGGAAATGCATGTAAGTCAATGTAATGTCCCCTGAAGTGATGTATACATGGTATGTGTGTGTGTGTGTGTGTGTGTGTGTGTGTGTGTGTGTGTGTGTGTGTGTGTGTGTGTGTGAGAGTGTGTGTGTGTACCCAGCGAAGCCAATCTCTCTCTGTGTATTCACTGCAGAGGAACTCACCATCTCCGTGTCAGACACCGGGCCGAAGCTGGTGACGAAAATATCCGTCTTGATCTTGGTGACGTTTTCTGTGAAGAGAGAGAAAGTGAGAATGTTGGGAGGTCATTAATAAGATGGAGAAAAAGCATTATTGAATCGTTTTTTAAATGAAGTAACACAGGACAGATGTTGGAGTTGATGAGCCATCCGTAAGTCAATCTGATATTTAGGAGTTCTCCCCTGCATCAAATCTAACAGCGCAGAGGACGCAACTAAGGATTAGTCTCATCATTGATTAGTCTATAATAAAATAGTGAAGAAAAGGGTCCTCAAGGGTCTTTTTGTGTCACTAAAACTCCACAAAACAAGATGTTCACTTGGTTTCCCAGTTAAGATGGCAGCCGTACGGGATACACATCTGTATTTACATTACGTGATTTTTGTCGTCACAAGCAAAGCCAACTTAATCCTCACTATGCATGTAAATGTGTTGCCGAGCAGCTTGTTGAGTGCCGACTGAAGGCCTGAATGTTTTTCTGGTATGTATTTATAGGTCCTCTTGTGAAGGGTAGCAACCGTTACCAGGATGTGAGAGCAGGCTTCAGCCATGACACATCAGGCATTAAAAAGCCAAGCTTCTTCCCCATTATGGTTCAAGCACTCTATGTACTCGGGAACAAAATTGTAATGATGGCCGATGTAGTGAGGACAAAATAAAGAGCGGTGGAGGAAAAGGGAAATCAGCGGAGTCAAGTGCCGCGCCGTGAAAGAACGAGAAGCTAGGGAAGGGTTAACAAGGAACATTGAAAAGCTTTTTATTTCAGCGGGGCCTTTAGAAAAATAAATCTGCACCTTTTGAATGGCTCTCAAGGTTATCGGCTGTTGCCAGGGTGAAGAGTGTGAATAAAACACCTTAGCAACATGTTGAAGCCTGATTGATTTACTCTCCTCTCCTCTGCTGGTGTACAAGGAAAGCATACATGATCCTCGCCGTGGAAACGCAGCGTCTGAACACATGTGTTCACCTCAGCTGACATGGGGTTAAACTCCACATCTGCTCGCACAGTTTGCACCCTCGTATCCGCCAACCTCCCAGCAACATCCGCGGAAACGGGCACGAAGTATCAACGGGACGCGAGGCCTCCCACAGCGGCTCCAGGTTGGCATGCTGGGTAGTTTCACTGTGTATTATGATATTTAAAGGTCCCCTATTAAACTGTTTTCCATCAAGATATCACAGCTCTCAGATATATACAGAGCCTGTCTCTGATTGGCTGAAACACCGAACAGATCATTGCAGCATTACCCATAACCCCCTCTGTTTCAGCCCTGTTTCCAAAGTGTCTGTTACTTTAGATGAAAATGAGGAGCCCCTCCCCACGCCCCTCTGAGAGACATTTGGTTACAAAGAACTCAATGGAGCTCTAGAGGAGATTCAGGTGATAAGGGTACCTTGTTGCTGATTGGCTAATGGTTACACAAGACAACACATCGTTATGACATCACAAAGTGACCAAAATCTGATCAGCTCATTTTCAGACAGGTTTTTATAGAAATGGATCAAAAAGAGAGAGAATCTTTGTTCCTGAAACTTTCAGAGTCTCTTTCCACAGAGGGGACACATGTTGATGTAGAAGAGACATGAAGAAGAGGGGACACATGTTGATGTAGAAGAGACATGAAGAAGAGGGGACACATGTTGATGTAGAAGAGACATGGAGAAGAGGGGACACATGTTGATGTAGAAGAGACATGAAGAAGAGGGGACACATGTTGATGTAGAGGAGACATGAAGAAGAGGGGACACATGTTGATGTAGAAGAGACATGAAGAAGAGGGGACACATGTTGATGTAGAAGAGACATGAAGAAGAGGGGACACATGTTGATGTAGAGGGGACATGAAGAAGAGGGGACACATGTTGATGTAGAAGAGACATGAAGAAGAGGGGACACATGTTGATGTAGAAGAGACATGAAGAAGAGGGGACACATGTTGATGTAGAAGAGACATGAAGAAGAGGGGACACATGTTGATGTGGAAGAGACATGAAGAAGAGGGGACACATGTTGATGTAGAAGAGACACGAAGAAGAGGGGACACGTGTTGATGTAGAAGAGACATGAAGAAGAGGGGACACGTGTTGATGTAGAAGAGACATGAAGAAGAGGGGACACATGTTGATGTAGAAGAGACACGAAGAAGAGGGGACACATGTTGATGTAGAAGAGACATGAAGAAGAGGGGACACGTGTTGATGTAGAAGAGACACGAAGAAGAGGGGACACATGTTGATGTAGAAGAGACACGGAGAAGAGGGGACACATGTTGATGTAGAAGAGACACGGAGAAGAGGGGACACATGTTGATGTAGAAGAGACATGGAGAAGAGGGGACACATGTTGATGTAGAAGAGACATGAAGAAGAGGGGACACATGTTGATGTAGAAGAGACATGGAGAAGAGGGGACACATGTTGATGTAGAAGAGACATGAAGAAGAGGGGACACATGTTGATGTAGAAGAGACATGAAGAAGAGGGGACACATGTTGATGTAGAAGAGACATGAAGAAGAGGGGACACATGTTGATGTAGAGGGGACATGAAGAAGAGGGGACACATGTTGATGTAGAAGAGACATGAAGAAGAGGGGACACATGTTGATGTAGAAGAGACATGAAGAAGAGGGGACACATGTTGATGTAGAAGAGACGTGAAGAAGAGGGGACACATGTTGATGTAGAAGAGACATGAAGAAGAGGGGACACATGTTGATGTGGAAGAGACACGAAGAAGAGGGGACACGTGTTGATGTAGAAGAGACACGAAGAAGAGGGGACACGTGTTGATGTAGAAGAGACACGAAGAAGAGGGGACACATGTTGATGTAGAAGAGACACGAAGAAGAGGGGACACGTGTTGATGTAGAAGAGACATGAAGAAGAGGGGACACGTGTTGATGTAGAAGAGACACGAAGAAGAGGGGACACATGTTGATGTAGAAGAGACACGGAGAAGAGGGGACACGTGTTGATGTAGAAGAGACATGAAGAAGAGGGGACACGTGTTGATGTAGAAGAGACATGAAGAAGAGGGGACACGTGTTGATGTAGAAGAGACATGAAGAAGAGGGGACACATGTTGATGTAGAAGAGACATGAAGAAGAGGGGACACATGTTGATGTAGAAGAGACATGAAGAAGAGGGGACACATGTTGATGTAGAAGAGACATGGAGAAGAGGGGACACATGTTGATGTAGAAGAGACATGAAGAAGAGGGGACACATGTTGATGTAGAAGAGACATGAAGAAGAGGGGACACATGTTGATGTAGAAGAGACATGAAGAAGAGGGGACACATGTTGATGTAGAAGAGACATGAAGAAGAGGGGACACGTGTTGATGTAGAAGAGACATGGAGAAGAGGGGACACGTGTTGATGTAGAAGAGACATGAAGAAGAGGGGACACGTGTTGATGTAGAAGAGACATGAAGAAGAGGGGACACGTGTTGATGTAGAAGAGACATGAAGAAGAGGGGACACGTGTTGATGTAGAAGAGACATGAAGAAGAGGGGACACGTGTTGATGTAGAAGAGACATGAAGAAGAGGGGACACGTGTTGATGTAGAAGAGACATGAAGAAGAGGGGACACGTGTTGATGTAGAAGAGACATGAAGAAGAGGGGACACGTGTTGATGTAGAAGAGACATGAAGAAGAGGGGACACGTGTTGATGTAGAAGAGACATGAAGAAGAGGGGACACGTGTTGATGTAGAAGAGACATGAAGAAGAGGGGACACGTGTTGATGTAGAAGAGACATGAAGAAGAGGGGACACATGTTGATGTAGGAGCGACATGAAGAAGAGGGGACATGTGTTGATGTAGAAGAGACATGAAGAAGAGGGGACACATGTTGATGTGGAAGAGACATGAAGAAGAGGGGACACATGTTGATGTAGGAGCGACATGAAGAAGAGGGGACACATGTTGATGTAGAAGAGACATGAAGAAGAGGGGACACATGTTGATGTGGAAGAGACATGAAGAAGAGGGGACACATGTTGATGTAGGAGCGACATGAAGAAGAGGGGACACGTGTTGATGTAGAAGAGACATGTAGAAGAGGGGACACGTGTTGATGTAGAAGAGACATGAAGAAGAGGGGACACATGTTGATGTAGGAGCGACATGAAGAAGAGGGGACACATGTTGATGTAGAGGAGACATGAAGAAGAGGGGACACATGTTGATGTAGAGAAGACATGGACATGGACCTTTAAAATGTCAGATGACTGATTGATTAAAGAGATCTCAGACCTCCAAGCCCCGGACGGAGCCTGTTGTCGTAACCGTCGAGGAGCCCGTCAAGGATCCTCGTGAAAACTGTGCTGTTGTCATTGGCCGCCGCCTCCTTTTGAGCCTCTGAGGACATGCCGAGACTAGGAGAGGAAACAAGGGAACAAGGGTGTTGAGTATCAAAGACAGAGGACAGGCAGCGACTAGGAGAGGAAACAAGGGAACAAGAGTTTTCTGAGATTCAAAGAAAGAGGACAGGTGCAGAGGAAACAAGGAAACAAGGGTGTTGAGATTCAAAGAAAGATGACAAGCAGAGAGGAAACAAGGGAACAAGGGTGTTGAGATTCAAAGAAAGATGACAAGCAGAGAGGAAACAAGGGAACAAGGGTGTTGAGTATCAAAGACAGAGCACAGGCAGAGACTAGGAGAGGGAACGAGGGAACAAGAGTTTTGAGATTCAAAGAGAGAGGACAGGTGGAGAGGAAACAAGGAAACAAGGGTGTTGAGATTCAAAGAAAGATGACAAGCACAGAGGAAACAAGGGAACAAGGGTGTTGAGTATCAAAGACAGAGGACAGGCAGAGACTAGGAGAGGAAACAAGGGAATAAGAGTTTTGATATTCAAAGAAAGAGGACAGGTGGAGAGGAAACAAGGAAACAAGGGTGTTGAGATTCAAAGAAAGATGACAAGCAGAGAGGAAACAAGGGAACAAGGGTGTTGAGATTCAAAAAATGAGGACAGGCAGAGACTAGGAGAGGAAACAAGGGAACAAGGGTGTTGAGATTCAAAGAAAGATGACAAGCAGAGAGGGAACAAGGGTGTTGAGATTCAACAAATGAGGACAGGCAGAGACTAGGAGAGGAAACAAGGGAACAAGGGTGTTGAGATTTAAAAAAAGATGACAAGCAGATAGGAAACAAGGGAACAGGCAGAGACTAGGAGAGGAAACAAGGGATCAAGAGCAAAGAGGGGGAACAACAGTTAAACTGGACGTCAGACAGAACACTTACGCTTATTGTGATTAATTACCGCGCCACATTACGGACAGGCCCGTTGTGATTAATTATTGAACATAAGTGCTGCTTACTACTACCGGTAGAGACGATTAAGACTTTGACGTGTGATCCAAATATAAACAAATGAGCTCCCCTGCTAAATAAGGCAAGGAGTGAGGCGTTGTGTCCCAGCGAAGACCTCTTCTCCGCGCGGAGGATACTACTTTGGTTATTAAAGAACACTGTGTTCAAGGAATCGCCACGGAGACAAGGTTACAGGAGGACTGCACGTGATCTCAAAGCCATGGATGAGAGGTGGCGATTCCACTGATTTACTGACAGCATCGCCCAAAGGTGTCTTCTCGACAGCAGGACACTTAAGAAGCGATGTCGCCAGTGCAGGTTGGTTGTGAGATCAAGAGAGGAAGGGCAGAACATGTGTTTGCATATGAAAAGACAAAGTAGGTGTTTCAACAACTTGGTTGAAGATTATTGATCAAATAGCAACTTTAAGACGTTTTGCTTCCGTAATAAAAGCATTAGTTTCGCACACTCCACTTCTAAAGCATGACATCTGTAACAATGGGACGTTATCCGCTCTTTGTTTACCTATTGTGGCATCCACACAGGAGCAGGAGGGGAAAGACGAGCCTCGCCATGATTGAAACTGTCTTCACTTCTGTAACACAGAGAGAAACAGACATCAGGCATGCACCAAACACACACATGGGGTTTCACTGTCCTCTAAGTATGACTAATCTAGCACACAACAAATCCCAATTACTCACACAGAGAAACTCAGCGGCAGACCGAGCATTACAGGAATCACTAAATCAAGCGGCGGGACGATCTCTGCTCAATGAGGCGGCAACTCTTTAACATGCAGAACACCTTCCTCGCAGACACACGAGACACCCCGAGACATCATGAAGACAAGACATGAGGACAGGAATGTTCTGCAGTGTGATCTCCATTGTGTCAATCTCCCACTGCGTGCATTACATTTCACACGGACCACCCCCCCACCTCCACCCATCACCCTTTTCCACTCTCTCCATCAACATAATCTCATTTTCATTTGCCGTGCTGTGTCTAATTATACAAAAAAAAAGCCATTAAAAACGGGGTACCTGAACGCATATCCATCACCATCTTATGCTGCGAATGGAGGCTGGGGGTCTCCGTCTGAGAAACCGGGCGATCACGGGTTCAATCAGCTAATCCTCCGTAGCCCCTCCGGTGTGTCTGCTGTCTCTCAGGCGGTGTTTTAGTGTCTGTCTCCCCGCGTTAGTGTCTGCTGCACCGCCGCTCCTGCATCGCCTCCAGAGGTGTTGCAGCAGCAGCATCACACGCGTGTATCCGCCAGCCTCGCAGGAGACTGGATTCTCTCCACATTTTTTCCCGTCCCGATGCTATACCGCCTACTGCTGGTGCTGCAACACAGGCTAATCATTTGTTATAATAGGTGCTGCCCATTGGTGGGTTTGGAGGAGGAGGCGCACTGGCAGGGAAACTATAGGGGGGGGGGAGGCAGATGTTAACAAAATCAGGTGCGGGATTTAAAACGCTGTCGCTGAATTCAACATTTAAAGCGTCATATCAGTTTCCCCCGTATCGTCACCCTGTCAGATCAACATCACCTGCCATGCTTCAAATATTCATCTGAACTGTTATCGATCAATTATATAAAGATCGTGCGTAACCCAATTCGCCCCAGGGGATCAATAATTAGGATTTGTGATCGATTACATTTGCATGGCTTTAAGACACGTTTTCCACCGTTTGATATCTTAGTAAACTCAACCATTTCTCTGATCTGTGGTACTATATGTAAACCATGTATAATTACTTTCGCTATTTCATACCCTGTTCAGTTACTTTTAACGTTATTTGCTCACCTTTTCGGAGATACTCCACAAACTTTCTGCAGACTAACGTAACTAACCTGCTGACTGCATAAGTCTGAGACACATGGTTAAAAAACACATCAGATATTAAAAACAGTGCTGCTGGTGTTACGGTGTCCGTGAAGGCTCAAGAAAACGTTAATTTGATGTGAGTTTGCATACATCTGGGTGAGTGAGTAAACTACTGCAAGACCAACCAACAAACGGCATGTATTTGGCTTATGCAACCAGCCTAACAATTTTTTGCATGCTGATTTATTTATGTTAAATCATGAATATGCATAGGCCTACATATGTCAAAACATGCGATGCAATTAAAGCCCTCTTCAGAAAAGTCTGGAATCATTATCATCCTGACGGTTGCCATGAGAGGGAAGCCGAGATCCACGTTTCGCAGGCGGTATAATTAGTGTCTGATATTTAACATGCCTATAATCCGTCTGGAGGGGCAGTCTGTGCGCGAGGAAGGAACAGCACGAACATGAAATGGTGTCCCCTCTGGGGGCTGAGTTCAACACCACGGACAGCTCCTGCAGAGTGACGACAGAGGGGGCAAGTGTGTGAGGAAAGAGAGAGAGGTGTGTGTGTGTGTGCGTGCGCGCGCGTGTGTGTGTGTGTGTGTGTGTGTGTGTGAGGGTGTGTGTGGAGATGAGAGGGTGGGGGTGAGGGGCTCTCCCAGAGGAAATTCAGTGCCTTTCAATATTTTGCCCTGCAGGCATCCCACTGTTTCAGACTCCTGCTTTACTACCTGAAACAGAGGGCTGCACATATTAGTTTACACACACGCGCGCACACGCACACACACAGTATCCAACACAAACACACATTTAAGGCTCATGAAACTGCTCAAATGTGAATTAAAAGCCACTCAAGCGTATGGTGAAAATAGGAGACCCCAATATTTCCCAACAATAGATATGTTCATGGTTGTGATTTAAGTCATTTTCATTGGCTAAAAGCTATTTTAGCATTAATGATGTCATCGCCCTTTTCTTTCAGGAATGCTGTTGACGGAAACAAGAAGTTGTTCGCCATCTATGACACGAGGTAGGAAATGTCACAACACACACAGGTTATTATATATTAATGAGGTTCTCCAACTGTGAGCTTAATTATCCGGAGTGTGAGGCGACTTCAGTATCTCTCCGTCTGAATATAATCAATGCTACAGCCCTGCATTTGAGATTGTTATAGGCGATACACTGAACGATCAATCACAAGCATCGATGAATAGGTTGATAGCCACAGCCTGTCCCTCCTCGATATGGTTCGGGTCCCGCCATTTTTACAGGAAAGGGGATTGGCGCAGATGGAGTGAAGAGCACTGTAAAAAATGTCCATCTTAATTTAAGCCAATTTGAATATTGAGTCCTAAAATATATTTGTGAGGACAAATGTATGGTTTCAACTCCATTCTTGTTTTACTTACTTAGATATTGGGTCTTGGATATAACTGAATTAATTTGTACTGTTAAGAGAAAAACATGTATTTATAAGGCATTATATCATTTGACATATATAGGGAACATGGGGAACACAACTTGAACTGTGAAATAGTTGCATAATATTCTCTTTAACTTTAAAAAGATGATTTAAAAACGAGTTTCAGGGAGAGTTGAATAACAATATGCAAATAAATTATATTATGGGAATTGTAGGATCCACTGTTTTTGAACATTTCTGACTATTTTCATGAATTAAAGTTAGAATATTTTGTCTGAAGCGGCTTTGAAATATGTCTCTTGTGAATCCTACAACTTACTGTACGTGTTACAAAGCCATAGTGACCCTTTAAGCACCCACATCCAATCAAAACACAAGACCTGAAATAGACAGAGGCAGATTATTGGCCAAATAATAAAAAAAATGAAGAGAATTTTCAGAGCACTTCATGCATTGGAAATGATTTTATATGCATTACAATAAAGGGAAACTGAGCTCTGGGATATTCCCCCCCAAATATAAAAAATAAAGACTTAAAATTAGCTACTGGTGGATGTTTTTTACAGTGTGTAAGTGTTGGGCTTCGTCTCACATTTGAACAAACCGAGTGCCTTCACCGCCACCAGCAGCAGCAGCAGCAGCAGCAGCACCCCGCGCGCACTCCTCATCAATATGCGCTTCAGATCCTGAATGTACAGCCGCTTCTTCTTCTGCACAGTCACACACGGCAAACCGGAGCCAGTGTTTGAAGTCGGGGATGTCTGCCCATATTTCACATCTGACTCCATCCACTGCCAGCTGCTGACTTTTACCCCTCTTCTCAGTCGACTTTCACCTCTCCGGGCAATCAATGGATTTACTCTGATTTTAAAAGAGCGTCCGGAACCGTCTCGACTGTTGCTGCTGTTGTTGTGGTTGTAAACAACGCAGAAAAGCACACATACAAAACAATAGGGGTGATGTTTCCTTTGCACAGGGTGCGTCAATTTCGCGTCTTTTCCGCACTGGTTGTCGGTTCGATTGTGTGTTGCGCGAAAAGGTGAGTGCTTTTGTCATTCTGTGAGAAGTCAAGGTTATTGCACGGGTTGATTGACAGCCGGAGCCAAGGTGATGTCCCCCTTCTTTCTTCTGCTCTCATTCCAGCGTCAATGAACCGGGGAACATGTCTTTCGTGAAGGAGACGGTGGATAAACTACTGAAGGGTTATGATATCCGACTGAGGCCGGACTTTGGAGGTATGTGCCATGTTTACCTCCCCCTAATCCCCCCCGTGCTTTATGTTTGGCGCCATTCACAGTGTTGTGGTCAGGTGTAAAGGGCCTCTACATATTGTGCTTTTAACCTCTTGCAGGCGCCCCAGTTGCAGTGGGGATGAGCATAGACGTGGCCAGCATAGACATGGTGTCAGAAGTCAACATGGTGAGTGCATTATCACTGTTTCTCCGTGTTTACTCAACCGCATAATGTATGCAGTCCTGCTGCCTCTGCACATTGGCACTCAGTGCGGATGTAAATCCAGCTTTTTCTCTCTCCTCCCGAGCCATTATGTGATGGGCTGGGTTTCCTGTAAGCAGTAACATCTTTATCTCACACGCTGCACACTGCGCTACCTTACATACACAGAGCCCGGGTGTAACACATGAGCATAATGCAGCTCCTGACAATGCTTATCTTCACAGCAGCTCACTTAGAGGACAGATTAGAGCTGCAACAGTGGTCTGGCAATCGATACAGTCCACATGCAGAGCAGGACGCAGAGTGAGGGAAACATGCTCTGATGTTGGACTCCAGCCTTTAAGTGCTTTCCTTTGTATCCAAACCGCTGCTTGTTAACCTCAGTGTTTCACGAGCGTCCTCCCAAGGCCGCTGGGCAGAGAAGGAGAGCTGATTTGCTCATTTGTGAGTGTGATGCAGTTCGGCCTGTGTCGACACGAAAAGTCTGCACTTGAAGAAAAGTCTCTTCAGGCGGATGTGTCGTAACGTATCCACAGAGGAAGACCCACGTTGCATTGGAGATAAGAGAGATGCTAAGCCCACATGAATGACCTGTCGAAGTGAATGTTAAGGTATTGATTTTGATGCGACCTCTGACCCCTAAACCTCTGCTCAGACGTGTGTCATGTGCCCGGAGGAGTCAAACTCAGGTCAGTCAGGGACTCAAGCTCGGTCTGATTGTGAACATCACTTCACATAATGCTTTTGCTTATTGACCAGATCTACTTAAGAGGAACAAAGCTAGCTTTTTACTGCGCCATAATGTTAGAAAATGATCACTATTTATCTGTGTGCGTGTGTGTGTGTGTGTGTGTGTGTGTGTGTGTGTGTGTTGATCAATAGTAATGGCTCAATAGCTTCTTCACCAGGTGACGCCTGGCTTTGACTTACCAGCACTCGGAGTGGGAGACAAGAGCTCCCTGACCTTTGGCATTAGACAACACGCCCAAAGCAACTCCTAAAAAGGACTGCCTGTATATACATCTCATTCATTCAGCTGAAATGTACATATAGTTCAAACCTAGTAATTTGTTAGTACAAATGTTCAGCTACTCAACTGTAAGGATTCACTGTTTAATTGATTGAAGATGGAGTTTCTACTTCTACAAATGGCTGAAACACTTTGAAGGATCCAAGAGCTCAGTGGTTAACATCAGCTAGCAAGCCAATTATGCGAGTGCAGGGCAGGAACCAGACAGCTGAGTTCACACGTAAATAGATAATTAATTGGGTCCGTTTCTCATCGCCACCATTGCGCCGAGGGACTGCTTCCGCGTGCATCGGTGCTCGTTAAGACGATGAACAGTCGGCTGCGATCCAGTGTTGGAGCCAAAACAAGACTGGTCAAGCTGCTTGTTGTTTTTCACACCAGCGTTTGACATTTGGTGGATGCTTTTCATGCGACGCCGGGACCGTCTGTGGCCGTGGAGCCGGGGCTCGCTCCAGTGGGACCGGGATAACGAGTGCTTTTGTCCCGGTTTATCCAACACAAAACAGGATACATTCTGCCCCCTCTGTTTACTTCTGTTGTCAGGCTCGGTCTTGCATTCACTTCAAGGAAACTCCAGCTGCTAAATCCACTCCGGAATGACCCGCATGCATTAATGCTGGGGGAAACTAGTTGACTTGCCCTGCTGTGCAGAAATGAGGCCTGGATCCAACAACTGCGTTCTACAAGGAGCACAGATTTGCAAAACAATACTGGCAGACATTTGTCGGCGTGACCTCAGATACAAAGAGAAAATACTGCGACACGAGCGAGTAGAGAGCCTGAGGTTTCTGCTGTTGGTGAGTTACGGTTCTGCAGCTTCAGCGTGGGGAGGTGAGATCCAACATCTCCTCACTCATTTGTTTAGAAAAGGGAGGAAGTGAGATATAATGTTTAGGAAATGGATCATGAAGTTGCAGGTCAATCAGGGCTGAGGTTATGCATCGATATCAGTGGGGGGCGACTGTGGCTGCGAGGGGGTGCGGTCGTCAGAAGGTTGTGGGTTCGATCACATGCAGTCAACATGTCGATGTATCCTTGGGCAAGATACTTAACCCTGAGTTGCTCCCGATGGCCGACGGTGTGTGAATGTTAGGTCCTAGAGGAAGGTACACTGCTCTGTATGAAAGGGTGAACGACATGTAGAGCGCTTTGAGGGGTCTTAAAGACTGGATAAAGCTACAGTAGTAAGTACAGTCCATTTATCATTTATCAGTGATTAAGGTTGAGGGTGAAAAATGATCCTGGGTCAATATAATCCTCTCACCGGTATTACACGCTGATATACGTTTGCATTCAGGCATGTGCACATGTATACTAGAGAGAAGAGGGATTGATCAGTGCAATATATGCATGCATGCTTAGCCCATGCAGGTCAAAATACTATATTAGCGACTGTGGTTTAGGGTAGGAGGAAGTCGAAATGTAGTGAAATTGCTCATATTTCGTAGTCCATCCATTCTTTGTCCTCAAAACCGGACGCCTACATTACCCATGATGCAACTTAGCGGTAAACAGTTTTGGTAGGATATTTAGCTGTGTTATGGTAGTAGCCTATAGCTGTTAGCCTCAAGTGGGAAACACATGTTTAACCCCAAAGCGGCAGTATTTGCACTAAAACGTATTTTCTCATAGTACATCCAAACACATGTAAACATTATTTGATGTACAAAATCACCCTCACAACAACTCACTGCGATAGTTTAAGATGTAAGGGGAATGTGAAAGACAATATTGAATATTCTGGGGAGGAACTTGTATTTTAGAAACTGAAATATAAAACACCCACTCCAATAATTGTTACAGTCCCTTAATCTTGACACTGAGCACTTTACTCACACCGTGTACTCCCCTGGTCCCAAGACTGTACGTACCTCCACTCTGGTTTTATTTGATGTGCAGTGGGAGTTCATGTCCATCAACGTGGCAGAATCGAAGATGGTCTTTGGCTGCCTTGGGAATTTTACAGGAGACAACGCTCGGGCAATCAATGCATCAACAGACCTGAACATAAAAGCAAGAAATGGGAGCAGAGAAGATACGATGTTAAGATTTATTGAAGGACTGAAAAGAGCAGAGAAAAGCGAGGGCTTGAAGAGGTGAGAAATCCAGGGAGAGAGAGGAGGGGGGAGCTGACAGGAAGAAAAGATAGCAAGAAGACGACTGAATGTTACATCTGGCACGTCAGAAATCCACCTGGCAGGGCAGGTCGGCTAACTCTGAGCGGGAGGCTCCTGCACGGCAGATGCTAAAGTGCGAGAAAGACGCACTAATTACCTCTGAGGTTTGTTGGTGGCGTGCCGGGGGCCTCGGCAGATGAGAAACACACACGAGGACAAGATCCGAGCACGGCAAAACAGATTATGTGTGTGCCGAGGCAGTGCTTACTTAGAAACTAGTTGTGTCCACTTAATAGTGCAGCGACCGGGGTTTGGGACTAAGGTTCGGGGGTGATTATTTTAATTGCCGCAGAGCCAGCATTTAGCAATGTTTTGAAACACCCCAATTAAGAATATTTAAAAATCAGGGCAGCGTGTGTAGGTGTGCTTTCATTATCAAAGACCTGCTGCAGACATGGCCGTGTTTATCCCAGCCCATTAGCGTGCCTCGTGAAAGTCATCATCATTTTGAGAAATTAAATCACAGGGAAATGGTCAGAGTCTGAAACCGTGTGTGTGTGTGTGTGTAGTTGCAATTAACAGGCTGAACAAGCTAGTCATCCATACACCCACGACTGCGTGTGGGTGTCGAAGAGAAGAACAAAAATCTGTCATTATGGAGAGGTGAAAAGATCTCTCTCTCCATCTCTGCTCCTCCAAATGTTCCGGCTGCCTGCTTTGCGTTAGGAGTGCACAACATCTCCATAAAGTACCTTCATGTTTCACTCTGTGTGTGATCCCTGCAGACGTGTGAAAGGTGACACAGCCGAGTCTGACAGGTATTTTGGCGTTGCATAAATATTGGCATCAGATGTTGCACAAACTGTGTCACCCTCATTATGGTATATAGGACGTTGAGCTATACGGAAAAAGAGCATATCTCCCTTCGAGCTGCGAGTATGGCTTAATATACCCTCTGTCTTTTACCCGGCTTCCGGCTTCCTGCCTGATGGAATGTAATTGGCCTCAGGAGAGAGCAACGCTGTGGGGTGAAGCGATGCTCGCGGAGAGCGGCCACTTCCTGGTTGAAGTAGCCAAAGGACGCGTACACTGAAGCTGCTTCGCTAACCCCGCAGTCCCGTTTTCATAACTTCCTCTCGCTCTGAGCGGCGGATACCGTTAAGACTGTGAAGCTGGGGAATCAAAGAAAGTGACAGGCGGCAGCGGCCTCGTTTTTCCTCTCAGTGCCGCCACTCAAGCAGGCGTCATGTTGAGGCAAATCAAAAGGGAGCGGCAGGGAAACTATGAACTGGATTTATGGTGGGGGGTTATTGGAAAAGGTCATCAGTCTGATTCCTCTAAGTGTAATGGAGGGGCGGATACGAGCTGTGAGAAGGAGAGCAAAGACCCCCGCAGCGAAGGATTTGAAGCCGATTCGAAGTCCGTTTTTCAGCAGAATAAGTAGATGCAGGTTTTGTGTCTGAAAACACGCACAACACTGGGGTTAGACTTCTTTCCCTTTGCCTCCGAATGCGTTTCTGTTCTGGTGTACCTCGTCCACGTCACAATGGTTACTTTATTACATCTCTCTTCCAAACGATAACACTAGGGTTGCTCATTGATGGAAAAGTGGGAAGACTAACACATATAGTTTTGACCGGTGTTTCAAGTTTGAAAGTTTGCTTGCTTGCCGTGTACATTGATACACTATAATGAGAGTTTGAATCCACCTCGGTGTCGGGTTCCCATTGCTGCCGCTCAGATGAAGCCGTGACTTCAGAGTCATGTTGGGCTAATGGACCCGATTGCAACCTTTCCCGCTAAATACAAAACCCAGATTTGAGTGGGTTTTGCGTCCCGCGGGAAACGGTCTTCAGAGTTAAAGGTCGGGAGAAATCAATCCTTGCTTTCATTATATTGATCATTGTATTATCAGTGAGTCAAGAGGAATGGCTTGAATGTTCATATCATGAATAATAAAACAGCTTTAGACGACTCGTTCATTTCGGTCAGAAGTTATTAGTGAATGAAATCTTCAAGCGGGATAACATGTGATATACTCTAACAAAAGAAGGACAGTGGTGTGTACCTCAGGGGCTCTTAGACAGAGTTTTATTTGTACATTTACCCTTTGCCGTGTTTCCCCGCCTCCTCGTACCTCGAGATGAGGCAATACATCATGAGATATTAGACAGTGAGGGCATCATACTGTATATTGCAGACGGCAACGCGGTGTCACTTGAAGAAGAAAAGCCCAAATCAGTCCTTGTGTTTGCTCTCAATAAGGGACGGGGCTATTTTTATATTCTATAGCAGCAGAAGGATAGGAAGTCGCTGAGGGATTCCCCCGCACTGCGGTGATACATCGCCTCGGGGCCATCCCCAGGGGGGGCTTCCAAATTACATCGAAGTGACTCAAACTGCTTTACTTGGACGTGGGTTCACGCGGAGTACACAGTGATTACATATCACATCATCGTTTGTTTCCCCGAGATGTGAAGTTTATCCGCGGGAAAGCCGGCGGTCATTTATTTTTCATGTTGAGCCGAGCGGCTTTGTTATGTGTAATGATGATTTCTTTTTGGGTTTATTAACACGTCCTCTACTCCCTCCCGTATGGTGCGGCGGCGGCCTATGATGATGAGCCGGTTCCAGCATATGCCGGGGACAGAGAGCATATGCCATGTGACAAACAACGTTAGCAGGATGTTTCCTAGATACTGGTGCTATCAGGACGTAGCAGTCAGTATGCTAGCGCTGCAGCGAGAGAGAGGGGAGATTAAAGTGAATATGGGTCACTTCGGAGCCAAAACTCTGCTTATCTGAATTCTCACACACCCTGAATGAAAGTGATAATCCAGTCGGGTTAATTGAATAATTGAGGCTTGCTGGAAATCATTTCCACTGGTCATTATCTGCGCTGAAAACATATGCTAATAACCAAGCTGTGCTGTGTAATGGGACGGATGTGTTGTGGGAGATGGGAGAGTTGTCAATAATTCATGATCCATAGTTCATAGAAAGAAAGAAAGTCCCTCAAGGCTCAGAGCAGGTACCCAAAGCGCCTCATCTGAAATGCAATCCGATTGTCTGCATGCACTATTGATGAGGATTGCTTGGCTGTGTGTTTGCACCGACGACATGGTTAATTTAAATCATGTATGTCCTACTAGTCGCGCGTACTTTAGCTGCTGGCACTCTAGCGAGAGATGGAAACCTCGAGAGGCGGGATATGATAGGGGTCAGAAGGAAGCCGTGTGAAAGAGTCATTCGTAGGGATTGATGGAGGTTACGTTACAACGTGATGGAGGAGAGTCCACAGCACCCGGTTAATGTCATTTCTCCACATGTCGTGATCAATCCACATCGACTCCTTTAATGAGACGGAGACCGATCGCACACATCGCCCTCCCTGACACCGAAGCCTGGAAACCGACAGGGATTAATTCTCAAGAGGCGGCATGCCATCGCTGGTCCGCTGTGACTCAAGAAGGGAGAGGATTAACCTAGGGAGGAGTTGTTAGTGTTTTTTGTCACGGGGCTAATAGATTCATATATTCTGCGCTGCTATGAAATCAGAGAAAGAGAGAAAGTAGTTCCTGTTATATAACAGCTGCAGACTTTGCAAAGCTTCTCCAGAGCAACATAATGTTATAAACTCTATCCAAAAGGAAGATTAGTCCCCTTTTATTACAAGTAAACCAGTGTATGCTAAAATGGTGGCTCCTCAAGTCCCCTATAGTTTCACAGGGTTAGCATGTTTCCAAACACATTTAGGGAAAACTAAATAATTATTTAACCAGATAAAAAAGCATTGAGATCAAATCTAATTTACAATGCTGACCTGGCCAAGAAGGCAGCAGCGTTACACATGACACAAATGTGTAGAATACAGAGAACATAACTAAGAAAAAGCCGTCACTACATTGCGCACATTAGGACAGGAAGAAAGGCACTGCTTATTACTGCAAGAGCAGCTGGTGGTAAGGACCTCAGACAACTTCAATGTAAAGCATGCTATTGAGACAAGTGCCCTCAGTTTGAGGCGTGATTCCAAGACCAAGGACCAAAATAAAAAAGCCTCAGTCCGCACGGCAGGAACCCGTATCCAGGCGCTGGGTCTGAGGTCGTAAGAGTCACAAACTGGAGCACATAGGTACAGTGGAAGCTTTCCTAAAATGGCGTTATACATTAATAAAAACCAATGCTGCATCCTACGTGAGGACCATGCAGTTAGGCTGTACAGTGATGAGTCCTATGATATGTAACGCAGTGCAGCGTGGCAGAGTGGGTCAAGCCTGGCCAAAACAGTGGGACAGGCACATCTATTGACTTTACCCCAATGGAGGGACTCTTATCTTTGTTTCCTGACGGGGTTTTTTGTTCATAAAAGCAGTCGATTAGCAAAGCGTCAACACGAGGAGACATGTGTGTGATTGCCAATAACTGGTTAAAATGACCAATGGGAATAAAGGGAAGATGTCGGCGGCCACACACACCTCCAGGGCTGATGACACTTTTCCATATGAATGAGTCTATTGATTCTTTTTTATTATTAATTGATTTAACATTTAGCTTTTAAACCCAATTTACAACGATAAGCCGCAAATCTTCACATTTTGGAGCTGGAGATCGATATCTATGTATCTATGACATTATTGCAGATTTGTGCTTAGAAATGATATCATAACGGGTAATTGATATCTTAAACCACATTTTCTTAGAAGACTACTCGATCTATTCGCACATAATTGGCCCAAATCCAAAGATATCTCAATTACAACGATATAAAAACAGATAAGGCAGCACATTTCGGAGCTGGAAATCTATATTTTTGGGGATTATTGCTGGATAAAATAGTGTATCTATCGCAATTATTGCAGATTAGTGCTTAGAAATGATATCATAAAAGGTACATGCTATCATAAAACCAAATCTTTTACAATATTTATATTTACTTCCATATAATTGGCAATAGCCAAGCACAACCAGACTGGCTCCACCGTTTTGGCGGACCCCAAACACACCATGTTTCCACCACTATACCTTCGTGGCTCTGAGCCAAATCTCTTTCCTCCTCATGCTGGGGGACCCATCTGTATCCTGTGCTGACTAAGACTTTCCCTGTGTGCTAACCCATCGTGGAAAACATGTAGGAAGAATTAGTCAAAATAAAGGGATGAATAATTAACGAGCAATTCTAATTTCAGTTCAGTTTTAGTTATAAGTGTTAATGATTCCAGTTATGCAACGTCTTCGGGAAGCCGTGCTCACTGCAGTGGACGTTTTAATCCTCATTATCAGTATTTTACATTTGGTGCGTACCTGATATATACGCAGCGTCGATGGACATGTGTTCGTGCCAGCTTGGTGCGGGCGGGTTTCATTTCAACGCCACAGCGGGCAGAGAGAGATCATGGCATGGCCCTGAGAGAGAGGGAGAAAGAGAGAGAGAGAGGGAAACAGAAATAGGAGAGAGACTGTCAGCTCGGGTAAGTGGATTATGGGATGTGGAAGGAAGGAAGGAAGGAAGGAAGGAGGAAGGGAGGGAGGGGCTCTGTCCTCTATCTTCACTTCTCTGGTCAAATACTACTGGAGTCAATGCTAAATAAAACATTTTACACACACTGTAATAACTCGAAATCTTGCCAAGTATAATTGTTGTATCTCTATTCAGAATATGTCTTCCTTATCCTGATAAAAAATATAGCTCAACATACAATTCCCCAGCTAATTATAAGATATCATGTATCCAAATATCCCATATTACTTGAATCAATGCAAAATAAAACTGTTTCTAAGCATCCTATTTCTACACACGGTAAAAACGAGAAATCTCGCCAAGTGTATTCGTCTAATATCTAGTCAGAATATGTTTTTCCACTTCCCTATCCGGGTCAAACATAGCTCAAAATACATCTCACAAGATCTAATATATCAAAATATCCCATATTATTTCAAGAAATCTTATCCAGCAAATGTTCACCATGCTTATTATCCTATCCCAACAGTATCTTCACGGCTGGACTTAAGTACGTCTTGCCTTAGGGGTCAGATAGTGAGGGTTTATTACAGACAGATACAAACTACACATTTGAGCTCAGTAGTTTATATACTACTATTTGCATTTTGATATCCAATCTTTGTATATATTGCATTTGGGGACTGGGGAAATCTACGAAGAAAGTGCAATATATCTTCACTTAAAGTACATATATCCATGTGGGTCCCGTACCGTACTTAAAATGCATCACGATACAATCAAAGTACAAAAAAGCAATTGGAATAAAGTCGTGTAAATCTCAGGAATCGGCCTTTTTGAAATGAAATAAAACACAAGCTTTGGAATCACTGCTTACTGGGAATACACTACTGTTGATATAAAGGGAGGTTTTGTGTGGACGCTGCAGCTCCATGAGTCACGCTTGTTGTTGTACGACAGCATATCGATGTTAATGCTTTCATGAAGGGAGGGCAAAGGATCTTGGGAGAGTTTGGCTGCGGCGTATGGACCAGTTGGCTCTCGCTCTGTGACGCTGGGTCGTGTCGTGTAAATATTAGGAGCTCCAACAGTGGGGAATGGCCAGTTAATATTTCAGAGCTGTCAATATTTGCTTCTGCAGAAGATTCAACATCCAAGGCTTTTATTGTCATTGTGTCGTCGATGGAAATCTTAGGTCACAGGCTTCTCCTCCAACAGGGCAACACAATGAAACAGATAAGATATTGCAAGTAAATAAAATGGAATAGAAATAGTGCAAGAAGAGTCTATATACATGTAATTGGAATAATGACTAATAACAGGTTTGTTACCAGGTAGGTTGACACGTACGAGGAATTTGACTTGATGGATGTTCTTTCAACAGTTCAGGTGTTTAACAGTCTTCTGGCCTGTGGGATGAAACTGTCCCGAGTCCGGTGGGTTTAGACACATGAAGTGTATCTATTAGGGCCGCTCGATTATGGCAAAAATCATAATCTCGATTATTTGGGTCAATAATTGATATCACGATTATTAAAAACGATTATCCATTTACTTTGAAAACATCAATTATTGGAGAAAAAAATTTCAACAGTTGATTATCCTGAACTTTAAGTAGAACTGAAAAACCAAAAAATAAAATAAATAATAATAATAATTGTTTTATTTCGATTACGTTGTTTTCGTAATCGTTGCAAGCCATAATCGTAATTGCGATTAAAATACGATTAATCGAGCAGCAGTATCTATGATGTATTTAACCATCAAACGTGACCCGTTGTCTTTTGTCCTGTGTGTGTTTCCGTAGGACTACACGTTGACCATGTATTTCCAGCAGTACTGGAGGGACAAGCGTCTCGCCTACTTAGGGATCCCCCTCAACCTGACTCTGGATAACAGGGTTGCCGACTCGCTCTGGGTCCCCGACACATACTTCCTCAACGACAAGAAGTCTTTCGTCCACGGAGTCACCGTCAAGAACAGAATGATCCGCCTGCATCCGGACGGGACCGTTCTCTACGGCCTCAGGTTGGTTCTGACTCACACTATTACCCCATGTTGTCTGACACGAGAGTTGGGAAGGAGGATGCATTTATTCTGCAGAGACTCCCGATATCATTGTCAACCAATCCTTTGGTTCTGCTTCACACTGCTCCCCCTTCTTGTCCAAAATTCTGCAAATACAAGTCCTAAGAGGTTGCAACAACCAAAACCATCACTGAATTCATCCTATCACGAGTGAGTAGGACATTACAAGTGGACTACCAGTAACCCTGACTACACATATGGCTGTTTGGCCTTTGCCTTATTCGTTTTTGTGAACAAAATGAGTAAGTAAGTAAAACTTTATTTATATAGCACCCTTCTCAACACGGATGTACAAAGTGCTTTACAGTACAGTACACAGGACACAATTCACAGTACAACTATAAAATGTAGAATAAAAGGCATAAAACGGCAGCAGGTAATACATAGGATAAAACATACGACAAAACGATTGCTGAAATAGTTTGCAGATACTCTCCATAATGTTTCTAAAGTGTCGACATATCCGAAGACGGTGCAAATACCACCACCAACAACGTATTGATTCTAGGTCTGGGTAGCCAATGAAAAGTGGGCTTACTAGTCATCCTGATGTTACAAACCACCGCTTTGAAGCCTTGAATTTGGCCATCGCAATCTTTTTATGGAACCAGAATGAATACAAGACGAGGGTCATACTGCAACCTAATACCCTTTCTTCTCCATGTTCTGAAGATACAAGTCCTCAGAGAACACAGAAACAATCAATTACTGTATCCTACCACGAGACACTGTGTGTAGCCCATAACACGTGGACATACTAGTCACCTTGACCACAATGTGGCTCTCGCCCTTATTAGGTTTTTGGAACCAGAAATGATAAAGGACCGATTGCTGGAAAAGCTTGCAGATACTCTCCATATTGTTTCTGAATTGTCAAGATATCCTAAGAAGATGCAAAGACAACCAACAACTCTGTGTATTCAATGAAAACCTTCAATTACGCTCTTTGGCCATCGCAATCCTTTTTTTTTAAAACAGAAATAATACAAGATGAGAGTCAAAGTACCGTACTTTCCGGACTATAAAGCGCACCTGCATATAAGCCGCCGCAGCTAAACTGTCCGTCTGTCTTGCTCTCGTTCTGTCTCTCGGTTCCACTTTTACTTTGGCGTGCTACCTGTCTCGCTCTTTCCCGGCCTCCAGCTTTTCCTGCTGGAGCCCGCCGCTTAAAGGTGGCGGGCGCGGACCGGTCCTAGAGCCCGTAGAGTTAAAGGTGGTTCATGTTACCTGTACAATCCATAGATTTAGGAGGTTCCCCTAGTGGCCGTTAGCTGTACACACAAAATGGGGGGAAAAAGTCGCGGCTTATAGTCCGAAAAGTACGGTACTACAAACTACAACCGAATGCTGAAAAATAAACTGTTAGGCCACCGACATGTTACAATGAACTCATATAAGGTACAGTAAGGTACTAAAAACTATTAAAACCCAAATCAATGGCCAAGCACAATAAAAGCATTATCTTACAGTGTGCTTGATTGAAAAGTCCCAACACCCACACAATGCTCTCCTCGAGTTGAGTAGCGCTTCCACGTCGTGTGCCCATCTGTTTCAGGAAGACCTTTTTCAACAAATAAACTCTAGCTGAAGAGGTCATTGATTCTACATATGTATTTATCTAGTTACAGTGTATTCATGTATTCATGTCTTTAGACTGGGGACTTCTCTGGGGCGATGCACACGAGCCGCCCTCCCTGCAACAGGCTCAGGGTCAAAATGTTCTCACATATTTCCCATTGTCAAGTTAATGCTGTGTTTAAAGCCCAATTACGGCACCGCAGTCGCCCATGCTGAGAACTTGGCAGATTTCTGCTGCTGGCCGCTGAGCAGCCAGAGGATTATGTGGCGTGCTCAAGGGCACGCTGACATTTGATTCTTTAAAGGAAGCAGTCGGAGGAAGTGCGGGGTGCAGGTTAGACGGTGCATTAATGCAACGTTAAGCGTGCAGCTGTTGTTTGATATGTGTTGCGTAAAGCCCTTGTTTTGAATTTCCATTGATCTTCTCGACGGGCAGGTTCAGAAGAGTTACTGTGACCTATGAATATGGATGCATGCTTTGAATTATTAGAGTGCAGAGCGAGAAGTATGTGTGTGTGTGTGTGTGTTTTTGCACATACTTGCTTGTGTGTGCGTCCTTCACTGTTCGTATGTTACAGCCATGCTTGATTATGCAAGAGGAGTTCATAGCACTTTAGCTTCGTGGTCTACTTATAGACCTCTCGATGCTTTCAAGAGATCAAAGGCAGATGTGTGACGACGCGGTGTTTGTGATACCAACTGCTAAATAATAATGCGTGTCAGGTAAGGCTGCGTAACGTCCTGGATACTGATTCATGTCGTGGACAAACTGTATGTCAACGTTAGGCATTGTCTTAAGGAATAAGGACACGACATTTCATAAGAAGGCGTGTTCATGGGTGCATCTGTTGTTGAAGAGGATTTCAGGTTGCTTCCAAAACATGTCTGCATGCTCGGTCTGAATATGCCTGTGCTTAGCGATGCCGATTGAGCGCCTCTCTCTTTAAGACCCCTCCAAAACAAGCTGCTTTGATTGGCTATTAAAAACATGTGACGCACCTTTGCAAAGGTATATCTATATAATAGTGTATATCATACATAAGGGGACGGTATATTCTCAAACAAGCCCTCGTATAACAAAGGAAGGGGATCCAAACCCAAATGTTTTTCATGATATATGTTTGACCTCCTTTTGAATCCAAACATATATTATATTCACTGATTTAAAGCCTAGTTTAAGCTCTGCTAAAAACACATAGCAGACAGGAATCGACATTTTAAAATACTATAAATGTCACAATACGTCTCGTTGGCAGTCCTGATGTTCTGTCGTTGTGGGTTAGCTGTATAGTGATAGCACCTAATGGCTTTCCACAGCTTCATCTGCGTCTGCACGAAGTCTTCCAGTGGCTAACTGCCAAGCAGCCGGCTTTTAATCAGGGCAGACTTAGCCTAAATTATTTCAAATTTGCATTTCACTTTGCTGCTTATTTTAACTGCTGACTGTCTGCCTTTTGAGCTCATCTGATAACCAAAGAGATACCTCCTCAAAACCCCTGAGCTCTGCCAGAACGTGTTGCCTTTAATAGCATTTTTATTTACACAAATGTTCATTTCGTCACTGGGTGGAGGGTGGCCAGTTTGAGACGTGAGGACATGAAGGGAGAACTGCTGGCCTGTGATCCATAGCGTAGTTATTTAAACGGTAACAAAGTCAGCGTAACACATTGGAGGCGAGGCCGTGATAGTATTTTAAGATGACAGTGCCAATACTCTCCAGTAAAAGGACACCAACTGAGGAAGTGAGTGTAAATACAAATTGATTTAGTGTCCTTTCAAGACACTACGACATTCCTAACAGCATTCCCACTGTCCCTTACAGTCCCTGGTTTAGCAACCTGTTGTTTGATCTAATACCGTGTAACACCTTCTCCCCTGCGCGCTGTGTTCCAGGATAACCACGACGGCGGCGTGTATGATGGATCTCAGGCGGTATCCCCTGGACGAACAGAACTGCACTCTGGAGATCGAGAGCTGTGAGTAGAGAGACCTGAAGCCTTTAGGGCTGACGTACTGGAACCCTGGGAGGAAAACTAATGCAGCTCCTCATGTCAAATGTTAGGGCTTATATCCAAACCTTTTTCCTTCTTCTTCAGAGCGCGCTATAAGAGGTCTTACGGACTGCTTCAGCTTTATGTATCTGCTCGTAATGAAATGACTCTAAAGCGCCTCCTGTGACTGATCTGACGGAGAATCGTAACACATGTTTTGTGTTTTTAAAGTGCTATGTTCGAATAGGAGCACTCCCATTTCCTATTAGATACGTGGGACCCACTTGGCATCCGTGTAGGTTCAATTGTCAAAAGTTATATCGAAACCTTTTCCTTCTTCTTTGGAGCGTGCTTTAAGAGGTCTTACGGACGCCCTCAGCTTCAGTCTTATGCATCTATGGAGACATTTCTAAAACAACAAAAGGATTGGCCAAGATACACATGACTATGGCTTAGCTGTTGTTATAATATTAGGACATTACAATGTTTAAAATGGTGTATAGGGGTTGAATGTGTGCATGCACTGTAATGAAGTAAGTGTGATGTTTAAATCCTTGAATACATCCTTGTAGCTACAATTGAGACGAAGCCAGTTCCTCCAATATAATGCAATAATAGAGCACATGCCGGTTCCCTTCACATGTCTTGTTGTACAGTGAATATCAGCTATTTTTATATCTTTTTGACTTTTTCTTAAACTCAAGTGAACCCACTAAACCGACTCGCTTTCCAAAGCAACGTCTGGTTCTTGGAGAGAACTTCAAACATGTTTCCTCCCGAGTGACAGCGCAGTTGGAAGATAAGCAACGCTGCATATCTCGCTCTCCAGTGAGGGTTCGACAGATGGTTACACCTTGGTGTGTGTGTGTGTGTGTGTCCTCTCGTGCAGATGGCTACACCACAGACGACATCGAGTTCTACTGGAAAGGAGGCGATACAGCCGTAACGGGGGTGACACGGATCGAGTTGCCTCAGTTCTCCATCGTCGATTACAAGCTGGTGTCCAGAAACGTAGTGTTTTCCACAGGTAAATACTGATGTACAGTTAAAGCTTTGGCGCCTACAAACCGAACGTCCGTTGAGAACCACACGCGATAGACTGACAACTGAATGTTCTATTTTTCAGCATATTGTTCATATCAAGCATTGGCCCATTTTCAAGCTGACTATTTAATCCATTTCTGTAGCAGACAAATCCGTGCCAAAGCTCGATCTGTTGATCTGAAATCCTCAGAGCCAAACTTGTGTTTGTCAGAGCTTCTAATTGGTTTGAAGGAAGGAAGCGAGATGCCTTTGAAGTGTCCCTCAACAGCAGCTGATGCGAGGATGGTACTTAAACCAAACATGACGTAAGCGCCGTGAGTGATTTGGGCCCATGTCAGGGGGCCGTTGACCCTGGACGTAATGCTTAGTTAGGGTATCGTGCTGATGCTAACAAACTGTAGCCTCAATCGATTCAATCAGTCGATACTTTAAAGCCCAGTTGCAGGTTTATCTGAAAGGATGTCGGAGTAACGGGGTTTATTGGCAGAAGTGAAGTTAACAATTCAGTTTATTTAGAGTATAAATCTAAGAATCGTTTTCCTTTCAATTAGGGATCAGGTCCTCGTTTAGTGTCCTTAACTTCAATCAAGTGTTATTTATAGTTCCTCAATGGCCAGTTTCTGAAGACATTTTCATTTCCAGGTGCAATTTGTCACTGTGACGCGTAAAAGCAATTAGTTAGTGAACTCTTAAAACATTAGCAGTCTTATAATTGATGTTGCTAAGTTGATTGCAGAAGAGAAGTTAAACAACCCTCATTGCTCTCAGGGGGATTCCGCTCCCTGTTGTGAACTTTGTTTTTTAATTTGACGTACAGTGAGGTCTTCATTTAATCACATCTGGTCCCAGGTGCAGAGCCTGACCAACAGCTGGTCAGAGGAGAGAGGGAAATAAAAGCTGTGTGACATTTATTAATAACATCGTCTCTCGGAGAAGTTATGCTCGTGAGGAGAAGCCACACCCAGGCGCAAAAAGACATGAAGAGAAAATCATTCTTTTGTTTCCTTTGGGTATTTTTAACTTCTCCTTTGAGGCTACACGGTATTTTTGCCTCTCCGTGTTCCTTTAATATCCTCCTCTTTCGCCCTGTGTGTGTCTTTGTTATCTCTGACGTGCTGCATTGCGCTAACAGCCCAGCAGGAGCAGAGCGCACTACTACTACTGTGGGTGGCGACAATTAAACTTTAGTGTCCACTGGTCTGCTGCCGTGCTCTTGGCAGGACGTGTGAAGCACTTCAAAGCTTCCCTGCAAGGCTGGCTACTGACCAGGTTCCCTCCATCACATGTGCCACTCGCCGGCCTCCTCTAATGCCCATTTTCCTCTCTTCTATCCCTGTTTCCGTCCAGTCTTTCCTTCCTTTACTGTACATGTCCCTCTCTTGTGTACGAGGTGTGGTTCGATTCCAATTACCCTGCTCTCTGATAAGACTCAGAGCATCATATATTCATGTGCAATGAGGATCAAAACATCAATTATTCTCCTCTGAGCACACACACAAACACTGCTCTGTGTGGGTGTGTGTGTGTGTGTGTGTGTGTATACAATAAGTATATCTATATGCAAATGCATGCATGAACGGACTGTGTGAGGTGACATTTACGCGTGTCGTTTTTCACATTACATCGACGTCACGGCTGTCATCACCTCTTCTGTCTTCATCCTCTCTTGTATCTCCATTAGGACAGCTGCGATATAACAGCTTTAATATTTAATCACATGTATATTTCATGTGTTTGGTGGTAAAGATTTGCATGAACGTTAATCGTAGCAGCTCTTGAAAAATAATTAATTAGAAGCTACAGCATTTATTATTGTGTCCCTTTGCAGTTCACAATAACAGTGGCAGATTTAACACTTAACATCCATTGTTATAATTAGCTTTTTAAGGTGTAAAAAGCAAGGACACAGTGCTGTAAATGGTGTTGTCTCCATAAATCAGAAAAACACCGTCTCCTGCTGACTCATTTCTAAACAAGAATATTTTTAATAGAAGTGGTAAAATATGCACTTCCTGGTTTTTAGACATGATTTCATGATAAAAAACTACATTTCCCAGGAAAAAAGGCAGCATGTTCAATTTCAAGACTACAATGAATAAGGGTTTTAGGAAAAGCACTAAGCAGTGTTACTCACAAGCGTTTAACAATCTTATGGCGCGTTTCCACTGCAGGCTTCGCTCGGTTTGGTTAGGCCTTAGGCCCGGCTCACTTTAATGCTGCGCAGCTCGCTTCCATTACAGTTTAGGAGCTGGGGCAGTTACTATAGTAACGCAGTGTAGGCGGAGCCGTGACGTCATCTTCAATGAGAGCCCCAAAAAACAATACAGCCGTTAGCTGTTAGCCCTCAGAGCTCACAGCTCCTCATATCTGTTCAGAAACTAGACAGAAGCTAAACAAGTACAAACCACAGACTGCCTGTGTCATGGAGAGTACAGTCGCTGGTTTATTTATGTCTGTAGGCCGTTGTTGTGAGTGTGGACGGTCGGAGCATATATAACGTTAGCTTAGCCAAGCTACATTTAGAAAGCACGCATTTTAAAGGGTGTGTTCGCCTGCCGTCTGTCTGCAGACTGGTCAAAGCATTAATTCATGGTTTTTACTAACCGGTATCAGTGTGTTGTTACTTCGGCATCATTTAGAAACGTGTATTACAATTAAATCACGGTCAAATATGTTCATCTTGTTGTAGTTGTAGCCCCTTTGCAGCGATTCTCTCTCTAGTTTAGCATGCTCAGCCCGACTCAGCCTGGTTGTTCCTGGCCCGAGAACCACGATTTAGTCGGGCCAGAAAAAAGGTGAAAAAGTAGCCCCGGGCCAAAACTAGGCCAAGTGGAAACGTAACCAAAAATGGGCCCCGCACAGCTCGGCACACTTAAAGCAAGCTACCCGCTGCAGTGGAAACGCGCCAATAGTTAAGTGACATTTTCAAGTTAGTCTTACTGAATGCATTACAGTATTCTCAAATATGATTGGTCGATACTGCTCAGACTACAAAAGGACTACAAATGTTAAAAAAAGACACTTCCAATACAATTCTTGCCTCTTTGCCTTCTGAATCTTAATTTATTCACATTTATTTGTCAATACCAATTAAAAAACGGTTTTAGTTAAAGCACTAAGCAGTGTTACTCACAAGAAGAAAAGTATCTCAGTCTCAAGTCTTACTGAACGCATTAAAAGTATTCTCAAATATGATTGGTCGATACTGCTCGGACTACAAACGGACTACAAATGTAAAAAAAGGGGCATTTGATACCAAATTCTACTCACAAGCGTAAAACTATCTTAGTTAAGTGCAAAGTCTTAATGAATGCATACAAAGTATTCTCAAATATGATTGGTCAATGCTGCTGGGACTACAGTAGGACATCAAACGGACTACAAATGTTTTTTAAAAAGGGGCTTTTGATACCAGAATCTTCTCCATTTGCCTTCTGGTTCTTAATTTATTCACATTTATTTGTCAATACCGATTATACAGCACTTGAATGCTCCATGAGGGTGACAAGAGACAAAAGGAGCGGCAGCAGACCTCCTTCAGCCGCCCTTATTGACTTATCGTTGTCCTGTCATCACCATGGTCATTACCCACTCAACTTTCATATATTCATTCCCTCTTCCTCCTCCTCGGCCTCCTCACACATGCTGTTCCTCCCACTCGCGGATGTTGTTTGGTGTAGCAGTTACAGCCCGTACAGATCTACACCCACGCGTTAGTGAACCTCAGCCCCCTCCTTTTTTTCTTAAACCACTTCTGCATCTGTGAAGACACTCTGCTCCCATGTAGGAGTGCAGGAGCTGCCGTCAAGGAAGCTTCAAAGGAGGTGAATGGGATGTTTTAAGACAGTCTGTGCCCATATTCACGTTGTAATGAAGTGTTCAGCGTGAGTTGGGTTTGATCACGGCTGCCATATGGGTTATTAACGAGCCAAAGACAGGAGGAATGTGATACATTAGGCTAATTTGTAAATGTGTGTATGTTTAACGACTGAGCAGCTTGAAAATGAGCTGATGTTGCTGGTTTATACAAATTAAGTGCTTAAACGATGACGAAATCAACAAAACATTTATCTAAATCCGTCTAGATACGTGAAAAAATTCATTAGATATTAGATTAACGAACGGGATATACTTAAT
This sequence comes from Champsocephalus esox, assembly GCA_036324585.1. Classification (NCBI taxonomy): domain Eukaryota; kingdom Metazoa; phylum Chordata; class Actinopteri; order Perciformes; family Channichthyidae; genus Champsocephalus; species Champsocephalus esox. Next base: position 4,196,104 of record CM070499.1, read on the forward strand.
TAATGACGATTTTATTATTTTGCTGCATGAGTTAAGGGCTATTTAAGAGGTTATTTGCATTATTGAGCATTAACATGACAGGTACCACTTAATTTGTACCTTTCAGAGGGTCTTAATTTCAAGGTGAACGGGTAGGGATAAATATAAATAAATGTTTTTTTACTAAACCATGTATAAAGCAAAAATGTTTGAGTGTCAAATTTGAGAATTTTTTACCTGACTTTGATTTAGAAACCGGAAAAAATGCATTAGATATTGGATTAATGAAAGGAACATACTTAATTAAGGGGGATTTTATTATTTCGTTGCATGAGTTAAGGGGAAGATAAGATGTAATTTGCATTATTGAACATTAAAGGGCCCATGTCATGCCGGTTATCACCCGTCCCCTTGTTGTTCTGAAGGTTGTTCTGCATGTGAACGGTCTGCAGTCACAAACCCTCAAAGTGCACCCTGTAGGGAGTACAGCTCTAACTCAGAGCAGACCTGTCTGCTGCCCCAGAACGCCTCGTTGGACATTTCTCATGTTCCATTGTTTGCTTCCTGGGTTCTGTGACGTGTGAACACCCAGATCAACAACAAATGACCGGATTGGCCCAAATGGACCAATCCTTGGAGCCCCTCCCACACCAGGACCCCTTGGCTACCTACCAGGGAGTCCCATTGACTTGCAGAGAGCTCCCTGAACGCTGGTAATAGCCGAGTTGGGATGGTGGAGAAACGCTCTCCGCAGACCCGTTCTCACAGCGTTACAAACCTTTTTCTTTCTCAATATCAAGCCACACTTGTTGTTTTTACTTCGGCTGTGAGTGTGTGTGTGCTCAGGATGAGTTTCGCTTGTTCTCGCTGTATCGCCGACCCGGAAACCTATACGCTACTCGCAGCAGCAACGAGCCTCGCAACGTCCCGACCAATCAGAGCACACTGGGCTCGCAGGGAGGGGGGGGCAGGAGCTCCAACAAGCCGTGTAGGACAGAGAGTGAATACACAGACTATACTGTATGAGAAACCAATGTGAGTTTGGAACAGTGAGCAAATTTAAATCTATTCTAGTCGACCTCAACGGATCTATGATCAGTAGAAATGGCCGTGACGCGGGACCTTTAACATGCAAGTACCACTTAATTTGTACCTTTTCGAGGCTCTTAATTTCCAAGGTGATCTGGGGTAAATAAAGGGATTATAATAGATGAAGTGGTTGTTGTCGAGGCCCCTTTAAAAGCCCTTTAACCATAATGATTTGATCTTTAGGTGCCTTCGTACCTCTGAATGACAGTGACAGTTGATTTTTTGTGCACCAGTCTTTCTCCGAGTTATTAATTTGTTTGTTTTACCTCGATCTATTCCTGGCAGTGTCTTTGATCGACTATTTCGACTGTTTACTGCAAACAACCTCATGCTGCTGTGGAGAAGACGTGATATTCTATTATGAATACTATTGTTTTACCTTTCCCTTGAGGAGGACGGGAAGGTTTTTAATCTACGTGGTGATGCCATGTGGAAAATAAGGGAATCCATTTATATTTTATATCTTTAGGGATTATCAAGGGACTATATTTTCTTAAAAATGGCACAAATAAACGAGGAGAATTACGATTAAATCAATAAACACACAGAAAAACAGTTGTTATCATGTCTTTGAATTGACCTGCATTGTATTACCTTTCAAAATGTGATATTCCAAGTCTGTGCACGTAAGAATAGACCACTTTTTTTAGCTTAATAAAGACTATGACAAATTCCCTGCTATTAAGGGCTTTGTAAATAAATAAAAAACAATGCCTGTCATGCATTACTGTACAGATTTCCACCCGACCTTATCAGACAAGATGCAAAGATGGGTAATAAACCCGTCAGTGGTGATAAATAATGGATCACCAATGGTATTACAATTCACCCTTCGGGAAACATGAATGTGCGTACCATATTTAATATTCAATGACTGTCGAGACGCTTCCGAATGCCTACATTATGGTGGCATTCAAGTCAGGCTTATCGTGTTTTGTGTTTGACGAGATGACAACATTTATTAGCAATGTTCTGGTTGTGGACATCCTTTGAATGTCAGACGATAAACACTTCACGAGCAGCCCGGCACTTTAAAAATAACATGTTGGGATTTTATAGCAATCCGACCTCCAGCCGGCGCGGAATCCTAATGAGATATCAGAGGGACTCTCTGTCCAACTCTTCACACGCAGTCGATTGGACCCACGAGTAGCTTTCTACCGAAACACGCGGATTGGAAGTGACACTGTAATGGCCCCCGGTTCTCCTCCGATGTGACGGGGAATGGCTAAGAATAGTGGGAGTAAAGAGCCGTAGATTAAATCCATAAAGAACCGTATGCTGGGAGATTTATGAGAAATCATGCATCGCACTTACATCCAAGCACAGGCACTATCGTGTTTGTGTTCCAGGTCATGGAGGAGTAGTGACAGAAATGCTCCGTCATGACACATCGGGGCGAGGAATATTGTTTCCCTGACTTATGAAGCATCGGAGGCACTCCCACATGCATATGGAAAGCTGTTATTCCCCCAGTTGTGCCGAGTCAGCCTATGAATTATGTAGGCAGGTGGAATGCGACGTGCAGATGTGATCAATCAAAATGTGCCGACATATTTATCACCGTCTTAAATATTGTGTCACGTCGTATCGAAACGGGGTTACAGTGAGCGAGAGGAGAAGAACAGGATTCTTGTTACCATGGCAATAAATCCGGCCCATGCCGTCGGGTGTTGTCATGGAAACAAAAACACAAGGTGTCCCTGTGTGCTCCTACGAATTAAATTAGTTTAGAAACATTATTTTCAAATTAATGGAACAGAATGTGCTTTGTTTTTAAATTTTAACGGGAAATATTTTAACTACGATATTTGTTCGCTCTTTCCCCTCAGGTGCCTACCCTCGACTGTCTCTGAGCTTCAAGCTGAAGAGGAACATCGGATACTTCATCCTGCAGACGTACATGCCGTCGATCCTGATCACCATCCTCTCCTGGGTCTCCTTCTGGATAAACTACGACGCTTCGGCAGCCAGAGTGGCTCTAGGTGAGAACCGTCTGGATCTCTCAGACGAAACTGGGGACGATAGTCAGCCACGAACATCCCTGATTGAACCTTTCATTGTGTTGTGGGGCGACAGAGAGCTTTGGGAAGTGGCTTGAAAAACGTTGGGACCAAATTAAGTTTTCAAATATACTGTATAGAGATTTTAGCCAAGGCTGCACAATTATTTTTTCCAAGATGCAACTTGGACTGGTGCAACTTCAAAATCCCAGCAAGCAATATTTGATAAAAGCTAAAAAAAAGTGTTGTGATAATGTCTAAATAAATATCCTTGTATGGTACAGATCTTCAAAATAAAATCGACACTGTAGATAATGTTCCTAAGAAGGTCATTCCAAAATAATCACAATAAGTTATATTTTCCACATCCTGCAGCTCTAAAATGCTGCAACAGGCATGTAAGCATAGTTTGTCCATTGTGGCTTTCCGTAGGGCACGAGCTGAATTTCACACCGTTAGTCTGAGACCGAACTGGGTCACATTGTATACTTTGCCTCTCGCTGTTGCTGTGGTCACTGAAAGGCCTCCAGGAGCTATAATTATATCTAATGAGCATAATTTCATAAGTGCATGTGTGGGTGCAGAGGCCCACGCTCTGTGACCAGTAAACAAGGCAGAGAGGGGAGCAGCAGGTCGTGAAATCCTTGTGATTCCTCTCAGGGGCGTCCAAGTTCAATATTAAAGGTGGTGGATGAAACATGAGGAGTCAGGCGGGGGAAATATGCAACACGAACGCTGTCAAGACAATCTTTAACGATGCAATTGTGACTTCAGAGCAGTCGTAATTTGACAGCTTCAAATGGCCAATTGACTGTTCACTAAACGCCTCACCTGAACAGCAACAGTCCAATCATAGCTTAGCAACCGTAACTAGGATTTCACCACCTACTGCATCGTCTTTTCCAGAAGCAAAAACAAAAGAACAAAAGTCTAAAGAATGGATTTAACTCTAATGTAGGCTCACTACCCACAGTCGAAACAGAGTGCCATTACAGAGAAGCCACTTTTATGATCCAGTATACTCATCGCCACACACACACACACACACACACACACACACACACACACCACACACACACACACACACACACACACACACACACACACACACCACACACACACACACACACACACACACACACCAGCAGATTCCCTCCAAGGTAATGACCGGATATTGCATGCGTGCCTTAAGCAAGCAAATACCAGTGGATATCACACTGAAAATGGCCGTCTCTATCTCGCTGGATACAGGTAATGGATCAAAGCCGGTTTTCCAAACAGCATTAGGACGTGTTAAGGTCATTACAGTTCCATTATCCACCCATACACAGACGATTTACTGTAGGGCCAGGGCAGCAATCAATTGGCAGATTGAAGTGTGTGCGTGTGCGTGTGCAGTGTGCGTGTGTGTGTGTGTGTGAGGTTATGTGTGAAATCCTGCTGGCTGCAATATCCGGTGTGTGTGCGTCCTCCGCTGAGGGGCAACCGGAGGTCCATTCACTTCTCCTGATGGAGCATTACAAGCTTTCAGCAGGTGCATTGGCGGTGGAAGAGAGAGAGAGAGTGTGTGTGTGTGTGTGTCTGTGTGTGTGTGTGTGTGTGTGTGTGCAAACCTGCCAGTAAGAGCAGTGTAATGATCAGAGAGAAATCAATTCAAGGAGTCAGCAGGCAAACAATTCAATTGTTTGAAGGAGAATCTCAGTTTGCTGAGCCATTTTGAAGGATTGCAAAGTTACAAATGACCCCCTCGCAGCCTGATCTGGTTGCAACCCATTTCCCACACTGACGCCTTTCGCTCACAATCACATTATACCGAGAGTCAAGGTGTGGGCATTAGCTGTAATTGGTGCCGGAGCACTTTAAGTGTAATGGTAGATCGCTGCGTGTAGTGCGCCTTCCTCATCCGCAGACTCCCAACTGACAAGTCGTGAAGCATTGCGAAATGCTAACTACAGAGCTGACAATTAGTGCTGTCTGCAAGTGATGAATGGAAAACTTTAATTACCACCCATGCCTCTGTCCTCGCCGCCAAAACATTCATCGCCGTTTTCAAGCGCTTACTGCATCCTACACGATGTTTTCCCTTCTTATAATGCTGAGCCGTGTTGCTAATGGCCTATTAGCTCGTGATTAGAGCACGTTTGATAACCATGTGCCTTTGTTCCAGCCGGTAAGGTGACAACGAGGGACATACAACGAGAGAAAGCGGGGGGAGGGGACGGAAAGAGGGAAACCACCGCTAAATGATGGAGAGATCTGGCTTTTACAGGATAAGAGGGAGAGGGGGTGAGATTGAGGCAGAGGGAGAGATAGTAGATAATAATGGGAATAGACAAGGGAGGGGGCGAGAGAATGAGAGGGAGAGAGTGAGAGGGACCCTATAAAACTATATTTCCCCCCAGAGAGTGTAACAGCGTGATGAAAAAGGAGGGAGGCCCATGGACCCCTTGATTAAATTGTCTGGACCGAGGGTGCAGAGTGAGGGAGTGAGGAAGGATGGGAGTGAGGACGGGAGGGAGTGAAGGACGGGGAGTAATGGCGCAGCTGAGAGAACACCTATAAAGAACAAGGCTGTCGTTAAGCGAAAAAAAAACGAAAGGTTGCACCGTCCAATAGGGGCAGAGACACGGAGCATGTGCTTGCACAGGCAAACTCATTCACACACACACACACACAATCACTCACACACACATATCTCTCACACAGTTGCTGACGACACACACACACACACGAGCGGTGTTAGCCTTGTAATGTGCCAATACATCACACTAAGGGCTGGATTGACCTTAGCTATCCCGCTCCCTCCTCCCAACCCGCTGACTGTTCCTTGCCTCTTCACTGTACTTTCTGACACGCACACACACACGCACACGCACACATGCACACACACACGCACTAAACGCCTTGTCTGTGTGTGTTATACGAGCGGCCCGGCCACTGAAAGGCTCTCTTTGTGTCCTGCATGGTGAGATATGGCAGTAGAGATCTATCTGCCACATGTCTATATAAGATAAGATGTATTGTTATTGCGTCGCAGGAGGTCAGGGTTCGCATGAATCAGACTGAGGCGTGAGTTTATGGGCGCCACTTGTGAAATGTATTGTGGAACTGGAAGATATGTACCGTACTTTTTGGACTATAAGCCGCGACTTTTTTCCCCATTTTGTTTGTGCAGCTAACGGCCACTAGGGAACCTCCTAAATCTATGGATTTACAGGTAAAATTAACCACCTTTAACCCTATGGGCTCTAGGACCGCTCCGCGCCCGCCACCTCTAAGCGGCGGGCTCCAGCAGGAAAAGATGGAGGCCGAAAAAGAGCGAGACAGGTAGCGCGTCAAAGTGAAAGTGGAACCGAGAGACGGAACGAGAGCAAGACAGACGGACACTTTAGCTGCGGCGGCTTATATGCAGGTGCGCTTTATAGTCCGACAAGTACGGTATATAGCAGAAGTGCAGCATGACACATTAATGCAGAAACATGCGGCAATTTGCACAATGGGAAAGAGTTGCATAAGCATTGTGAATTGTTTGTATTATCTGTGTATTATCTTTTCTAAACTGTATATATAGTAGCAGCAGGTGTTGACTTTAAATTGTATACGATATTATTAAGCTACGAAACACAAGCCAATGCTGCAAATCTTACAGAACAGAATGGAAATGAGTTGCAAAACATTGAGAATCTTTCGTTTTTCTTTTCATTCGTTCTGCATTTGGTCATGTTTTCTGTCGCAGATTATTTCTAAATAAGTTATATTTCTGTTGTTGCCTGCATTTGGTTGAGTCTCACGGCATGTATCGTCCTACGTCACAAAGCATGAAGCTCTCAGATCCACTATAGACACATATCAGTCCTCTTCCAGTCCGATGAAATGTCCCCTCTGTCTTTTTACGAGGCGTCACTCAGTGCCCCTCTCTTCCCGTCATGCTGAAGCATAAAAGGTGTGAAGGTGCCTTTACTGGCAGCACACCACGCCTCCCTGTGTCCCTTCTGGTTAAGGTTACTCAGAGCTGGAGGCTCGAAACATGCAGCACTATTTCTAATGAGTTATTTCTGCTGATGACTGAGGGGCAGTCGTAGGTTTCGAGGCAGACCTTTGCATTTCAATGAGGCAGAGGTCATGCACTCCTCTACCACTACTATACTTTTTTGGCTTTGTTTTTTTGTTTGTCGACCCTCCCTCCCAACGTCTTTGGGTTCAAGAAAAGCGCAAAAGAAATAAAATATATTATTACTATGCAAGTAAAATCAGACATGAAACAGATCGGGAAATTGTTTCGAACGAGTGTTCAAGCAGAAATACCGTACATGCCGTATTTGATTCTCACTCCTCACCGTTTCTTTCACACTTCAACAAAGCAATCTCAAACAGCGGCATTTTCTTCATAACTAGCGGAGGAAATGCCACCACAGAGCAATCACGTTTTCTATTAAAAAAATACGCTTGTTTCTATAGTAACACAAGACATCTGTTGGAGCTCTCCTCCGACGTGAACTTCAGGTTACGGATGAGACAGAAGCAGCTGCTGAGAGCGGCGAGGGCTCTTCAGGCTTGTAGTTATAACACGGTTGGAATAATAAAGCATCAAATTAACCATCCGAGATTGGTTGCCAAGAGAGGAGAAACATCGTATCCTTGAAATGATGATGTCGATTGATCTGAAAAGGCAGAATTCACGGTGGAGAGGACACACGCGTTCCTACTAAAGAAGCATTTTCCAGAGATGGTAAAAGTGCGGGGGAAACTTCTGTGTAGCCGCTCATGAAGGAGACACGGGAAGAGCAGGAGCTTTGATGTCAAACACTGATGGTTTATTTAGGAGCTTCGTCCGGAGGATTCACATCACAAGTCCAAGAGCCAGAGGTTCTGACTGCACGGGAGAGTTGCCACTTCAATTCTGGAGCGCCTCTCTCTCGTCAGCCCATTTAACTGGTTTCAGAGAGAGTGATCAACATGTTTGAGAAGATGGCCTAAACAGTTGGGAACGCTGAGTTACTTGCGTCTGACACTTATGGCCTCGAAGATTTCACACCTTGGAGTCCACAAACACAGAGAAGGAAGTGTCCCAGTGTACCAACAACAACAAACCATCTGTGACCTAGGGTTGCCCGGTCATAGAATGGGAACAACAACATTATGGCTGAAGCAGCCTCTCTCCTTAACACTAGAACCGCCAGAGGTCGCTGTATACCTAAAACTGCCAACGGGTAAAATGTACCCGCTATTTATTTTCAAGGTACAATGTTCTTTTATTTATCATACAGAACAGTGAGTTTTGATCACACATATGATATGTCTTGTGCAGATAGCATGAAGTATAAAATATCACCATACCAGTGCTGATTTAAACGCTTGGTGTTAGACTTGTGTTTTGTTTAGGTACAAATCTCTCTATCTCTCTCTCTCTCTATCTATAACTATCTATCGATCCATCTGTAATGTTCTGTTCTATGGACATATAATTTTCTACATAAACAGACGACGCAAACTACTTCTCTCATTCCGAGTGTCCATCTTTATTCAACTGGCACGTAACCTGCACACATGCATATCTATAACTAACTATCTATCTGTCTATCTCTCTCTCTATCCATCGATCAATATATCTATCTATCTATCTCTCTCTCTCAATCAATCTATAAGGAACCGCAGTAGACAAAAGGCATTGCAGCCGTTGCTATAGAAACACGTCATGTTTACGCTGCATTTTTCTATGAGGTAAATATGACCCGCTGGCGGATATGGGTATAAATGGCATTTTTTTTGGCGATTTTTTCAATCTGACTTCATATTGACAATTGTTAACAACAGCGGGTGCTACATAACACACTTTCAGGAAAAGTCACGGACTGGGAGACTTTAATATGTTATTGAAAAAAAGTGACATACAATCAAAAAACAGCTGCGGGTAGAATGTACCCGTTGGCGGTTCTAGTGTTAAAGGAGATAACAGACGTCAGGGTTGGTCATGTGCGTAATATCTAGGAGTCTAGGACAATTATTTCCCTAGCAAAAATTACACACATCCTTTAGTCAAGTAGAAGTACCGATACTCATGTTTAAAATTACTCTGGTAAAAGTAGAAGTACTGACTAAACGTATTTGCTCAAGTGAAAGTAAAGACTTTGAAATGTACTTCAGTAAAAAGTCCCCATAGCTAGCAGCTGTTTTAAAGAGTACCTGACCTCCCTTTATATCAATAGAACAATAATGTCATTGTTAGCTCATGAATGTTTCCATGGTGACCAACGGCAACATGACAACGTTTCCATTGGTCCCTCTTCTTTAGAGAAGACCAGGAAGTGATGGATACACGGATCGTGTTCAACCAATAGGCACGCAGTGACTCTCAAGAATAATGATCACGCACCAACACACATTCAGACTAAAGGAACCAGCTGTTTGGGAAATGAGAGAAGTAGAAAGTACAGGTATTTGAGTTCAACATGTGAGAAGTAGAAAGTACAGGTATTTGAGTTCAACATGTGAGAAGTTGAAAGTACAGGTATTTGAGTTCAACATGTAAGAAGTAGAAAGTACAGGTATTTGGGTTCAACATGTAAGAAGTAGAAAGTACAGGTATTTGTGTTCAACATGTGAGAAGTAGAAAGTACAGGTATTTGAGTTCAACATGTGAGAAGTAGAAAGTACAGGTATTTGTGTTCAACATGTGAGAAGTAGAAAGTACAGGTATTTGAGTTCAACATGTGAGAAGTAGAAAGTACAAGTATTTGAGTTCAACATGTGAGAAGTAGAAAGTACAGGTATTTGTGTTCAACATGTGAGAAGTAGAAAGTTCAGGTATTTGTGTTCAACATGTGAGAAGTAGAAAGTACAGGTATTTGAGTTCAACATGTAAGAAGTAGAAAGTACAGGTATTTGTGTTCAACATGTGAGAAGTAGAAAGTACAGGTATTTGTGTTCAACATGTGAGAAGTAGAAAGTTCAGGTATTGGAGTTCAACATGTAAGAAGTAGAAAGTACAGGTATTTGAGTTCAACATGTAAGAAGTAGAAAGTACAGGTATTTGAGTTCAACATGTAAGAAGTAGAAAGTACAGGTATTTGAGTTCAACATGTGAGCAGTAGAAAGTACAGGTATTTGAGTTCAACATGTGAGAAGTAGAAAGTACAGGTATTTGAGTTCAACATGTAAGAAGTAGAAAGTACAGGTATTTGAGTTCAACATGTAAGGAGTAGAAAGTACAGGTATTTGTGTTCAACATGTAAGAAGTAGAAAGTACAGGTATTTGAGTTCAACATGTAAGAAGTAGAAAGTACAGGTATTTGAGTTCAACATGTAAGAAGTAGAAAGTACAGGTATTTGAGTTCAACATGTAAGAAGTAGAAAGTACAGGTATTTGAGTTCAACATGTAAGAAGTAGAAAGTTCAGGTATTTGGGTTCAACATGTAAGAAGTAGAAAGTACAGGTATTTGAGTTCAAAATGTGAGAAGTAGAAAGTACAGGTATTTGGGTTCAAAATGTACGAAGTAGAAAGTACAGGTATTTGAGTTCAACATGTAAGAAGTCAAAGTAAAAAGTCGTCAGAAAAATAAGTAGTGGCGTAAAGTACTGATACCAGAAAAATGTACTTAAGTACAGTAACGAAGTATTTGTACTTCCCACCTCTGGCGTTTTCTAATACCTAAAATTATGCTTGACTCTTATATCGTTGCTGTTCCTTTCCTCAGGGATCACCACGGTGCTGACCATGACCACGATCAACACCCACTTGAGAGAAACTCTGCCCAAGATCCCGTACGTCAAGGCCATCGACATGTACCTGATGGGCTGCTTCGTCATGGTCTTCCTCGCCCTGCTGGAGTACGCTTTCGTCAACTACATATTTTTCGGGAGGGGTCCCCAGATGCAGAAAAAGCTAGCGGAGAAGGCGGAGAAGGCTAACAACGAGAAGGCGGCTAAGTACGACGCTGCGAGGGTGAGTTTGGATATCCGATTGGACGTTTGAGACACGATAGACAAGGATACATGGATTTAAGATTAAAGTGAATGCTTCTTTCTCCAAGTATTTCCCTCTCCATCGTGGAGCCAGACTCTGATTTCCCTTATGCTCTACTACTGCACTTCGTATTGAACCATTAGCAATAATAAAAAACAGAGCCAGAGGAACCCAACCAGCAAGCAAGGAGCATACAGTGTCACTATGATCTTTTACTCGACATGTCTAACCCTTTTTAACCCATGCACCTGCCACTTTTGAAGACTTTGGTAGTATTTCAGGTTATAAATGACTTGTACAAAAGATCACATTGTCGTATAACTAATTCAATACACGGGTGGTTTAAATATTTAGTTATTCCCACAGAAACACGTTTTTCTTCCTCTCAACAGCCTTGACTCTGCAAATATTTCCGAATGAACTGTTTTGCCAGCTCTCGGTAGCCCAAGATGTTCTGCAAAATGCCACTGTATGAAATTATGAGAGGCATCTGCGACGAATCGAAATATGTTGGGTTGAAAAGCTATCTTCAGGTATTTGTTCCCCACATGTGGCTGAATATTCTCCTCTCCTCAGGAGGCAGGTAGTAGGACCGCGTCCCTAAAGCGGTCCAATCAGATTAAAGGTCTTCGCCACTCACGCTCGGTGAGTTGCTTCGTTCAGTGAGACTCAAAATCGAGTCAACTCTGTCATTGCCATCAGCCGACATGGATGTTTTTATTTATATTCCCGCCATCCATGGAATGAGTCAAGTGACAGACATCTTCATGACATTGCCATAATCTCCGGAGTGTCCATCGCCGTTTTTAGCACATTGAAACGACGCTTGAATGCTCTGTAAAATGTTTGGTGTTTCAGATATGAACCCGTTTCTCCTTTCAGAGGTCATCCTGAACGCATGCTTTCATACATCATTAAAGCCACCTTTCTCACACAGCTTCTATACATTAGAGCGACACATCGCGCATGTCAGGATGTGGTTTCAAAAGTGACATGTGGGACTTTTACAGTTACGGCCACATATGCATGAATGATTGCCGTTGTCCATTGATGTTGATTTGTTTCGTGGTGCACACATCGTAGGCATGGAGTCTGATGTGTTAAATTGTTGAAAGTGACGGTGTGGACTTGCTTCAGTCCGGGGAAAACTATTCCTCACGTGCTACGGTGGGAAATGTCCTCAGGTTGATCACATCTGTCCAGTCAGGAGCGAGGGCAAAGCATGCACTGAGGATACTGTCGGAGAGAAATGTCCTGATGGTCCAAAAACAGCCATGGAAGGATTTTGATGCAATGGGCCCCGGGCTAGTTTTGCATCTCGTTGTACTGCAGATATTTTGCTCCTTTTTGTATCGTAGTCCTTCTGTGTGTGTTTGTAGATGTTTTGCGTCTCATTATAGATGGTTTGAGTCTCTGTGTCTCTCTGTGTCTGCTGTTAGAGACTAAACTCCCAGGTCTGTGCCCGGTCGGCCCATTCAGTAATCCTTCCATGATGACATACACATTTCATGGTCTTGAACACACTGGGGGAACAGTGCCTTATCACTTCAGGTGGAGTCCTCTCCAGCCGTTCCATTTATTTGCTCATGATGTTGTTAATTAGTTTTTCTCATTTCTTTATCCATTCAGGCGGAAGCTCACGGCCACGGGAACATCCTGCTCACCACCCTGGAGATCCATAACGAGGTGGTGGGAGGCGAGATCACCACCAGCCTGGCGGACATTAGAAACTCTCAGTCTATGGTGCAGTTGGACAGCCAAGCCTCGTCGCACATCCAGTACCGAAAGCAGAGCGGAGGCATCGGGCCGCGCTCCGCCAGCCGACACTCCCTGGACCGCGCCGCGCAGATCAAACGCAGTCGTCTGCGCAGGCGGTCCTCGCAGCTCAAAATCAAAATCCCCGACCTGACGGATGTGAACGCCATCGATCGCTGGTCACGGATCATCTTCCCCTCCGTTTTCTCACTGTTCAACCTCATCTACTGGCTCTACTATGTCTGATTGGACTGTTTTGTTTGATATGTGTGTTGTTGTTTTTATTTTCATCTTAATCTCCCTTTTTTTCTGTTGCTTTTATACATGATGGCATCTGTCGAGGTAAAGACTGCAACACAGGACAAAAAGAAAAACTGACTGAGAAAGTCAACGTTTTGGACCAAGTTCTTGTCAAAATTGTTTTTATATTTGCAGTCTTTGAATCCTTAGTACCATCGTCTTTTTACTTTCTAAAGTATGTACTGTAATTGGGACTTGTGACAGTCATTTCCCAACATGTGCGCTCTCGGTAACGTGTAAATAGAGAGATACAAAGCCAGCAATTGAATACATATATTTCAGTATTTGCAAAAACCCAATAGCAGTTAACAAAATGATTTTTTCTAATTAAATATAATTAAGAATACTTTTTGACAGGTGGTCAGATAAATGCAGGCAATTCCTAAAAGTCCATTAAACAAACGAATGTATGTTTGACTGGTACCCTATGCACTATTAATGCATGTAATGATCAACCATAGTGGGAAACAATGACTGTTGCCTTGGATATGTCACAATTTGTATTTGTTTATAGCGTTGATTATATACTTGCTAATGTCATGCAAAGACCTGGTACACTTTACCCAAACACAATTATTTAAAGTGGAGGACTTTCTCCTCCGTTCAGGATGACTGAGACTCAGGTTCTGAATCTTTTGCTAGTTGACATCTTGTCACTGAAATATCCTTTTTTGGTCATTTGATAAAGAAACAAAAGCACAAATAAGAATAAAACTGCCATTTTTCACTTTTACCTTCGAGCAACAGCGCTTCAAGTGACAGCATGACAGAATTGCACTCAAATTTAAATACTTCCTCTGAAAGAAAAACGTCTTATTAATTTACAACAACTGCCAAGGGCCTTTTGGGCGACACGGTTCCTCAACCCATGAAATATTATGATATTTTTTTACTCTGTGTCTTCAGGTATTCGATTGATTTTCCTATCCCGTGTTTTATTTTTGCTCGACGATGTTGTGGTGAACGAGTGGAGGAATCAAACAATTTTTTTTGTAAATAAGTACATAATTGTGTATATACATAAGTGTATATATACTGTGTGTACAACCCTGAGTTGAAAATGATGAGCATTTTGTGATTGTCGTTCTGGCTTTTAACCGTCAGAGCATTTAATGGGAAGAAAAAAGACAAGAATTCACCAACAGGTCAGTTTCAAGCATCGCTTAGTTTTTGTGGGGCATTCTGAATATCTTCTCAAACACCCGGCATTGTTGAAGTCTGCTATAGAAACTGCGTATGTTCACCCTGCATTTCAGAGTTACTGTACGCTCCGTTATACAGCAGCACACCCACTTGGATTTCATTGATTTGCAGACTTCTTGTCGACTAATAAGCACATACTAGCGCTGAATGTATCAGGTCCATTCTTCAGGGAGAGGATAATGAGCCATGGTCATCATTTCTCCATCAGAATGTAACACGCCCATTCTTACGAGTGTCGTAGAAACAGAGGGGTGGGATTTTAAGAGTGTGTGCATGTGCATGTGTGTATGAGAGAGAGATGGGGAATGGATACGGAGAGCTTGAGATAGGAAGGGCGTGGGTTGACCATATATTTTCTGTGCTGCTTGCTCGACTGTGGACAAATGTCAACGTGTAATAGTTTGGTGGATAAAAATAGCTCTCCTGTCCCACTCCTTTTGATAAACTGTGTGCCACTCCACCTGAGGTCGCGGAGCAATCACCCACAACCCATGGACGATTATGTACATTTGTCATAGATACATGACATATGAGAACACGTGAAAACATTCCTACTTGATAAGTTCAGCGATGGGGTCAATTTATCAAACAAATTGTAAAGTTGTATGTGTACAGACGGATTGATATATGACTTAGAACTGAATGTATTGTACTTGGATTGTTGCTGCACGAATGCAATTTTCTTTCTGGAACCGGGATTGAACTCTGATTAATTAGGGCTTTAGTTGATTCCCATTCGAGTGACCCCGAGTTTATCGCTGGTTACTGCCCTGTTTTCTACTGTGTAGACGGGGCGCAGTGCACAAAGGACCTGGGTCCACGGAAGAAGAAAGCTCCATTATTAAATCAAAACATCCTATATATTATAAGCCAAAACATCTTGCGAAAGGTGTGTTCAGAAGACATTGTAAGCGAGTGTTCACCTTGCGTACAAACTTGTGTTTATTCGCCCCAAAACCGCCAATGTATCGTTCGCGGTCAGTTAGCTAGAAATGGACGATCTTTCTGTTACTTCCCTCTCGTCTCAGAATGGTTTCGTTCCGTCTGAACACACGTCAAAAGAGGATGTTTGACGAAAGCACAAAGCAATGTTTCTTGATCTCATGCATTCACGCTTGTTACGGCATTGGAAGCTGTTTGTCCAAAAAGCCAAGCGAGGAAGAACGTCCGAATTGAATTTCACAACAGTTCAGCTTCAGTGCCGTGTAAATAAGATATAATAATACAGATTTCTGGAACACTGAAGCTAGAAAATAACTGTTTTACTTCCTGGCTTTTACTGCTTCACTTTGATTTAATCAATTACTTTAGTCTGCAGCTGTACGAGTCGTTATTTTAATTACCGAACAACAGCGTGCAGGTGAAAGAGAGGAGGAGACGGAAACTCTTGATACTTGTTTATCATGCATGCAACGACAATTCGTGACTTTTAAAATAAAAAACTCACTCATGAGAGCTGCCAACTGCTCGTTTTAGAAATATGACGCCATGAGCCTACGATGAAAAGTAAAAAAAGCAACAAAAAAAAGAGTCATCAAAGACTTCAGGTGTTGTATGGCCTTGGTCCCATATTGGAATGTGAAATGTTCTGTGCTGCCACACAATGTATTTAGGCTTAGATTTCTACTGTATATCTCTGTGTTTCTCTTCCTTTTTCAATAGATTATCATGTTAAACCATCAAATAAATTATATACATTGTTCCTGTGTATTTGGTATTGCGAGCATGCATGACACTGTAAATAATCTGTACACGTAGAGCAAGACACAATGAACAGCCATTTTGAATAGCATTTTGATATGCATGTACATATCCCAATATATTTGGAGAATTTCCCAACTCTTCAGGTGCCCTTGAGCAAGGCACTTGAACCCTTTCTGTTTCAGTGCGACCACACAGAAGACGTTTCACTCGACTCCCAGTTGGACATCTTTTGTGTATGAAGTGAACTTTCTCGATGTGTGCCAGAGTTCAGTGTTGGTGAAAAAGAGTACATTAGTTCCCCGGATAAATAAAGATTGGAAAAGAAAGACACTTTGGAGTCGGAGGTTATTATTCAGCATCGTGTTATTCACCCCACTCAAGTGCCACGAGGTGTTTCATTTGCTTAGAGACTAGGTGGTGATATGAAAAGTTAGTATCAAGTTGGAACAACATCAGCTCAAGTATAAGCGTCTTACATTCAACCAATCAGATTATGTCAGTCTCCAGAGCAGAACTATCCTGGAGAAAATGACTGAATGAATTTCCACATCTCTTCTCCTCGTTTATAGCCTCTTTAGAGAAGTTAGCAGAGTGTAATGTGAACCTACAAAGACGGTTTCCTGCTTTAAAGCTAATGAATATAATGAGGCCATTAGAAGGAGGTCAGAGCTACCCAAAGGGACCCACACAGAACTATTTTTGATACCATCAACACAACATCTACACAGAGCGTGAGAAATAAAATAAGGTGTTGTAATGTCATTTGTGATGTACCGTACTTTTCGGACTATAAAGCGCACCTGCATATGAGCCGCAGCAGCTAAATGGTCCATCTGTCTCGCTCTCGTTCTGTCTCTCGGTTCCACTTTCACTTTGGCGCGCGACCTGTCTCACTCTTTTCTGGCCTCCAGCTTTTCCCGCCGCTTAGAGGCGCGGACCGGTCCTAGAGCCCATAGGGTTAAAGGTGGTTAATTTTACCTGAAAAATCCATAGATTTAGGAGGTTCCCTAGTGGCCGTTCGCTGGGGAAAAAGTCGCGGTTTATAGTCCGAAAAGTACGGTAGTCTGTTATCACTTTAAAGATTGGGCACTTTAATTCTTGCAAGATGCTTAGCAAAGCAAATCATGCTAATCGACCCAACCCTGCAGATGCATACACATATACTGGGTTCACTTACTGTAAATAATACATTGCATGTAATTAACTGAGCTGCAAGTAATCCTAGCAATGCAATTCATTTAGGGTCAGTCAAATAACGTAGTCTCTATGGGACCATTCGTAAAGAAGTACAACGGGAAACAACTGCAGTGGGATTAACGAGCTGTGGGTCAAGCACAAGACAGAGGAGAGGAATCCAACGATAAATGTCAGCACTAACAGGAAGTGAGCTGATACGAGGTGTATTAGTGCCAACAAGTAGCTCTGTAAAGGGTTAAATCTTAAAAGTAAGTAGTCACTGTAGTGCGGCAAGCATGCGTCTTAATTAAAAGGTGATGTGAAGAGATTCTGCAGCCTTTGAAGCTCCGACTTTATGCTTATGTAACTCCACTGACTGTACAAGCACTGTCAACAAAGACAATGCAAAAAAACACTTACAAAAGGAATATTACAGCAAACTTTCTAACACATGAAGAAACTCCAAACCTTCACATCTTCAACAGAACTCTTGCATTATGAACTCTCGGTCTCTAAGATCACAATCAATCAAGCATCCAGTGAATGTACTTCGTTTCCTCCACACTTGGAAATATAGGACAGGGTTCTTTGAGCATAAGGAACCCAAAAGTTGCCATATATCCAAAGGTAAGGTGAAAAAAGTACTTAGCTTGAATCTAAGACGCATGATGTGGGTGGGAATAAAGTAATTGAATATACGCATTCTCTTCTGAGGAGCTAGAAAGCCGCTTCACATTTAGTCAGCTTCTGAGAAATAATTGTCTCAGGTAGCGGACGTATCATCGGCCATATAACACTATTTAATATGCACAATGACTTTAAGAAAATGCTGAGCTTTGCTTCCCAGTCGCCCCATGCTTCTCCACAATATACGAGTCCCCCAGTACGCGTGAAATATTTGTAATCTCTTTCCTTTATAATGTAAAGCGGGTTCTTACCCCGAGGTACACTGCGCCGTTTATCATTAAAGAATATCATCGTTCAGCAGTTTGAGGGGGGCTGCTGTGGATAACAAGGCACACGTATAAAGCATGCCACTGTTATAATGTGCTATGATGAGGCTGAGCCAATCATAAGGGCTAAAGGGGAACACAAGGCCACTTACTGGATAATCAAGCCAGAATGATGGCTTTGTAGGCACAGCTATGTTGGATGGGCTTTAAAATAACATGTTCTGTCAGTATGTGTGTTGATCGAGCAACCTACGTGCGGTTCTCGCCTCTGCTACATCAAATTCAAAGAAACCAAAGTGAAGATTTGACTTCTTCTTCTGCTGTCAAACTGTTTCTAGCACACCAGGTCCCCAGATCATCTCCGCACACAAAGTACAGCACACTCCTACTCTTCAACTTTGTCAGGTTCGGTTGGAAAAACCTCCATCAGACCTGATTTGAGAACGTCCACACAGATGCATTTCTGTTCATATCAAAGCTTACAGTCCTGTCCGTTTCTCAGGAGCTCGATGATGACAGAGATATTGATAGACGACCTCGGGTAAACAAGATGCCAAGTGACTAATAAAAGCCACTCGAGAGGGCCGTGAAGCAAAAGTCAACTAAAGATTATCGACACAAAAGACACAACATTATGTTTTACAAGCAGCATCACTCATTTTGATCTCATCGACTCGGTCTGGATCCTGAAGCTTTAGAAAAGGAACAAGCTGTTCACACATTAGTTAAAAATATCGCAATGGATAACTAGACGGATAAAAGGGCATAGCCTCTGGGCTTGACATCATTTTCTGGCAGTGCAAAGGATCCGGATCTGAATAATTGCTCAAAGAGTTATGATGGTGCGCAGATATTAAGGGTGATGAATATTGTCAAAAATATACACGGATCATGGTTCTTCATATTCAGGCAATAAGCATCAAAAGGTTTTAATGGGTGGCGAGTACGAGGCGTTGTTAGGCATGAGCTGCTCTGAAGCTCTCAATGACTTCTTGCTTTCATAAAAGTGCAGCGAAAAGAATATGAATATTTCATTATTGTTATTTCTTTGTTTCTTGTGATTAGAAGCTGAATCGCTCCAATGGGGGCAGGGGGTCGCAACACAAGCTAATATTATATAATACAACAAAGAGAAATGCACAAAAAGAACATGCAGGACCAAAGATATGTTTATTTAATGAAATATTCTTCCCACAAGCAATGTACTATTAACAGAGGGGAGACAAGGCCAAGAGCCGTCAGCATGCTAAACATGTGTTGCTTAGAGCTAAATGCTAACGTGTTGGTTTTGTTGTTCACCATCTTAGTTCTTCACCTGAGCATGCTAACATTCATTTATAATTAAGCACCGTCACAAACCAAAGAATGATATCAATTGAGATGTTGACATAATAGCGTTCACTAAAAAGCCAGGGGGTCTCTCCCTTTCTGGTGATAGTCTGCTCGTACTTTTTGTAATTGGTCCAAAAGTGTGAATCAAGACAAAGATTAAGTTGATAGCCAAGGAGTCATGGAAAATGGCTTTTAAGAGTCGTAGAAATGGAAACTTTGATACAAGTTTATGGTGTGTGATGTACCGTACTTTCCGGACTATAAAGCGCACCTGCATATAAGCCGCCGCAGCAGCTAAATTGTCCGTCTGTCTCGCTCTCGTTCTGTCTCTCGGTTCCACTTTTACTTTGGTGCGCGACCTGTCTCACTCTTTTCCGGCCTCCAGCTTTTCCTGCTGGAGCGGACCGGTCCTAGAGCCCATAGAGTTAAAGGTGGTTCATTTTACCTGTGAAATCCATAGATTTAGGAGGTTCCCTAGTGGCCGTTAGCTGTACACACAAAATGGGGGGGAAAAGTCGCGGTTTATAGTCCGAAAAGTACGGTAAGCTAAAGTTTGCACCACGTTGCTGTGGCTAAAGCCGGATTTCTGCTACTACTAAATAATGTTTTGGCAACTATCTTTATCTTGTAGTTGTCTTGAGTCTTTGGTTCAGAGGCTTATGTTGTCTAATGTAAGCTAACGTTAGCAAGCCAGATTTCTGCTACTACTTAATAATGTTTGAGCATCTATCATTGCTGTGTGACCTGCTTCAGCTCTCTTTAAAATAAACCGTTGTTAAAGTTTTGGTACGAACTTTGAATGTTTTGGAGAAATAATGTGTTTCATAATCTGTCTGCACTCATGCTGGGAACCTTAGCCTACTTCACAACACTTCTTCTCTTCGTCTTTCACACTCAGATCATCAATAGCTGCGAGATAAAACACATGTCAACTTTTAGCACGGTGCTGCTACTCAAACCAAGCCCTCCACGGTCGCTTAGCAACAGCAGCTTTAACAGCTTCCTACAGTGGATGTGTTTAGTGCTGCTTTTTAAAAAACAAGGCTCCTTTTTTGTTGTGGTGTTGTTCTGCTGAGTAAGAGGTGGATTCCCAACCCCTGATTGTTGACCCCAAAAAAAAGCCCCGAAAACGTACGAGGCGGTGAGGATTCAGCCCGTGTTTCTTGTGGAGAAACTCACTGAATGAATTCTTTCTGATGTCTCGTTTCTTTCTTTTTCTCCCCTCGCTGCCTGCCAACTGACATACTTTCTTTTAATTCATCAGCAGCATGGCGAGCGATGGAGGGAGCGTGGGAGAGAGTAGGAGGGAGAATGGGAGGGTGGAGAGAGAAAGAAAGCGTGTTTCAGCATCAAAAGACCGTCTCGGAGACTAGGGGGAATACATTGACTCTTCGACGTGCTTTTTGATGATGTGTTTTATGAACCCAGTGATACACAACAGCAGAGTATTAGCCTACTTCCCTGTACAGTTCTCACCCTCTGTCTCGCTCTCCGTCATCAACACTCATTATTCCCTCTCTCATTAGAAGCACACACACTTCCTGGCATCAGCTGTGCGTACTGTACCAGACGATATTTTGATGGCTCATCCTTCCTACAGTGAAACCTCCAGAGTCTCTAGACAATACACTTTTCTTGAACATCCCTGAATCGTTAAACATTTAAAGGGGCTATTCCCCAAGTGTTCAACACCACGGAGAATAGCAAGTCCTATGACCCAGAAACCACACATATCTGAAGTCACATCTGCTCACTGCAATAACCACGAGGAAAAGCCGGCTCTTTGGAGATCGATGAAAGGGAATAGTGACCATGGTTTCACCCGGTCCACTGGAGGCTCTGGAGAGACGTACGACACGAATGACGTCAAAGGAAATGTCATCAGTAGCTGTCTTCAGTCTTTGGAGAATACAGTGGTGTCAGGCTATTTGATTTAACTGACGACATCATCCGGTGGAAACGCAATGTGTAAATTGGCTAATTGTTGTCGACAGGAGGCAATGCCCTGGATACCATCTGAAACATATCGGTCGACTCTGCCCAAAACGAAGGAGACCAATCTTAGTTTACCACGAGAAGAATGACGAGGGTGCAATCTGTCCCGCCATGACGCGTGCTACGAAAGCAATAAGAGACACAACAAGGTGTCAATCACTTAATTCTCTCTCTCTCTCACTCACACACACTCTCTCTCTCTCTCTCACACACACACACACACACACACACACACACACACACGTGAATTCTGACTGACCGTATCAGACAGCCCATCTCTCCCTCTCTCTCTCCTCTCTCTCTCTCTCTCTCACCTGCATGAAGACACACACACACACACACACACACACCTGCATGAAGGCACACACACACACACACACACATACACACACACCTACCTGCATGAAGACACACTCACACCTGCATGAAGACACCCACACACACACACACCCACACACACGCGCACACACACACACACACACACACACACACACACACACACACACACACACAGTAGACATGTGAATTCTGACTGACCGTATCAGACAGCCCAACGTCATATTGATATTTAAATGTGTCTAAATGCAACCCTTCTCTTAATCAAAGTAGACATTGAGTAAGTGTAGCCGTGCGTTTGAAATGGTCATGATACGTTTGGAAAATCAGCTTCATTTGTGCTAAATATTCTCACTGAAGTTCTCTAGCATTAAATGTAATTAGCTCACTTTACACCATCTTGATTTTCACCCAGTAATTACACAAACTTCCACCAAAGAGGCCAGACGCGTCGGAGTGATTTAAGTGCCGACAGCTTCTTGATTTTAAGACAGAATGCAGGCTTAACATCACTTGTTACACCGCCATGTTTAGGACTGCATATTTAATGTGTTTGGAAATGATCAGGCTGTCATACCATTTGTCACACACACACACACACACACACACACACACGACAGGAGCTCTTCTATTCCCTGGGCTCATCGTGTTCAGAACAAAGTGAACGGTGGCTGCCAGGAGAGCAGGCGCGCAGAACAAAAGCACCGTTGTTTCAAACGTCGCCATCTATCTCCAACAGCAGGGTTAACAAGTGTGTGTTATCCTTGTGCGGCAGGATTCTGATCCAATGTATTTAAGTCCCTTTGATTTGAAACAATGTAGGGTCAAAGAAAGCTAAGAAGTAGCTCAACTGTATATGTTTGACAGGCGTTTGCTTAGTCTGACTAATGGAGTGCATATTCTTGACTCTAAATAAGGACTCAAAAGGCACGAGGGTTTCTTAAGTGTAGGTGAGAAATAATTAAGGATAAGCTACATTCAGTGTTTTAACAGCACAGGGACATAAGAAACATCTTAAAGTATAACCTTGTGTTTTCTGCCCTCTGTTGGACGCTCCAAGTACTTGCAATGTGTGCCATCACAGATTCACACGCCCACTCAGTCATCTGCACACACAGGGAGGCGTGTACGTGTGATTAATGCTCTCCGTTTCCACATTTCTTGCTAATTAGCAGCTGCTTGTATCTCATACCGTCGGTTATTTAAAAGACATTTGATTTAGCCTGTGTCGATAGAGCCTCAGACAACATAATTACACGTTTAATTACTCCATGTTTGTAGTTTGTGTCGTGTAGGGGCCAATTTCATGCACAGGGTTTCTGCGTATTTACACTTTTCAATTACTGCCTTCCTCACACGCTGCCAGTGGGGGAGATGGCAACTTCATGCAAAGATGTCTCTGTATTCTTTATCTTCTTTCTGATATATGGTGTAACAGTTGCTTGCAGTGTGTATATCAGAGGACAAAGGACAAGATGAAGAATATACATGGGAACCCTAACCATCATAATTCAATAACCAAATAAATAAAAATGTATTTTAATGTTTTAATTTTCCTGAAGGTACCGTACTTTTCGGACTATAAGCCGCGACTTTTTTCCCCATTTTTCTTGTACCGCTAACGGCCACTAGGGAACCTCCTAAATCTATGGATTCTACAGGTAACATTAACCACCTTTAACTCTACGGGCTCTAGGACCGGTCCGCGCCCGCCACCTTTAAGCGGCGGGCTCCAGCAGGAAAAGCTGGAGGCCGGAAAAGAGAGAGACAGGTCGCGCGCGAAGTGAAAGTGGAACGAGAGACAGAACGAGAGCAAGACAGACGGACCATTTAGCTGCTGCGGCTCATATGCAGGTGCGCTTTATAGTCCGAAAAGTACGATAATAATGTAACTTTTTATACAGAAAATCAAGACTTGCAATTAGGACACTTCCAAATATTAATTTACAATTCACAAATGAATTATACTGGTATGAAAACGATGTAACCGCGCTCTTAGTGGGAGTGTTTTTATTCCGTCAGGGGACGAATGAATGGTGCTTTTGTTAAATGGACTTTCGTGATGGTGGGGATAACTGATGGTTGAAACACAACACATCCCCTTTCCTACTCCTTTCATTTACACTGTTTGATTTGTATCCTGTAGAGACTTCTGTATACATTGAAAACCGTCCTCTGATGCAATTTCCCCACATAAATTGCAATTTGACTCGAACCACACTGCAGCTACAGGCAATTAAAGCGCGACGTGTGTCCCTGCGTTTCTACCAGACGTCTCTCCTGTAAGACACGCTGCCATCAGCCTCTCCTCCAGTCAAACTGCAGCTCTCTCTCTCTCTCTCTCTCTCTCTCTCTCTCTCTCTCTCTCTCTCTCTCTCTCTCTCTCTCTCTCTCTCTCTCTCTCTCTCTCTCTCTCTCTCTCTCTCTCTCTCTCTCTCTCTCTCTCTCTCTCTCTCTCTCTCTCTCTCTCTCTCTCTCTCTCTAATGCCTTTTTTACAGCACCTATTTACCTTGAAATGATGTTGCCAAGTAACAGCATCTTGATTGTTGTGTGTGTGTGTGTGTGTGTGTGTGTGTGTGTGTGTGTGTGGGAGTCTTCATGCAGGTGTGTGTGTCCGTCTGTGTGTGTGTGTGTGTGTGTGTGTGGGAGTCTTCATGCAGGTGTGTGTGTCCGTCTGTGTGTGTGTGTGTGTGTGTGTGTGTGTGTGTGTAGGTGTGTGGGTGTCTTCCTGCAGGTGTGTGTGTGTGTCTTCATGCAGGTGTGTGTGTGTGCGTGCGTGTGTGTGTGTGTGCGTGCGTGTGTGATGGATGTGCTAAAGGGCCGTTATGGGCTTCTCACAGCAGCTGGGAGAATGACTTCAAGGCGTCCTTCCCCTGCTGCAGATCTGCTGCTTTAAAAAGGTTCGGCCAGGAAGGACGTCACACATCTGCACTTGAGTCCTTTCTGATGCCGCCGCCTTGCAAAGGGCAACACACTTAATGGTGCACTTTATTGCACCTGCTTTTCCCTTTTCCCTGTGTTTTTCACATTTTCTTCCAACCCCTTTCCCCTCTCTGTCTCAGCATGAGCTGCTTAACTGATACATGTACTACAGTAATCCTCTTCTTAGCGAGTGGGATTAATATTTAATTCAAGAAGAGCCTTTTATCAATACCTCGCTGTGTTTTCATTGTTCGCCTGTTTAGGGTGGCTTTACGCAGCTTTTGGCAAATTGAAGGAATGGTATTAATGTGATAGATGGAGCTGATAGGCGTGTCAGGACATCGCCTAATCGCACTCTCGGGGCTTCAACAAACCACTCAGTGCACATCTTAAGCGTTAGAGGGAGCCGTTGTTAGCATATTGATAGGAATACAGCGCATGGGGTTATAAATGAATAATGTGAGAGATAACATACTATTAGGAATGCATTACTGCAACACTATGCATTATATTCTTACTGCTGCACTGCTGCGAGGCTTCCTGCAGGTTATACGTGTTTAAAACCTGAACTATCCCATTTAAAGTCAATCCCTAATGGTTTCGGAACCGCTCTGTGCTTTATCCGTAAAACTCCAGTACCAGCATTCATAAAAAGTACCAAGAGCCTATTGTGCGCTGATCCACTGCAATGCTGATCCAGGATTAGCCCGGAGGCAGGAACGCATGACAGAGGGAACTTCAGGCGGCGGTAAGGACACACATGCCTCCTATGTGACCCACTGTTTATGTAAGTGTTGCCGACATATTGCAGCGTGCAACCCAAACACATACGGTCTGCTGAGGTTAGTCTGTGCAGGGGAGAGGTCAGGGGTCAGGACCGGTTTGTTCATATGATGCTTCACATACAGAACAACAGATCTCTCAAAAGAAAGCAATCACCGAACTCAAACACACAGTGGGACAAAATATAAAAATGGGTGCTCGTCGAGGGCCGGACTGGTTCAATGTTTATTGCAGAACATATGGAAATGAACGTATTGCACATATTAAACCTGGAACTATCAAAGCTTAAATGATTGCCTATAAAAACAACATTAAATAATCAGTGTGAGGGAAACTTCTGCAGCTATGGAGAGTCTGGACTCAGAGAGACACGAGGACAGCAGGAGCTTTGCTGTCAAACACTGACGGTTTATTTGGAGCTTCGGCCGGAGAATTCACGAAACAAGTTCAAGAGTCAGAGGTTCTGACTTCACGGGAGAGTTGCCACGTCAACTCTGAAGAGCTCTACCCCAGACGCGTGTGTCTAGCTAGTTCAGAGAGAATCATCAACATGCTGCATAACAAGAGAGAATCATAACACCTCTATCAGCTGATGCCAGCCGGCAGGAACAGGGAGACACAACACTGAACACAGCACCAAGGCTACAGGTGCTGGGCAGTGGGAACTGATGAACTGGGTCAAAGTTATGGGCCTTGGAACATATTTCCACAACAATCAGTTGCATTCATTTCTTATCTTCAGAGTCATGTCTTATGAGTACATTTCCCCACAGGCCAACAGCAGCTTCAAAACAACTACCTGCTACCAACATAGCTACACAATGCTTTAAAAGAGATCAGTAATTAAAGAGATGTATGTTGTGTTGTACCGTTGAACAACTGAAGCATGCAAAGCTCTGTGCATGATATAAACTGGAGTTTGGCTCCACCTAGTGTTTCAGCTGGTCATTTGTGGTTTGCGTCATCGCTTGCTCTATCCGTGGTATTCTGTAAACCTTCCCCTGCATCAAGTTAGCAAGAGGCACGCGGAGTTGGCCTTCAAAATAACACGTCGAAATCGTTATAATAATAAAAAAGCCAAACATATTAATAAAAAGATGGTAAGAGTGAGTAGAGTGAGTACTACTACATCATTTTTCTAAAGCAGTGGTAGAAGGAACCCAAGTATATCAATAACCGTACTTAAGGTCCGTTTTAAAGGCTATATATTTATTATTATTAGTATTGGTATTAGTATTCATTTATTTATGGCTACATAGTATTTCAATTATGTTAAGTATGGTATAAGATCAGTATAATACATCAACAATCAATTGTATGGCGTTTGTAATGACCTACTTTGCCATTTCAGATTGTACTTTAATAACAAATCAGCGTTTAAAAGGTGATGCAATATTATACAACTAAATAGATGGATAGATAGATGGATGGATGGATGGATGGATGGATGGATGGATAGATAGATGGATGGATGGATGGATGGATGGATAGATAGATGGATGGATGGATGGATGGATGGATGGGTGGATGGATGGATGGATAGATGGATGGATGGATGGATAGATAGATGGATAGGTAGATAGATAGATAGATAGATAGATAGATAGATAGATAGATAGATAGATAGATTGATAGATAGATAGATAGATAGATAGATATGCGTTGCAGAAGCATACAAAAACAAGGCAATGTACATAAGAGAAATTAAGACACAAGAAATACAGTCCAACATATATTTTTTATATATTACAGTTATATTTATCAGACTAAAAGTTAAAGCCAAAACTGGAATCAAAGGTTATTAATTATTCGTTGATTATTACTGTATTATTATTATTTGACTGCTATTTGAATACTAATTATGATGCATTACATCGTTATACATTTTATTTTGAAATATCCGACAGGAAGTGATCGAGTCAAAGAAACCGTTTGACCGTTGCTTTTCACCAGGAACGGTGTTTTTCTAAAGCGGCTGTACATAGCAGCCATTTCTGATTGTTTCTCCTGCTGTTTATTCTGGGTTTGTTGTGAGGGGAGTCTCTCTCGGAGTGACAACAACTCAAAGGTTTTCTTCTGGGTTGTTCTCCCAGCAGAATCCGGTCGGGATGGATCCAACGAGCCGATACCAAGTGGTGAGTTTGGGCTGAGAAATATTCAAAACACCGAATCATAGCTCGGCCTGTCACAGGAAACAAGGCCTTGGTACATTTATTTAAAATTATATCACACATATCACAAAGATAATAAAGTCGAACAAGTCATTTTGCTTCTAAATTGTTATTTGTGTTGCATTTAAGGTGTTTATTTTTCCTCAGATTGTTATGTTTTGACTGACAGTTGGCACTTCCGCATCTGCTAAGCTAACGCTAGCTATGTAGCAGAAATTAATCTGGTTTTGTTGTTGTTTCTTTGTTGTAGCCACAAACAACAATTGTTCAAATATATCAGAAGAAAAAACCACATCACATCAATGTGTGTTACAATAATTAAAACTGAGGGCTTTATGTACAAAAAAACAAGGTTAAAAACAACATTTACAATAAAATACAATGAATTAAGGTGTTTTAAAATTGATTAAATTGTTGGGCTTTTTTACGTTTGCTTCATTTATTTAAGCTTTGAAAGATAACATCCTGATTAAATATGTGATACACTTGATAAACCATCTCTTGGGTAGGACCATAATGACATTTAACATTGTGATATTAGCAAAAATGATAATAACAAAGTAACTAACTGTTATAAGTGATGTTATTACCCATTGCATACATTTTAATTAAGAACTTAATTGAGATTACACGTGGCAGTAAAATGTGTGTTACCACTTTGAGAAAAAAAGCTATGTGGGTGTAGGGATGGAAAAAGAAGGCAACCTGACAATGTGGTGATGTTTGCGCTGAGACATGTTGGTGGTCACTTTGAAATAAAGTGCGCTTGGTGCTCATGCCTGTGGTTCTGGGTATGCGCGTTATAATCCCTCCGGATTCAGTGCGAGCCAAAGCAAACTCTAATTGTCCAACCCTGGAACAAAGTGCAGATTTCAAAATGTCAGAGATTAAATCAGCTTTTAAACAGCGGGTTCTCAAGGATGTGTTTTGACACTTTGCTGTACGGCATATTCCTGCCTCGCTGATAAAAGTAAAAAGTTATGTGATGTGGTTTTTAGACGGCCTGATCTTCAATGCCTTTTCCCCTTTAGCTGTATTATTCTTCCCTAAATAACACTTAAAATTGCTTTAAGTACATGGTATTGCTTCTCTGAGCAGGCCCACATGTTTTTGGGCATATTGGGACATACGAGGAGGAGGCTATGTTATTACCATCTTATGTAATGTCCTGTGTGCGGGGGTGTGATATACTTTGCCCTTGATTCTCAGCCACTCATTCACTAGCCGCTGCAAGGTGGTTTCAATTGGTTTATTTTCTGCGAACATTATCTGCATTTCACTGAACATGTCCTTCTAATAAGGACTACCGTATTCCTTTTGACTACGGTTAGTAGATAGTTGAGCTCTGACTACGGTTAGTAGATAGTTGAGCTCTGACTACGGTTAGTAGATAGTTGAGCTCTGACTACGGTTAGTAGATAGTTGAGCTCTGACTACGGTTAGTAGATAGTTGAGCTCTGACTGTGGGTATCAGTCAGCTGTTATTACAGAGGGTGTTGCTTTACCACAACAGGAATATTTCCTTTAAGTCTTAAGTAAACACAATACTTACTTTGTTTAACCTACCTTTCGTACACATGGGTATAACACGGAGCATTATCATTCCTGGTCGATAAATAGGTTTCAACACAACCTTAACAACTAAACTGCAATGGAGGAAATGACTGAAATGGTAGACGTGATTACATTTTCCATGTTTTGTATCAACACAAGTCAGCAGATCAACTGCATAACACTCGCCTTGGACATTGTGTTCGAGGAATTTACTCAAACAGGCGTCACTTCCTTCTTTCAATTTCGTTTTTTAAGAAATATTTGACACGGCTCTAAACTAGTTGAACTTGCTCCGCCACATTGAAGTAGTCGTCTCCAGTTCTTATCTGTCAATAACAGGCTAATCTAAGGGGAAACACCACTGGGCGGACCATAAAGTCTCCACATTATAGGGACTGCTGACTCTTCCCCAATAATAGGATTAAAAACTAAAAAACATATTTGATCCAGGTCAATATAGTTATTATTGAGCATTAGATTGAGTGAATTTCTCCCACACTTTGCCCGTGCAGTTTTCCCGCCAGCTCCTCTGTAATTTCAGAGGGCGTTTGTCTCTGGTTTCTGTCACTCTCAAGGCCGTAGTGGAGTCTCTTATTAACCGATTAGATGAACGCATCGCGCTCTCAGAGAGCTTCCTGTGTCGACATGCCACTGCAGTCTCACGTCTCTTTGCTTCCCGTGTCCAACATTCTGCTGAAGGTCAGACGGGGAAGTTATGGCCCTGCAAACACATGAGCTGCAGACTTTCTCAACTCCAGATAGCTGTTAAATCCAGGGTTGTAAATTCAGTGGAAGCACTGCGATAAAAGCCACCGTGTGTTAAGCCAGTTTAAAAAGGTATTTTTTCATTTGCAGTAAATTCATACGGCTCTGACACTGAAGCTGTCACCATGAGATACAAAGGAGCGGGTTTACATCCCTCGTAGTTAGGCATTTGAACACAATGTGGGAATAGTGGACACGCCAATACCAGTTCCACTACGACATGGAGAGGTAATAACTCTATAAATGTGACCGTGCAGGCCTCAACATGTGAAATAGATGTGGTTTCATTTCATAAAACTTGAAGGGAGTATAACTTATGAACCAGTACTACACTTGTATTCTTAGCACGGTGATAAACAGTAATATCTAAACTAATGGAAACATCCATCATACACTTTGAAGTTTCAACCAACTTCACACTGCATGTTTTTCAAAGTTGTTGCCCATGTCACCACACCCTCGCTCAGCTCAGAGTATCAACAGAGAAAAGGGAACAAGAATCCGTTCTGCCTGACCCACATTCTGCCCGGACAAACAACAACAGATTGTGCAAAGCTCATAAGTTACTTAATAGCTACCTGATGCAGTGCAGCTTTCAGTGTGAAACTGATTGGTTGAATACGAAGCTTAAATATCAACGGCCCTGTGTCATGGTGTTCTATCGAAAGCTGTTATTTTCCTCTCTAAAAAGCCGTCCCTGATTGATGCCAGTTTTAGAAACTTGACACTTCGCCTCGAGCAGCTACTCGTTTGTTCGGCTGACTGATCAGCTGATATCGCCGAACTCTCTAACCCCGTCTCATCCACCAGACTCGGGGACAACAAAACTGTTAATAACCTGAACTTCTGAAAGGACATCCAAAGGGCGACTGTGGCTGCGAGGGAGTGCGGTCGTCTTTCAACCAGAAGGTTGTGGGTTCAATCCCAGCCCATGAGTCAACATGTCGATGTATCCTTGGGCAAGATACTTAACCCTGAGTTGCTCCCGATGGCCAATGGTGTGTGAATGTTAGCTCCTAGAGTAACATACACTGCTCTGTATGAATGGGTGTGAATGGGTGAACGACATGTAGTATGTAAAGCGCTTTGAGGGGTCTTAAAGACTGGATAAAGCGCTATATAAGTACAGTCCATTACCATAACATTCATCATCTGTCTGCAATTAATATCAATATTCTGCACTATTTCTATTCTATTTTATTTACTCGCACTATTATATCTGTTTTATGTACCAGTTCCACAATGAGGACGACTCATCTGAGGCCTCGACCGGCGAGCCGCAGCCGTGCACTTCTGCCTCCGTCCAGGCTGCCACATCCAGCCCGGACCAGAACCAGACCCAGGTGCTGGCAGGGGAAGCGTCGGGATCCATCGCGCAGGGGGAGTCTGACTCTGAGGCTCCTCCCCCCCCGTACGCCTCCATCGACCTGGGAGCCACCGCTGCACCCGGTACGCACTGAACCACACTCTGTATGATCTACTTCAGTGATGTCCATGACAGCGCTAACACATTAGCTCCATTAGCCGCAGTCCTGTTTCTTCCCCTTTTCTTGTATTGACGTTTGGCAGCAAACCATTAGTGGGTTTTTGAAGACATAGTAATTGTACATCTTAAGTTTGTCTGTCAATACGAACCTTAGAGAGCGATCAGGACTTCAGTGAAATGTTTGTAAAATGAGGCTTTACGAAATCAGTCCACTTTCTCCATCCAATAGTTCCAGTTTGTGATTGACAGATGATGTTATCCTCTCCATTTTGGAAATATCGATCCATGCGTTTAAAGTTGGGCCATCAGGTGATAACCACTTCTTTGTAAGAGCTTTTTTACATATCAGCTTTTTCAGTCCATCCTTGAGGTATGAGTCCAAACACTCTCCACGGGAACAGGACATTTGGCATTATGTCTCTCTCTCCAAAAGACCTCGATAACAGGGCAGTCCCAGAAAACATAATGATTTCCTTCCTCCTTTTAACCCCCTCTTCTCGCTCTCCGTTTCTCCCCACAGAGACCGGTTACCGAGCGGACTTCCCAGTGCCCCCCCCCTACAGCGTCGCCACCTCACTGCCCACTTATGACGAAGCAGAGAACGCCAAAGCCGCCGCACTGGCTACCTCCGTCGTGGACGTGATGCCACTGGTGAGGACACGCGCTCACTGTTCTGTGTTTCTATGACCGCGTTTCATTAAAGTCTTGTAACGTACAATTAACTGCAAGCCTGGATGCTGATTCTGAAACTTACAGACACTTGTGAGCCGAGTAAACGGTAGGAATTGGTCTTTATTACAGGTAGAAGTTGTATTACGTCTCTTATGTGCTAAGCTACATGTATCGGACGAGTCATTCTTCTTTAGAGTGGATTGAGAGATGTGGCGACGCCTAGTCACACCGCTCTCAGGGTGATCTGTGGTCTTCGTGCGGTGGATGTTTAACTGAATGTATATTTGGTAAATGCAGGATGATGAATTCCCTCCCAGAGACGACTTCAGTGACGCCGATCAGCTCCGAGTTGGGAACGATGGAATCTTCATGTTGGCCTTCTTCAGTAAGTCTGAGGGCCTGAGCCACGATTCATATCATCGTCTCTCAACTCCAGTGTCATGTATCCCTTTGTCCCTGACGTAAACACATGACGTAGCGTGACGCCACACAAGGCCAACATTAACATGCTTATCGTCTCGTGTCTGCATTTAAAGTAGTCCTAATCCGCCTCCAACAACATGCACTTCTCACCCTACATACATGCCCAGCGCAAAAACACATTTCTTTATTATTGATTCTGCAATAAATAAATGTTTTGAAGACCGGGCATTGCTCTTTAAAACCATTCGAGTGGTTGCCTCCGTGTTTTTTAACCTCTGTTTTCCCCGCAGTGGCCTTCCTGTTTAACTGGATCGGGTTCTGCCTCTCCTTCTGTCTGACAAACACCATCGCCGGACGCTACGGAGCAATCTGCGGCTTCGGCCTCTCGCTCATCAAGTGGATCCTCATCGTCAGGGTACGTTCACGGTTGTACTTTCTGTGCCTAACTGAATTGTAGCTTCCCTGTGTACTGAATGTGACGGTGCGTGTGTCCAGTTCTCGGACTACTTCACCGGCTACTTCAACGGGCAATACTGGCTCTGGTGGATCTTCCTGCTGCTCGGTAAATATATTGCAACGTTTATTCATTTTTAAAGTCTTGCGTTATTTTGCCCACTCTCAAGTGAACTGTCTTTCCCCCCCCAGGCATCCTGCTGTTCTTCAGGGGATTCATTAACTATCTTAAAGTGCGCAACATGTCGGAGAATATGGCGACTAACCACAGAACCCGCCTGTTCTTCCTCTACTGAAAAGGTACATTTCTTTTTGAAAAAATAGGTCACAACATCGCTGCTTTCTTTCTGTAATGTTTTGTATCTGATTTCTCACAGGTTTCCACATTATAACCATTCCTTTCTGATGTAACCCCCTAACCCCCCCCCCGCCCCCGCCCCTTCGTCCAATGACCTGAGTGAGAAGCCGTGCAGTGAAGAGAGGAGACGGGGAAGAGAACGTAGGGAGAAAGTGCTACTAGTCTCATTAAAAAAACGCCTCACTGAACTCCGTCGAAAACAAGTCTTTGATGATAGATCTCCTTTTCATTTCCCGTTGATTCAAAGCTCTTAACATTTAGGAAAGGGTCCCGTGTATGCGTCATGTATCTCAAGACGAAACAAGAATAATGGAACTATTTCAATGAAACAACAACGCAATAACGTCCCCCGTGTAAACAACGACACAGCAGGGCCTCCAGCTCCTCCAACAGACAATGTACAGGAAGTGGAAACATTTGATATTAAAATCTCCCCGTCGGCTTCACCTATCATTAATGATTGATCAAGAGTGCAGCTTGATTGACCTTTTGCTCAGTAAATGATATTGTGGAGCAGTTTGAGCACTCGCTCAGCCATTCCACGAAGTTCAGGGAGTTTGGAAAAAGTCTTACTTTATTGTAGCATTTTTACATTTTAACTAACGTGTGGCGAAAGTCCGTCGACTTGAGCTGACGGTGTGCATCCTTCTAACATCTGAGCCAAGAGGACATGTAGAATATTTTCATCCTGATCGCAGATAGCTTTTAGTGTTTCTTAAAATATGACAGAACTGAATTCATTCAAACATTAGGTATTTTGAAATAGCTGAAAAAGGAAACAAGATATTTTTAATACTCTCTTTTTGAGCCACTCGCAGACAAATGTGTGCTTTACTAAAAAGATAGCAAAAGCAAACTGCATACGCATCTACAGAAGTTGCTTTCTTTGCCTTTTATAAGACTTGCTGATGCAGGGAAGATGTTCACCACGACACACTTAGAGGGGCAGAGCTACACTTGAATCAAAGACGAATGGAAAACATCTGCCTAACTGTCAAAACCAAGTCTCTGTTCACGTTTCTGCGGTTCAGAAACACATCTGGAGAATCAGAGGAGGCTCTTTGGAGATGAATCGCTGTTTCCAGATCGGAGGAAAGTAGCCGAAAAGCAGCTTCATAATATGAATAATTAGCATTTGAAATATGGTTGCGTGCCAGGTTAGAATAAAAGAGCTGGATGCAATGTAGTGATTTGTAAAGACCTACAATAGTCCCGTGATCGTGGAATAGGCGTATTCATCAGATATTGAGAGTGAGCACACTCGCCAACTAAATATTTTGATTGCTAGTCATTGTAATAAAAACTATTAAAATATGACTGGTTGTTCGTGCAGAGGAACACTTGG
Organism: Champsocephalus esox; assembly: GCA_036324585.1. Taxonomy (NCBI): domain Eukaryota; kingdom Metazoa; phylum Chordata; class Actinopteri; order Perciformes; family Channichthyidae; genus Champsocephalus; species Champsocephalus esox. The sequence goes on from CM070499.1 coordinate 4,230,826, forward strand.
ATCGCGCCCTCGGACTTTAGCTTTTATGATCAGGAAGAAAAAGATATTTTCATACAGCGAGAAGCGTTTTGATGATGTTTCCTGTTCGCATGTTGCTTCTAGGTAGAGAAATAATTTGGTAAACTGAACACAATAGCAGCGACGAAGCCGTGGAAATGGATCCTGACTGGACGAATCAAAACAGGCTTTTCTTGTGATTATTTTTGTCATCCAGAAAAATGAAATGTATATACCAGCTTATGCCAATTCATAATATTTGCACTTTGAATAACTATCTGTACAGTATGATGTGTGGATCTGCTTAACTTGACGTGGTGGGTGGAGAGAGAAACTAGTAGCCATCCAAGTTTAACAACTGGAATTCTTAATCATCCCAAATGGATCATTTGCCTTTTGCACTTTTTGTTTTTCAAGAATGATAATATTGTTATTGTGTGTCTTGTTGCGTTGCGTCTACACTAGCCGACTTTTAAAATGCTTTCCTTTCCTCTCTTTCGAACCCTGAAGCCTCTTTCAGCGATGTGAAGGACTCAAAGCTCTGCTGCATGATTTATCCACCTGAACGAGTACGGGTTCATATTAGAATTAATCTTAACTACATTTCTTTCTTTGTAAATAAAGAAAGAAAAAATGACACGGCAGCCCAAACAATTTTTTGTCCGAGGTAATCCTTGTAACGTCGTCTGAAACAGGTGTTATGCATTTATTGTAACTGGAATTTAATGACCAATGATTTCTTGCAAAAATGCCAATAAAGTTCAAATGCCTGCCGGTTAAAATGTTATGTTTAATTGCCTTTTTATTGCACTTACAACCTGAGTTTTGTTAAGGCATGTCCTCAAGTTGATGGTGTATTATTATCACCCCTGTCCTTCAATAACCAGATCAACAATCAAACAATCCAACCAGGTGCCGCACATTCAAAGAGAGAGTTAAGATATTATCAAATAAACAATGATACCAGCAGCAAGCACTGCACTGGGTTTACTTGTGGATCTATCACTGCTAGTTGTATTCATTAGGTCCACTAGATGGAGCCACATACTTGTTGTCAGCTTCTACTGTAGTAGTTTACGAGCAACACGACTATATTTGGGTCTTGAGAAAGCACCTCGAAACATCACAAAAAGTCTGGGATGCTATAGACGTCATTGTTTTATTTAATTGTTGACGCTTTCTGGCCATGGGTCATCACCTCCACAACACATCCTTCCTGTTCAGCTAAAATAATGCTGTACTTGTTCATTTGTCTTCAAGAACTAAAAGTACTCTTATGCTTAAGTTCAGCGAAAAGAGGGCACATTGATCAGATGGTTTGCACACTTGGTAATGAAGCTGCTCCATAAATATGTATGGAGGAAGAGAACAACTAAGGAGGGAAACCGCGGAAACATCTGGAGTTTCCTGTGAGTCAGTCAGAGGCTAAATGTCAACACAAACAAACAGCTGGACTACATATTCTATACATATGTTTCAAACGCCACAATAGGAGTAATGATCATCTCAGGAAGTGTAAATCCGACTGAATGAGTGTCCAAGGGCAAAGAAGCTCAAACGTGTTGTATGCTTTCAACACCAAACACAGCAGCTGGTAAATATATTAAAAATGTCCTACCTCAGGGCTTCAGAAGAGAGAAGATGATCCTTCAGCTGCTCTGGATTCTTCCCAGATGTCCTCCATTGAAGCTGCATTTCTACAAGTGTGTGACAAACAAAAGCATCCGTCTTAACATCCAACGCAACTGCGCTTTAATCGACATTGGAAAGAGGAAAGGTGCATAATGTTAATGAATCACTAATGTCATGTGTCCCACAGTGTGGCAGACGTCCATTCACTGAAACACAAAATAAATAATACCATTAACATTTTAAGTTGAATTTATTTATATTAGTTGCAAATTAAACCATGTTGCAAACATTCAAGCTAGCCGTGTGTAGTGGAGAACAATAGGATATTCACACTGAATAATTCACTTTTTTCCCCAGTTTCATTCATATCTATTTAAAACATTCAAGCTTATATGAAAGTGTGTTTTAAGGAAACACCAAATGACCTAGTGTTGGGATCTGTGGCAAGGACGTGTATCACATTAAAACACTTGTTTAGTAACACTAGATACTTCGTTGCCGCTGAATCATCGGTCAGACACAGTTTCGCAGATGCTAATGTAAGCAATGCCAGAAAATAGGCAACATTTGCTGTAAATTAAAGGTGCACATAAGGACAACTGCTGCTGAATATGTTACACAAAATAATGCAATAAGCTTAACAAACCATATATCCACCACATTATAACGTATGACGTCTTTAAAGTACGTGAAGGACATTTAACTGCAGGCAGGCCCGGACTGGCCATCGGGAGGACCGGGAGGTTTCCCGATGGCCTGGCCTGCTAAGTGGCCTGCTGGCCTGAGGATTTTTTTTTGTATACGTATGTATTGTGAACGCAACGCTGCGCAAATGTGGGTCTGCCTCACAGAGGGTGACTGGCTGTCTCCATGATGTGGCCTGCCCACATGGCCACGTTCATACAGACCATACTCGATTGGTCTCTGTGTGTCATTCAAGCTCGGGAGGGTGTGTGTTATGTGTAGCGCGAGCGAGTGAGATAAACCGCGCACACCGGTTACGTGTATTGTTGTTGTTGTTAGCATCTGGTGCTAGCTAGCTGCGCTAACGGATATAAGGAGCTGTTTCAACAACAAGGTGGAGGAGAGTCCTCTCCTGTCAGACTGAGAGGCTGATAACTACAGCTCAGGTGAGGTAAAGGACTCTCTGAGTGTTTAGTTTAGTGTTTACTCTGTGGGTCTCAAACGGTTTGGTCACCATTTATGTAAACACATATTTCCATTTGAGGGGGGAGTGATGAGTAAAATATGCATGAATAATAAAAAAATACGTTAACTAGTGAAAAAAGGTAAGATAAACAATTACAACTTGTTGAGAGCTAAAACTAGTCTTTGCTGCTGCCTCGAATAGGAGCAGGAGGGAGGAGGGAGACAGGTGAGGCTGGTTCAGGAGCCCAGACACACTCACAACTATAAATGAACCACAAAACAAATAAATAAACAAGTTTCAATGTTTTTTCATATTGGATATGGGATGTTATTGGTTATGGCCATGTGTTTATGATTTTATGATTATTTAAATGTATACTGTTATGTTTCATATGGGTGTAGTCTCTTTATTTCCCCCTCAAAGTGCACCAGATTGATGCATTTAAGTCCAACATTAAAACACAAATCTTACCGGGGGAGCATGCCCCCGGACCCCCCTATAGGATTTGAGGTCCACCCCCGCTTAAAATATGTTCACATAGGTTCCTAAATGGATTTGCAATTTCATTTAAATAGTAACCCATGTCCATATGCTTATTTTGGGGTAGTAGATTTAGAGCGCTATCACTACGGGCAGCAACGCTGTAAACATTGACAAATAAATCCAGCAAAATGGCACAAAAAACTGGTAGTGGCCTGGCTGGGTGTGTAATTCCCGGCCTGATTTATTGTCCCAGTCCGGCCCTGACTGCAGGTAGCTTGGTTGTGTAGTCAACAGGTGGAGTGATTACCACAGAGGGGAAAGTCTTAAAAAGTCGATATAAAAACACAATTCCTCCTTACATAATCACTACTTTTCACCCCTGCATTATTTAGGTGTATTAGACAGTTTAAACGTTTTTTATTTCGCCTCGAACAAATTAGCAACTTTACAGAAAGCACGAGTTAGCAACACACGCAGAGACTCGTGTTTGTTTGTGTGTTTGTTGAGGATTTAACTGACCTCATAACTCACAGGAAAGTTCACTTCTTTCTGTCGTGTTCACCATATCTCTCATGTTTCATCTCGTCTGTGTGAGGTATCCGCTCGAGCCGTTTGTTCGCCGACCCGAGCGAAGTCGCGCGCGTCCTAGCGAAATGGGAATCACAGGATGAGTTTCTTCGAGTTTCTTTTATTATTATTTTAGTTGCTCCTTTTCTTAATAACCCTAATTCACTTATCAGTATGTCTTTTTTTGAAACTGTACATTGTGCATTTAAATCTAAGCTATTCCAAATTGTAATTCACTTGCTAAATAATGTAAATAGTTAACATTGTTTAATTGTAGGCTGGCCTATCAAAGTACACTGACTTCAATTGTATATTTAATAGAGATACTCTTGGTATACATCTTTCACTGTTAATATGTGCACATGTAGTATTCTGTTTATTTGTTACCGTTTAAATAAATATACTTTATAGTTTAAGGGACGGGTGGCGTGGTCTGTGCATCTGATCATCAGATCAAGGGGCGTGCTGAGGAACTCCAGTTCGAAACCCGCTCCCGCCGCGTCAGGCCGTTGTGTCCTTAGGCAAGACACTTCACCCGGATGTGCTCCTGTGGGTATTGTCCACAGTACATGACCATTGCATGTATGATATGTGTAATGTGTATTTGTAAAGCGCTTTGAGAATCTGGAAAAGCGCTATAATAAATGTAAGGAATTATTATTATTATAGTAGTTTTAAGGTAAAATCCTGATTCTTTGACACCGGAGACAGAGATTTGAGGCGAAAGAAAAGAGTAAAATACTTTATTGTATCAGTTAGATCAACAGAAGGCACACGTACAGTATCTGAGCGCAGACGTTACACCGGAGTCAGTATCGTTCTCCAGCTTCTCCACTTTGTGATCATATAGTAAAATATACCATTACATTATCTGCAGGGAGGAAGTCCTTTATCTCTCAGAGGCTGGAATTAATACAATACATTAGCAGGCTTCACTTTTCAGCTCATAGTACAACGTCAAGTAAATGCAGCCTTTTGCAAAAATATATTCATATATAAGTATACACCTTTTCTACACATTGAAGCAAATTAACTATACAAAATGCAGAAAACTAGCTTGGTGCGATAACAGATGAGCCGGTTGTAGGAAAGTCTATGCTTATTAGTAGCATCATAGTGACAGTATTACAGAAAAATAGTAGCAGTACCTTTGTCATAAAACAGTTTAGGAAAAAGTTCATATAATGCCAAAAATATTAGCTTTTGAAAACAAGAAAAAGTACACAAAAGACATTTCTCAATATACATGTTTATAGGAGGACTATAACATCTGTAAAATACAAGTGTGTCCCTTTCAAGCAAAAACAACAATTAGAAGTAAATTAGTTAAAAGGAGTGTTCATGGTTTTGAGATACTTTTTGGTTGAAATACAGATCCCAGAGTTCACGTACGCGAGGACTACGGCGTCGGCCATGCTACAAAAAGTACAACCAGGCAGGCTGAGGGGAACAGGCTGTGGGTCACACAATTAGGAACAAAAACTGTCTTTTGAAGAATCAAATATTAAAACCTGTTATATTCCGAGAACCGGTCGCATGTTTATGGGAAAAAGTACCGTTTGTTTTAGTATCATTTCTAATTAAGTTACGACCTTATCTCGAAATTACATTATGACCAATTGTACATTTTCTCCTCAAAATATGGACCATGACAAACAGCCTTTTCTCCCAAAATGACAACCACATCTTGAAGTAATACGTCTTATTTTCTTAATATAACTTTAAATCTAAATGTTAAAGCTTTTTAAAAGAAAACAATTAAGAGCTAAATCACAATTAAACTGTATTGGACAAAAAATGTACCATCGCCAATTTTGCAACCAGTACTTTTGGCTAAAAGACAGTTAAAAAAAGCTCTGATGAATTCCTCTTTCCTGGGACGTACATACCGCGGGTACACATGTTGAAAACACTGCTCAGTAATTCAGCTTCCTCCTGTCAAATATCTCATGTTTCGTCCAACCTGTGGAGTTTAATAAGGGTAGTTTTCGGGGAAGGCCCCCCCCTCAGCCAGGTAGGGACCCTCCTCCTCATAGCTGGGCGGGGGGGGGCCTTCTTCCTCGCCGGGAGGCAAGATGGCGTCCGGGTCGGCCTTCAGACTCGGCCTCTGGTTGTCTGGGAACGCCATGGAGAACAGGGCGTCGGGGTTGCATACGAACTTGTAGACGTACCTCTCCCCGGCAACCTAGGACGAGCCAATCAGAGGAGAGAGAAATTAATGATGCACTAAAATGCCCGAATAATTATTTTGTGATTCTGTGTATTTTGTTATACTATGCAAATGTTCTAATAATGAAAAACTTCACACAGAAAGGGTCATTGTATCAGTAGACAGGAGAGAAATGTAATGGTATATGTACTGTATGTCTTATGTCTTTAATATGTGTTGAGTAAACTGTATGCTGATGTGTATGGCCAAAGACAAATGTGACATAATACCAATATAATACCTGAAATTGGAATAAAGTTGATTTAATTAAGTGGTTTTTTGTAGGGTTAATGGGCTATCTTCATGATGAGTAAATCCTTTAAAGTTGAGATAAAATGGCACTAATTTGAAACCTGCCTTTACCTTCTGCATGATGCCCTTCTCGTAGTAGTACCTCAGCGAGCGACTCAGCTTGTCGTAGTTCATCGCCGGACGATTCTTCTGCAGACCCCAGAGCCGAGCCACCTGTACACAGAAACACATACAAATAAAATATAATGCATAAGCCAAACAATAGCTTTCACCTCTGATACCGAACTGTCCAATAAGCCTGCAGCTAATCAGAATGAATCCTATATCTCTCAGCAATTCAACTATTCGTTTCTTAAAGACAATAGGCCATTTATTTTGGTCCCACCGACTGAAGATTCCTCCAAAGGTTACGGAATATTCACGCCTTTTAGAAAGTCCATGTGTGTGATCAGAGAGGGCAAAAGTACACACATCCTTTACTCAAGTAGAAGTACACATCCTTTACTCAAGTAGAAGTACAGATACTCGTGTTTAAAAATACAAGTACTGACTAAACTTCTTTGCTCAAGTCAAAGTAAAGACTTTGAAATGTACTTCAGTAGAAAGTACCCATAACTAGCAGCTGCTTTAAAGAGTACCTGACCTCCCTTTATATCAATAGAACAATAATGTCATTGTTAGCTAATGAATGTTTCCATGGTGACCAACGGCAACATGACAATGTTTCCATTGGTCCCTCTTCTTTAGAGAAGACCAGGAAGTGATGGATACACGGATCGTGTTCCAACCAATAGGCACGCAATGACTCTACAGAATAATGACCACGCCCCAACACACATTCAGACTAAAGGAACCAGCTGTTTGGGAAATGAGAGAAGTAGAAAGTTCAGGTATTTGTGTACAACATGTGAGAAGTAGAAAGTACAGGTATTTGAGTTCAACATGTGAGAAGTAGAAAGTACAGGTATTTGAGTTCAACATGTAAGAAGTAGAAAGTACAGGTATTTGAGTTCAACATGTAAGAAGTAGAAAGTACAGGTATTTGAGTTCAACATGTAAGAAGTAGAAAGTACAGGTATTTGAGTTCAACATGTAAGAAGTAGAAAGTACAGGTATTTGGGTTCAATATGTAAGAAGTAGAAAGTACAGGTATTTGAGTTCAACATGTAAGAAGTAGAAAGTACAGGTATTTGTGTTCAACATGTGAGAAGTAGAAAGTACAGGTATTTGTGTTCAACATGTAAGAAGTAGAAAGTACAGGTATTTGAGTTCAACATGTAAGAAGTAGAAAGTACAGGTATTTGAGTTCAACATGAGAGAAGTAGAAAGTACAGGTATTTGGGTTCAACATGTAAGAAGTAGAAAGTACAGGTATTTGAGTTCAACATGAGAGAAGTAGAAAGTACAGGTATTTGAGTTCAACATGTAAGAAGTAGAAAGTACAGGTATTTGGATTCAACGTGTAAGAAGTAGAAAGTACAGGTATTTGAGTTCAACATGTAAGAAGTAGAAAGTACAGGTATTTGAGTTCAACATGTAAGAAGTAGAAAGTACAGGTATTTGAGTTCAACATGTAAGAAGTAGAAAGTACAGGTATTTGAGTTCAACATGTAAGAAGTAGAAAGTACAGGTATTTGTGTTCAACATGTAAGAAGTAGAAAGTACAGGTATTTGTGTTCAACATGTAAGAAGTAGAAAGTACAGGTATTTGAGTTCAACATGTGAGAAGTAGAAAGTACAGGTATTTGAGTTCAACATGTAAGAAGTAGAAAGTACAGGTATTTGTGTTCAACATGTAAGAAGTCAAAGTAAAAAGTCGTCAGAAAAATAAGTAGTGGAGTAAAGTACTGATATCATAAAGTACAGTAACAAAGTATTTGTACTCCACTACTTCCCACCTCTGTGTGTGTTTCTGTCTCACCTCCTCGGGATCGATGAGTTTGAACTCCATGTTCCTCCCCGTCCAGACGATCAGGTGAGCGTGGGCCGGGTTGTCGAGCAGCGTCAAGAGAAACTGCCAGAGCTGCAAAGAGCCGCGGCGTTGGTACGGCATACTCTCCTGCTTCACTTTCACTGAGACAAAAGTAAGGCAAGTTTATATTCAGCACCTTTCAACACAAGGCAATTCAAAGTGCTTTACAAACATGAAAGACATGAAGAGCATTAAGAAACATATTATAAAAGGGCATTTAAAAACACAAAGATAATAAAACATGAATAACAAAAGGTACATGAATTACAGTGACAGTGCAGTGTGAGATACACACATCTGAAATGTTTCGCTCTGACTCTCAATCATTGCTAACTTTTTTTAGTGTTTCATGCTTAACAACACCCCCTTTGGACAATTCCAATCTGCAACCCAATATTCAAAAAACTCAACGGATCCTGGCCATATGTGTGTGGCAAATCAAATGCCCCCAGACATTCATGTGGCTTGCTAGTTTTGGACCCCACCTGTAGTCAAAAAGTGACCACTTAAGGTCCTTTCAGTATTTTCCATTACAGTTTAGGAACTGGGTCAGTAACTATAGTAACGCAGTGTAGGCGGAGCCGTGACGTCATCTTCAATGCGAACCACAAAACCAACATCAGCCGTTAGCACTCAGAGCTCACAGCTCCTCATATCTGTTCAGAAACTAGACAGAAGCTAAACAAGTACAAACCACAGACTGTCTGTGTCATGGAGGATACAGTCGCTGCTTTATTTATGTCTGCAGGCCGTTGCTGTGAGTGTGGACGGTCGGAGCATATACTGCTATATTAGCTTAGCCGAACTCCATTTAGACAACACGCATTTTAAAAAGGTGTTTTGCCTGCCGTCTGTCTGCAGACTGGTCAAAGCATTAATTCATGGTTTTTACTAACCGGTATCAGTGTGTTGTTACTTCGGCATCATTTTGAAACGTGTATTACAAATGTTCATTGTGTTGTAGTTGTAGCCCCCTTGCAAGCGATTCTCTCACTAGCTCTCAGCCCGGTTGTTGGCCCGGAAAGAACCTCGATTTTGGAGGGCCAGACAACAACTGTGAAAAAGTACCCGCTAGCCAGAACTACGCCAAGTGGAAACGCAACCAAAAACGGGCACGGCACGCTTAAACCGCGCTGTCGTGGAAATGCGCCATAAGACACACAATGAGAACAACTGACACCATTTCTTAGTATGGAACAACAAGGTCTATTCCTCGTGGATTATCAGAAGCAGCAGTTAGAAATTTGCTTCTTTAAGTCTGTGTTACCTTCCAGTCTGTCCGGCACCACACAGGTGTCGTCATAGTACAGGTGTTGCTCTCTGTCAGCACCAAACCCTGTGGGTGAAACATACATTTTCATTATGAAAGGTTACATTTATTCCAAGGAGAACAACAACAAACAGATTTAAAAGTGAAAACAAACAAACAACTCACCAACATTGTTATTCTGGTACAAGACTGGAGACTTCCCAAACGACGACTGGCAGGGCTGAACCTCTGGAAGAAACAAAGCAGGAAGTCTTTTAGGCCTCACTTCTAAAAGAATCACTCAATTACATCAACGATAAAGTAGGGGGTTTGAGAAAGGGTTTGTTTCAGCGCACGGAGCAGAGGACCTCACCTGAGTCGAAGGTGTAGTCTCGCGGTTCCTGCTTGATGGTCACGTGATTGAAAGAGTTCTGGGGTCCCGGCTCTGGGTACCGAGGGTCCAGCAGCTCCTGTTTGAACACTCTCTGAGGGACCAGAGGCTCCGAGAGGTGGCGCTGGTACAGAGGGCGGCCATCACGGCTCGAGGGTTGGTACGGAGAGTTCAGAGGCGTCTCAGGCGGGAGGAAGGACAAGCAGGGCTCCGACAGCTGCCTCTGAAACCTGCTGAGAGGAGGAGACGAGGAGTCAATGGCGGGGCATGTTTTTTTTATTTGTAGTATTTCAACAAGGACCAATTTTACAAAGACATTAATCTCAGAAAAGAGAAGATGAATTATGCCAGGTTTTAGCTAATAGCTCATTTCAATCTGCAGTCCTTAAATCTGTTGTTAAACAATAGCAAAACTATATTAAAAAAATACCAATACATTTTTCAAATTAAGGATTTTAGTTTCCGAGTGCTTTGTGACATCAGTCCTCAATAAAAGCTTCAAATGTACCAAATAAATACATTTAAAATCATATTAAAGTTGAACTTCCAACCCACCTCTGTTCTGTGCTGAAAGACGCAGGGGGACAGCTGGTGGGGGGGCGGGGCAGAGCAAACTGCTGGCTCTGATTGGCCTGAGGGCCTCTGCTGGAGATCTGGGGGCCCGGAGGGTGGAGCTGCCTCTGAACAGGTGGAGGTCCTGAAGGATGAGAGGGGGCTGGAGGAAGGGATTTGAGCCCCGCTGGCTTATTGTCACAGGCACTGAGGAAACAGGAAGTAGCTGTAAGTACATGTTTCGTTTATACACACAAACACACACACACACACACATCACTTCAGGGGACATTACATTGACTTACATGCATTTCCTGGAGACTTATCCTAACCATAACCATAACCAACACATGCCTAACCCTAACCAAGTCTTCACCCTAAAATGAATGATTCCAATTTGTCCCCATAAGGGAGACGAGTCCCCACACGTGACTGTGTAGACAGATGTAGGTCCCCACAAGTATAGTAATGCTAGGACACACACACACACACACACACACACACACACACACACACACACACACACACACACACACACACACACACACACACACACACACACACACGTTGACTTGGAGAGGATTGGTGTTGTACCTGTAGCTGTAAAGGCACATGTCAGCGTGAGGCGTCCTGCAGGGAGACGGGCTGTGCTCTCGCTTCACCTTGCTCAGAGGAGGTCCATGAAACATCACTGAAACACATCAAATAAATATTCAGAGACCCTTTGGTTTCAAGCACTGCGGCTCAAATGTTAGTGTGAAAGAAAGCGTCCGATATGAATCAGAATTGTTTATTCAGCCCTGGGAGAAATTGGGTTTAATGGCAGCGGCTTACTTTAGAATAAAACACAATAAAAAAGTAAACTATATATATATATATAAACATAGGATTTTGTGCTAAAATAATGTGCTATAAAAATATAATTAGATTTCAGAATAGAAAAATAAAATATAATTTAAAAAGTGACTAGCTAGATTTCAGAATAGAAAAATAAAATATAATTTAAAGAGCGCATATTAACATAGGATATTACACTGAAAATGTGCAATACAAATATGCAGTTAAACGTGCACATTGTACTACAATAAATGACAACAATAAATATGTGGAAATTGGTGTATTAGTGTTATTAAAGATAGTAATAATGATACCAGATTGTTGCTTATAATGCGCACAGTACACCCTATCTCAGTTTTCTTCACCATGTTTCCACGTGTAATCAATCTGTCAGATTTATTGTCCGTCCGGGAGTCGCAGTAATAAATACAGCGCTACGTGTTTGGCAGCTGCACTAAATGTTTAATTCCCGGATACTGAGCTTTTATCTGTGACGTCTTCATTTTTAAAAAAGGTACAAGTGGAGCCATTTCCTGCACCATGTGACCGCCGTCATGTACCTGGCACAGATCCACTGGTGTTCTGTGTGAGGGTCAGACACTGAGCTGCCAGGGAACACTGATAGTAGGAATAATTAACTCCTGCTGCAGACAAATCAGTGCACTAATGAGGTATTTGTATTCAGTATTTAAATGCAATGCAACTTACTTGTACTACGATATAAGGGCGATGTTTATCTGACCGTTGTCGTTACTGTATACAGATTCAGATTAAGTGCTAAAACATCTGATCTGGTTAAAATAGGATTGTATAATCTGACACAACCAATAAAGCCAACATAAAAATACACCTTTTAGCAGAATGGCAAAATACTTTAATGGCTATTCTGCTATTTAAAGTCATATTTAAGTATTTTCTTTGGATAAGATTTCTATACATTTCACCCTTTTTGTGCGAGAGGAGGAGATACTCACACTTATTGGACTGGAAGTCTGGGACAAACTGCTCGTCATCGGGAACCTGAGCTGTAAGAGACACGGTGTTAAAGGACTCTTCTCGTCAGGTGAATATGAGAAACCAGTAAAAGAGACAAATGAAACTCAGCGTAAGTCCAACCAGGAAGACCGTCTCTACTCTTCATTTACTATTACGATGTAACTACTCTCTCTCCTCTCAATAAGTGATCGGGGGCGTCACCCTGCAGCTTAACCAATCACTTCGCTCTATTCCCAGGAGCCTATCATAGCGCTCTGCCAAACCTTTTAAGTCTGCTCTCCCCTCTGACAGCTGTCATTTCAGGTGACTCTACGCAACCCTCCTCCCCCCCTTTTCACCTCCTGTCCCTCTGAATCCAGGGTCAAGCTAAGCCCCTCCCCTCCAGACCGACCCAACTATCCATTCACCACCACCAGGGTCAAGCTAAGCCCCTCCCCTCCAGACCGACCCAACTATCCACTCACCACCACCAGGGTCAAGCTAAGCCACTCCCCCTCAGACTGAACCCAACCATCCATTCACCACCACCAGTGGATCGGTTCTCCCCTCCCGAATGATACTTCCTGCACGACGGGGCCTAATCGCCAAAATCACCATTACATTAATTTGTGTATCTCTGCAATAAATATGTATTCTTACATCAAAACCGTCTCTCCTGATTGAAGTATTGTTAAACTATTCTTTGCAAGACATAACTAAATACTTTGAACTTCTTAAAAGTAATGTATAACTATGCACAAATGAGACTTAATCTAATGCTAACTTTTGGAGAATACATGAGAATTCTGCAGAGGTAAATCGACAACGTTAATCAAATAAACGTCTCTGCCTGTCTGGCCTTTAAAATACCTATCGAATCGGTGACACAACACTGCCTCAATCAGAGACGTTCGTACAGTCTTTGATGGAGAAGTGTTTTGTGTCATGATTCTTGCGGCTCTCACCTTCTGCGATCCATATTTCCTGGAGCTGGATCAGGTCTTGAAAGAGCTCTGAAAGTCAGTTAAAAGCCAACATTAATATTGACGTTTCCAAAGTGACAACATGTTTCCGAATGTCTCTCTCTCTCTCTCGTAGTGTGTTGTGTAACCACTGACGCAGTAAACACTTTGACATGTGGACCTGATGAGCCCACCTTCTGTGTCCTGAGCCAGCTCTGTGTCCATGAACTTCCTCTTCCTGTCGCTGAGACATCTCTCTGCTCCCTCTACGGGACATTTCTACATTTAAAAAAAAAGTAAAGAAAAACTGTTAAGTGAACATAAATCATAAAGTCAGAAATGTGAAGCCGAGGACGATAACTCACACTCTCAGGGACCACAAAGGGGACCTGCTGGTCGTAAAAGCCGTCCATGTTGCAGGAGTCTTCACCCTGGAACAACAAGGGAATGGGACGAAATGTTAGAGACATTTTAAGGCATAATTAGCTTGATCGTGGGAGGCGTGTGGCGCAGTGGATTGTGCGTTGGCGTTTGGAGGTTCAAACCCCACTGCAGTCGCTGAGACACTTCACCCCAAATTGCTCCTATGGGGATTGTCCACAGTATTGTAAGCGTCTAACAAGTGACATGTAATGTAATGTAATCATCTCTACCAATGTTCCTCTTTCTCGCCATGCACCTCTTTACATCCTGGCCCCCCGGCAACAGGATTTACAGTGGCTATAAAAGCCTTGTCGTCATTACAGCGTTATGCAACGTCCTGTATGTTAAATCACGTAGACGCGCCGCAGGAGGAAACACACTTCAAACATGTTTGAGTAGTGATGCTGGTTTTAAGGGGATAAACAGAAAGCAGCTGTGTGGTGCAATAAAAATGTGACGCCTTGTTCTCTCCTTCTGTCTGTCTGCACTGTCGTGACCATACCATGGGTTTACAAAGCGGTATCGCTGAGTATGTGGTTTGAGTAAATGCTTTCTTTACGTCACAAAAAGGAATGATACAAGCATCAACAAAAGCATGAGAAATAGTTGTTTTTTAGTGGTTAATATACTCAGGTGAAGTTTCCAGTCTGCAGGGGATTAGTTGGAGGCAACAGATCAAATTATAGGAAGATATTTTAAGGAATCGTCCCACATTTTGGGGAAATGTCCTGACATGACACATGATTTAATTTCGATTATATACAGGCTTTAAATTATAAATATGACCATTTGTGATGAAAAAATGTTATAATTCTCTGACACTTGCCCTCTTGTTCTGAGCTTTTAACCATATGTGTACAGTTTTGACAAGTTAGCTGATTCAAGCGTCAACACATAATGAGGACAGTGAAATCTGGTTTAAAGCGGATACAAAGTAGAGCTTTGAGTTGAGATTGATTTCACAAGGTCAGGATTCTCCAAAAGCATTGCAGTTACTAATCTTTCTCTACAAATACGAGTTAAAGTCAGTATTATAATAGGAGATAGAAGTTCTCAAACCCTTATCTTTTAACTGTTAGATGGTGATTACCTCGTACGGAAGTCACACGTCCTTTGATGAATGCAGAGGGCTTCCATAGGTAAACAACACCTCGCCACAACTGCTATTGTTCTTATAACAGGGCGTTAGAAACAAGTCAAAAGTTCAATTTGAAGTGTACTCCATTTGCTTTAATGATATCAACACGACTTTGGTTCGTGGTGTTTTCAACCTGACTTTAAATAAAACTAACTGTAAAGATTTGTGAATGGAGTTTTTGGAGTGACGCAAGGCATCGTGAGACCTCCTTGTTTTTCTCAATGAAGTGAAACTTGAGCCTTTGCAGAAGAAGGGGGGGGGGTGTTGAAGGGGGGGCTAACCATTGAGAATATGTACAACAGAGCACAGAGAAATATTCACGATGCTAACAGACCATAAAGACAGCTGCGGCAGACGGAAATGCCGCCCTGCAGTGCTGACAGATGCGGGAAAAATGGACGCAATGTTGCCTTTGATTTTCCCAGAAAATGGCGTTCGCCTCTTAGCCAGTATCTGCTCCACACAGCCCCGCAATGATGCAAGAAAACAACGCGAAAACAACTCCAAGCATCTAGTTCGTACATCGTGATGTAGTAGTAATAACGCAGCACTCACTTGATATGTGAAGTTTGTCGTCAGTGTTTTAAAAACCAAGATTTCCTCTTCCCTACATCCCCTGCAGCTCTTCGGATAAAAACTCGGCTGTGGATTTTTCTCAATGAAGAGCTCTGATCGCTGGAACTAAACCCCCAGCCCAGCGCTGCGCTCCCATTGGCTAGAACATCACGTCACTCAAAGAGAGAGCCAATCATCTTCAAGACTGCTCTGACGTCCGGCCCTGGTTTTTTATATTTATGAATGGCTGCTGTTCATTCATGTCTCCACAGATCTCTTAAAGGGCCAGAGCTGCCATTCCTTAAAAAGCAGGCTAATAATTAACTATTTTAGATAATATTACTAAGATTATTTAGGTATTATTTTACACTACCTTAATTAGTTTGAGAATAAACCATAAAAGATCTTACCTAATATATTAAATTATACAGTTTTATGATATTCATTTGGTCATTCATAACTTAAAGCAACATGCAAATCCTATTGTACTTAGTTTACCCAAAATGTGTTGGCAAATATGACACAATTGCAATTTAATATGAATTTCATAATCGTTTAGAGTCCAGATTCCTTTACAAAACGAGTACAAACACTATTACTTCTCCAGATAATATGATTTATTATCACAAAGATTGGATTTGAGAGAATCTGAAGGTGCCTTTGTCTGTGCACCACATGAATAATCAGAACTCTTTTGTCGAGGTGAAGAAATACTGTACTTCCTCTCGTTTTGCTGCAGCATGTTTGGTTTAATCCACGTCACACATGACTGCTCCAAAGTGCATTCATCTCAGTGGGTGGCGAAGCAGTCCCTCCACTCTTAATACCGCTTTGATCTCTTTCAACTTCATTACCATTCGCTGCAGAGCGATCACGAAGCACGCCATCTGTCTATGTATTAAGTCTGGTATTTAGTGTATTCATAGGCCAGCAGTCAGCATGTTATACAGTGTTTAACCGTCTAAAAACATTGCTGTGATAGGAATTTATATCCAAAAATGGACAAAGAAGACAGAAGGTTATATTTTGCTGCTTTGTGATTGAGTCACAAAACTGTCAATCATCTTAATTCTCCATAGTACGTCTGTCTGCAGCTTATGATCGTACAGGACTGCACGAGAACACTTTGAATTAACAATTAACACAATCAACAAAGCAAAACACATATTTCTGCAGTATTCTTTAAACTATTTTGCATGATCTCATTGTTGATGTAATTACATTTGCAACCATTAATACTTATTTTATCCAAATAAAGTCCAGTTTTTCGACTTTAGACCAATTGACCTCTCCGGCTGGACTTTATTTTTTGCAGTGGTTGTTTGCATTCTCAGAAACTGCTTGATCAGTGACAGTGGATGCCAGAATGGATCTGTGTGTGTGTGTGTGTGTGTGTGTGTGTGTGTGTGTGTGTGTGTGTGTGTGTGTGTGGACTAGCATTACTATACTTGTGGGGACCTAACTAAATCTGTTTACATAGTCACGTGTGGGGACTCGCCTCCCTTATGGGGACAAAATGGAGGTCCCCATAAGGGGGATCATTAATTTTAGGGTGAAGACTTGGTTAGGGTTAGGGTTAGGCATGTGTTGGTTATGGTTAAGGTTAGGATAAGTTTCCAGAAAATGCATGTAAGTCAATGTAATGTCCCCTGAAGTGATGTATACATGGTATGTGTGTGTGTGGGCACGTGTGTGTGTGTGTGTGTGTGATAAAAAAGTTCCAGTCCAATTGTCAGCTGAGCTCAGCAGCTCTGTTACTGATTTGCAGCGTCTCCTGTTTACACGTCCACTACTCTGTACGCACCACATCAGATTTGAATTCATCCGCTCTGACAGATCTCCAGATATGATCGAACATATCCTGTGTCAGGAAATGATGACAAACTGCACTCTTACACCGTCTTACCAAATGTGTCTGCAGGATTCTTTAATCCTTTCATGAAGATCTATTACCTGAATGCTGTCTGTATCTTTTTATGATTGTACTTTCCGACTTCCTTTTTGGCCACAATTATTTGTTGCATTTTCTAAACGCTGCACGTGGCCATAATGCAAAAGTACAGCACTCCAGTACATGGTGTGAAATGTGAGAAGGGAAAACCTCATTCAAATTAGATGCATCTTATTACAGCTTTCATTCATAAATATAATAAGTATCATAATCGTCATACCCTTCAAAAAAAGAATCTTAAAAAGGAAGTTTGTTAGCTCTAAACATCTGCTTACTTGTCGAGGTCAATGGAGCTTTAGCACCACTAGATGGCTCTGAAGTCTCCGTCCAGCACTGATGCTAAATGACTGCACTCAATTATATATACAGATGAATCTGAAATACAATTTCAGTTTAAAACTCACATTTTCCTGATTTGATATTTTAAGCATTGTTGGCTGTTTTTAATGCATAACTATTTTTGTATTTTCAGTAATCCTACTTACAAGTGAACAGAGTAACTAATATATATCGCAATGACGTGTCTACAGTTCATTAATGTACCGTTTTACATGTTTAAATATGCAAACAATACATTATCTCATGCTAGCTTTGTTTAATCTAGGAGGAATCCACACATGTAGACGGATAGTCAAATAAATTCCTAAATGTGGATTTTGGATTGTTTTCTTATCACAAGTCTGAAATAAGACAAATCATAACGCATAATTATGTTTGCCTTACGTAAATGATCTCAATGCTTCTTCCACCACTAGGCCATAAGGTCTGCAGATGATTGATAACAAAATCAAATCAGAATGTTATTAATGCATTAAGTTGTTGTTGTTATTCAGATGTTAAATGGTGTTTTTCCAGAAGCTGTGCAGCACTTTTACCGCAGGTCAGAGGTCAAACTATCTATTGCTCAGGCGTACTGTAACGTACCTAATGGAGCTCAAACAGACAAAGCCGGTGAAAGTGGCTGCTGTCCAACGCCCTGACTCTGTTGTGTCTGTGCTCCATCTGAAGGACAATAGCTGCTGACATACCATCGCTCCCTGCTGGCGAATCCTCGTGGATCATCAGAGGGATTTTGCAGCTCATCAGCTACGAGGAAAACCAGCAAAGAAACGACATGAAGTCGTCAAAACAAGTCAGTGAGATACAGAGTACATGTTATGCATGTCCTTCCCAAGGAATATAAACATTTTAGGGATGCACAATTTATATTTTTCTCGTTTGTTAAAGCAACATTATGTAGCTATTTGACCTTCAGCTTCAAAACTGTAAAAACGTTGACGCTAAACTGAGTTCAAATAACTAGAATAACGCCTTTGTCTTTACATTTGATCGTAATGTAATCATGAGGAATGCACGTGTGATCCTGCAGCTGTCGATATTCACAACAGCAGTGTATAAGAATTAAACCCACTAAAATAACTTTGTCTGTGTATTTGTGCCATTATCATTCATTGGAATAAATAAAACCACTCCATTCGGCTGCAGTTTGGCTTCCAATAAGTAGAATATTGCCTTCACAGGAGGATGGACTCGATGAGGTCATACTGTTACATCCAGGTGTAAAATATGTATATTAAAACACGTCTTTTCTGAAATAACTAAAGGACAAGTTAAACAAGAAAGTAGAAAGAAAGTGAGGTGATAAAAAAGTGAGCATTGATTGAGAGTCAGACCTAAACATTTCAGATGCGTGTATCTCACACAGCACTGTAACTTGTATTCATGCGTCTTTGCTTTTAAATGTAATTTCATAATATGTCTTTTTGTAAAGCACTTTGAATTGCCTTGTGTTGAAATGTGCTATATAAATACACCTGCCTTGTCTTCTGCATGTTGTCTATTTGTTCCATTATCATTTACAATCCCAATAACTCAAACCATCCCATCCATTCTGCTGCAGTTTGCTTTGCTTTTATTAAGTTAACTCAATGACTGGAGGAAGGTGGGGAAACAGGAAGTGATTTTAAGACGAGTCGACCACCCGTCTGATGGACCCCACGGCGGGATGAAGCGCCCCCCACTCTGCGGCACGTCTGTACTCGCCCTTCTCCAGCAGGTACTGGCGCCCCCTGTAGTTCGAGTGCTCGTAGAAAACCCAGACGCCGTCCTGCACCTGCGCCGAGTGGAGGTCCCGGTAGCGCCAGCGGTCCATCAGGTTGGGCATGTCGTCGCTGAACTCGATCATCTGGCCGCTGAAGTCCGGATGCTCGTAGATGCGGATCTTGTGCATGCTGGAAGGCTGAAAAGTAGAAAATATACATGTTGAATTTATAAATTAACAAAAACAAAAACAAAATATAAAGCAAGTTAGCTTAAAGATGAGTTGGTGGACAGATTTGTTTAACTGTTGGACTGAGCCAGGCGAGCTTTTACCCCTGTCTTAAGTCTTTATGCTAAGCTTGGAGGTTTTGTTTGAGTGTTTCTATGGGATAACATATATTATAAAACACCTAATATGTATTTAATGTGAATGCAATGGTACTACCAACTGTTGTACATAATTACAGTCAGAAAACAACTCCACAAATGTGTGAATAAAGATACAGAAACACTAATGTAATAACCCCTACACATTTAAATAAAACATTAAAACACATACTATAAGCTCAGCTAAATCTAGTTCCTCACATGTCTGATGAGTCTGCAGGAGCGGATGGTGTCGTTGAAGCCGTTCCAGCTCTGGTAGTCGGGGTACTCGCCCCTCATGAGCACGTACTGGTAGCCCAGGTATTGGGGTCTCTCGTAGAGCACCCAGGCCCCCCCCTCCACCCGGAGGGAGTTGCAGTGCTGGATGTGAGAGTTGAGCTCCGGACAGTCGCCGCTGCACTCATAGTGAAGGCCCTTAAAGTTCTTCTCCTCGTAGAAGACGATCTAGAAACCAAATCATTAATGATTATGAGCAGGACCTGTGAACTCATGCTGTCAATGTAAAAGTTATGTATTCTTTGGTTGTTTTGTGACGAATATGAAATGTACGCTAGAGGGGGAACAGACACGTTTTTTAAAGCTTCTTCTTGCCCGTGTTGAACAATATTTGAGAATGTATTTATTTTTGAAAGTTTTTTTAGGAATCACAATTTAACATATCAATCATCATCAATTAAAGGTGGGGTAGGTACGTTTGAGAAACCGGCTCCAGATCGCTAGAATTTGAAAATACACAACCGGAGAAAATCTGCCACTTCCTCACAGAGCCCCTCCTCCAACACACACGAACGCGCACATGACCAATGAGGGCACGAGATAAGTGTGTGCCCCGATGGCAGGCTGACAGGCAGGTAGGTCATCCAATCCGTTTAGCCGGGCCGGCTAAACGGATTGGTTGTACTTTTTACAGTATTACGGCTTCTACAGATTAAATTGTTTTATGGATGTTTTGTCAAAGCACTTCAGATATTCATTGCTATCGGGATGTTAAGAGCATTCCATGGAATAAAACAAAAAGTGTATCTCGAGCCGGTTTCTGAAACTTACCTACCCCACCTATTTATAGACAGCCATAAATGAAAGTCTTCAGAAGATATTTAAAGAAAGATACTATCCTTTCCTGCCTGAAGTGCATGCATAACAGCTCTTTGAACATTTAGCACGTGGTGCATCGTATTATCGTTACCCACCTTCCCTGTGCGCTCCATGGTCCTTCCGTTCCTCCTCACACGACCAAATCAAAGCGCCTCGTTCTCCCTGCATCCCCGACGCTCCACTTTATTATACCGGCGGATGAAATGCACTGCCAGGAAAACGATTGTTATGCAAATGAGTCTCCATTAACTTTGTCACATTAGCTGAGGCTGCAATTGTTTTAAAATCCATGGCTGCTGTTTGATCTCTCCCGTGGGTGGGTGGGCGAATGAATGATGTCAATGTGTTTTATCATGATTTATGTTGCATATACTTTATCTCATCGGCAACACCGAATACAAACAAAACTAAAAGGCACATTGATTAAATGATAGACATATCTAATTTAGTTTTTAACGTATACTCACTTACTGCTGCGGCTGAGGTACGTGCGCATGTTGCTGGAGTCATTGACAGATGTAGGGAATCGACCCTGGAAGTATTCGTCCTGGTAGAAACACATGTGTACAAGGCGGTGAAATGGCTTTTACTCGAGCAAAGTTTTAAGAGACATAGCTTTGCCAAATGAGTACAACAAAATGAAGCCTCCACAAAGTGCAAAGAGTAGTATGAGGTTTCAATACATTGACATATCAGATCAATGAGTACACATTTAGAAGAACATGGCATAAACAGTTTGATGCTTCATTAAATATGTGGAATTAAATATATGAAATGTCATGTTTTGGGTTGTCTCCAATACTCTCATCACACAGAGCAATTAGCACTTGGTTTGCTTTGCGTCACCTGGGTAAATCAGTCAGTGTGTATCCAGGTTTATCACATTGTTCTGAAGCTGGGAGTCCTGCATGCTCTGAACAATGCAAAGTGGAAAGCATTGTGGCAAAGCGAGCTGACAAAACAACGGCACTGCCAGACATCTGGTTTGATATGAAACGAGCTGAGTCAGCGAGGCCAGAACTGTCCTTTTAGACAAAGAAAAGCGTCTTCATATTAAACACGGAGCACTCGTGACCTTGGAAATAGTGGCTCATGGTTTTATTTTGATAATAGTTATGATATTGATGTTAAGCGACCTCAGAAAAAGCATCTGATTAATCCAAATGACTGTTGAGTATTTAGATCTGAATAACAATACTATTGTCTTTCAATTTAAAGTTATTATTAATTCCCAGAGGATGAATCCAACTAGCCTCTAGATCCAGTCAGCACTATTCTACAATGTGTAATAATCCCATTTGAACACAAGAAATATAAGATCTAATAGGCAGATTGTACATTCATGCTCCTCAGAGGATGAACCATGTGCAGTTGGGACCCTTCCTGTTCTAGGTGAAGTTGCAGGAATACTGTAGGTAAACCACATGCATGCTGTTCATTTTGTAAAATGTGTGTTATTGGCTTCAGCGTACTTGTTTTTATTAACTATTCTCCTTCAACAAGAGAAACATGCAGACAATAGCAGCTTCATGAAGAAACTGACTGATACATCTTAGAGATATGGACAGGATAACTCCGCCAAATGTACACGTTAAGTGAATTTATTAGTTTTAGTTTGGAGCTTGAACTTATAACAGGAAGTGTGTGTGACCAACTTTGGCCGTGGAGTTTAAATGTGTGGACAATAACCAAACGGAGAGTGTCTGACAAAACTGGCTTGCATAATGGGAGGATATCATCTTGGCTCAGTCCATACAAATCCCTGTTGTTGACTCCGTTAGTGTTGAGAATAAGGAAACCAATCACCATGTGTCTCGAGTTATGTGTGAATGCTTGTGTTTTCAGAACATGCGTGCACAAAGTCTACAATCAGAACCATTAGATTTCAGTTTTCTTTATTTCCCCGTGCATTCAGAGTTAACAGGAGTCCATGATGCGCCTCATGGAGCTGAACCTCGTCATGTTGCTTGTCCCCATCTCTCTGAGGTTCCTGTACTCTCCGGGCTTCAGGTACATCATCTTGCCTCTGTAGTTGGGCTGCTCGAACATCAGCCAGTGGCCCTCCATCACGTTGCTGGACTGGCACTCGTTCATGCGGAAACGATCCTGCATGTTGTCACAGTCGTCCATCAGCTCGTGCATCTGGCCTCCGAAGTTCTCCTTCTCGTAGATCTTCATCCTGAAGGTTCCCTTGTGCTGTAGGTGGAGATACGTCAAGATCATCAGGGCATTAAAGCATCCACGTGTTAATGTCCTTATCTCAAGAAAACAACCTGTTATCGTGGAAAAACCCACTGTGATGGTTGATACAACACCATTGTCACAGCACTGGTTCTGGGCCTAAGTACTGGGAATCTTAAGAGACGTTACAATATTCATTTTGTTATTTTAAAGACAGCAAAATCAGCCATGTTCCCATCAAATGTGCAGGCTTCCTCAGCAAAGGCAACCTGAGTTCAGAATATTTTACGACAGATTTTCTGCAAGCTTAACTTTAACCTGTGCTGTCGACCAATAGAAATGCTGATGATAGTCCAATATCAGCTCAGCCAATTTACAAAGTTGTTTTTGTTGCAACCACAAAGTCATTGTAATGTGTGGCTGAGAGCGATAAACCTACCGTGGGGATCATGCGACTGGACCTGATGCAGTCGCTCATAGTCATGCCCATCAGGCGCTGGTTGTCAGGGTACTCGCCCCTCCTCACCAGCATCTGTTGGCCCATGAAGTTGGGCTTCTCGTAGACCATGAAGAGGCCGCTCTCCACCCTGCAGGAGTTGCACCTGCTCAGGTAGGAGGTGAGCTCAGGGCAGTCGTTGCTGGTCTCATAGGAGCGACCCTGGAAGTTCTTCTCCTCGTAGAATGTGATCTGCAAACAACAATGTGGACCTGAGTCTCCAGGTGACACCTCTTCCATGTTTCTGTGATGTGTGGAAAGCTTCACTTACCCTGCCCATGTCCATGATTATTGTGTGCTAATTTCAGATGTGCTGCTTCAACATCGACCCGTTTCCCTTTTTATACTTCGCCCGGCCGTAGCATTTCCACATGGCCTGTGCTGAAACCTTTGAGTCATCACTCTATATTGTGGCTCTGCGCACCATAGGGTGGCAGATTGCACTGTATGTCAGATTCTGCAACAGTTATTGTGAATACTGGGTTTATATGTGCTTCTGGAAACTTCAACTATTTATTCATGTGCGTTCCTTAAGAGGTGAACAACTATTAAATACAGCTACATTTAAAAACATAATTTGAGGATTGTTTATGACCTGAATTGACCTCTCGAAACTACATTTAACATAATAACTATTCAGGTTGGCTGTTCAAAATAAAAGCAAGGCCACGTGAACTTAGTGTTGAATCATGATGTTTCGCACAAAGGTGTGTGAAGTGGTCTGCAGCTGATATAAAAGTGGCGCTGGGTTGTTATCATTTGCTCAAACTAAAAGCGTAACCATGGGCAGGGTAAATAACATCACATGTTTGTATCATTGGTGCAGTAAAAGTCACTAATCTAACTTTTCATGCATGTTTTTTGTTGGCAGATTATTTTCTATGAAGAAAGGAACTTCCAGGGTCGTTCGCACGAGTGCAGCAGCGACTGCACCGACATCCACGTGCACCTGAACCGCTGCAACTCCTGCAGGGTGGACAACGGCTGCTTCGTGGTGTACGACCGCCACAACTACATGGGCAATCAGGTGTTCTTGAAGAGAGGGGAGTGCTCCGACTTTCAGTGCATGGGAAGCATGATGGGAATGCAGGGCACGGCTGTGATGGATAACATCCGCTCCTGTCGCATGATCCCCGCGGTAAGAAGTTCGAAGAGAAGTTTGAACCAAATATGAAGATGGCTAACTACTCAAGAAAGGTAGTTTAGAAAAGCATTGTATTGATATGCTCTCCTTGTTTTTCTCCAACAGCACAGGGGCCCCTTCAGGATGAGGATCTACGAAAGGGAGAACTACGGAGGCCAGATGCACGAGCTGATTGACGACATCGAGTCTCTGCAGGATCGTTTGCTAATGTCTGACTGCCAGTCCTGCCAAGTGATGGACGGCCACTGGCTGATGTTCGAGCAGCCCAACTTCGGAGGCAAGATGCTGTACGTGAGGCCCGGAGAGTACAGGAGCCCCAGAGACTCTGCAGCCAGCAACACGTCCAGAATCAGCTCCATCAGGCGCATCACGGACACGTGCTGATTGTGTGATTAAAGAAACTGTGGGTGAAGAATAAAAACCATATTTTGAAGTATCTCTCTGCTGTTTTGAAGTTTACTTTATGTGGAGTCAGACTACATACTTTGCTAGTGATTCTTGAATAAAGATTTATCTTAAACACAGTTAGAAAACATTTCATACCTCTTTGATTCCACACTAAAAAGCATTTTTAAATAATGTTAATATTACTATTTATTACATGGTTTAGTTGAATACTCGATTCTGATTGGTCAACTCAGAACACGTGACACGTTGTTAATCCAGTAGTACAGACCGCTGTCAAGCACTTATTGACCGTTGTTAAGGACGCTCACATCTGCACAAACAAGTCAGTTCGATTTAACTGTATACAGTTTGGTCGAAAAGCAGAAGTAACGGGGCAGAAACCCTCCTTTTACACAACGGTCCAGACGTTTTTCTTAGCTGAAGAAATACGATAATTTTTAAGTCAATAAAGTCATTTCAATTAATATTGGGAGTTGAGTCGTTAGTTTGTTTAGTATATATTATGGGCGTGTAATCGCTAGGGATGGGAATTTGAAAGCAAATGTATATTCGAATATTCGACCCCCCAAAAAACGGTTAACCGGTTAACCGAAATGTACATATCCTATAAAAAAAAATGTGGATTTTTTTTTACCCAATTTTTTTTCAGGAATTTTTGGACATACATACATGTTCAAATAAGTGTAGAAACCAAGTTGAATTTGTCAAATGTATTGAACTGGTGATCACAGTTTGACAGCTATAGGCCTACAGCTTTCATGTGCGGAGGTGATTCACAATCAGCCCAGCTGTAGAGAAGACCCTCTCAGCTGGAACGGAGGTTGCGGGTATCGCAAGGTATAGCATGTATATATAAATGTAACTCTTCTTAGAGTGTGAATGATTACCGGACTATGACTGGTAACATATGTTGAATACCGGCAAAACTAAATCTCTCCAGTCAAAATGTCTAGTACTTTGCCGCCACACACGGTTGCCAAGCAGCGCTTATTGTTGTTTAGGCTGGCCATGTGTCGCGAGTGTTGACAGGGGGCGGGGGAGCACG
Organism: Champsocephalus esox; assembly: GCA_036324585.1. Lineage (NCBI taxonomy): Eukaryota > Metazoa > Chordata > Actinopteri > Perciformes > Channichthyidae > Champsocephalus > Champsocephalus esox. Next base: position 4,256,917 of record CM070499.1, read on the forward strand.
CTCATGAACTGTATAGCGCCGGAACCTCTCAACGGCTGCGGAGCTCATTTGCGCCACATTTGGGCCCAATTTGATAATCAACTTACACTCCTAAAAAAAATAAATAATAGTTTACAAATATTCATAACTCATTCGAATTCATGAATAATTATTCCAATACCTGAATCATTTCGAATATTCGATTAATCGTTACCATCCCTAGTAATCGCGTCGGGCTCCCTCATGAGCCTGTCGCGTGTTCTTTTCCCCATAATGACCGCCTCGCTGCACATTATCCCTTACGTAGTGCAGTGCCCGGTTCAAACTGGCCTGTTCATAATTGGCCAATAGTTGGACCAATTGCAGCTATTTCAAACCAAGTAAATCACATAATATGATTCGACAGACATTTGGCCTTAACCTCATTAGCATTCAAGTCTCATACACCTCCATTTTAAAGGTTTTAGTGCAGAGGTGACAAACTCAAATACACAGTGGGCCAAAATGGAAAAATGGGTAGGCTACTAGTCGAGGGCCGGACTGGTTCAATGTTTATTGCAAAACTTATTGAAATTAACTTATTGCACATATTAAACCTGGAACTAACAAAGCTTAAATTATTGCCTATAAAAACAACATTAAATAATCAGTTGCATTAATTTCTTATGGCTCTATCTGCAGCTTTTCAGGAGTCATTTCTTATGATTACATTTTTCCACAGGCCAACAACAGCTTAAAAAAAACAATTTCCCTCAAAGAGAAACCCAAACATGCCCTGCTGTCGTGAGAGAGAAAGTGCAACAGGAAACATCCATGAAAGTCAGTGTGCTGCTGTGATGCTAGTTCAAGCAGATACTTGGCATCTCATCTCGGGTGCAAGGTCACCAATGTTTCAATCAATCAATGTTTATTTATACAGCCCAATATCACAAATGTTACATTTGTCTCAGTGGTCTTCACAGTGTGTACAGAATATCAGTATGACAATACGACACCCTCTGTCCTTAGACCCTCACATCGTACAAGGAAAAACTTCCAAAGAAAACCCAGTTTAAAGGGAAAAATGGGAGAAACCTCAGGGAGAGCAACAGAGGAGGGATCCCTCTCCCAGGACGGACAGACGTGCAATATATGCCGTGTGTGAATTGAAAAGATAATACATTTGCAACATAGGTAGTCCAAATGTTTGGAAATGCATGTGTGTATAATAGGAAGACGAATCCACGAGGATATCCATCAGGACCGATGATCCAGGACCACAGCCACGACTCAAGATCCAGGGCTCGCGATCCAGGACTCAGGACCGCAGGATCATCCATGACTCCGGATCCCAGCATATATAGACCCCAAAAAGAAAGACATTTGGGGAAGCTGGGTTAATCGGAACATGAGAGTACACAGGTATAGACAGAGAGAAGGAAGAAGTAAGATGTCCCTCGACAAACTAAGCCTATATCAGCAAAACTAGGGGCTGAATTTAATCAGCCCGAACTATAAGCTTTATCAAAAAGGAAGGTCTTAAGCGCACTCTTAAAAACGGATAGGGTGTCTGCCGCCCGAACACAAACTGGAAGCTGATTCCACAAATGTGGAGCTTGATAAGAAAAGGCTCTGGCTCCTATTGTACTTTTAGAGACTCGAGGAACAACCAACAACCCTGCATTCTTGGAACGCAATGCCCTAGTAGGACAGTAGGGTATAATGAGTTCTTTAAGGTAAGATGGCGCCTGCCCATTAAGGGCTTTGTAGGCGAGAAGAAGAATTTTAAATTATATCCTGTGTTCTATAGGGAGCCAGTGTAAGGTAGCCAGAACAGGAGTAATGTGGTCCCTTTTCCTAACTCTGGTTAGTACACGAGCCGCAGCATTTTGAATCAGCTGAAGCGACTTGATTGACTTCTTGGTACTCCCTGATAGTAAAGAGTTACAATAACCCAGCCTAGAAGTAACAAATGCATGGACTAGTTTCTCTGCATCGTTTTGAGGCAAGATATGCCTGATTTTTGCAATGTTACGTAGATGGAAGTAGGCGGTCCTTGAAATTGATTTTATGTGGGTGTTAAAGGATAAATCCTGATCAAATATAACACCAAGATTCCTTACAGTCTCACTGGAGGCCAAATTAATGCCATCCATAGTTAGTATATCTTTAGATAATTTGTTTCGTAGATTCTTCGGGCCAAGTACAATAACTTCAGTTTTGGTCGTGTTTAACATCAAAAAGTTTAAGGTCATCCACGTTTTTAAGTCCTTAAGGCAGTCTTGAATTTTATTTAGATGATTAATTTCATCAGGCTTGATTGATAAATATAGTTGAGTATCATCCGCATAACAATGAAAGTTTACAGAATGATTCCTTATAATATTGCCTAACGGAAGCATATATAATGTGAACAAAATAGGTCCGAGCACTGAGCCCTGTGGCACTCCATGGCTAACTTTGGTTTGCGTGGAAGATTCATCGTTGACACGTACAAACTGAGAGCGTTCAGATAGATAGGACCTAAACCAGCCTAAAGCAGTTCCCTGTATGCCAACTAAGTGCTCTAGTCTTTGCAATAGGATATCATGGTCGATAGTATTAAATGCAGCACTGAGATCGGGCAAAACAAGAATAGAGACAAGTCCCTTGTCTGAGGCTATTAGAATATCATTTGTGACTTTAACCAGAGCTGTCTCTGTGCTATGATGTGTTCTAAAGCCAGACTGAAAATCTTCAAATAAATCATTGTTTTTTAAGAAATCACACAACTGTTTTGCGACCGCTTTCTCAAGAATTTTTGAGAGGAACGGAAGATTAGAAATAGGTCTATAGTTGGCTAAAACCTCTGGATCGAGGTTGTGCTTTTTAAGAAGCGGTTTTATCACTGCTACTTTGAATGATTGTGGAACATAGCCTGATAATAAAGACATATTCATAATATTTAATAAAGAAGTGCTAATTAATGGAGAAAACTTCCTTCAACAGCTTAGTTGGAATTGGGTCTAACATGCACGTTGATGGTTTAGAAGAGAGAATCATTGCTTTTGACTAATGCTTTGTAGTCTAGTAACAGTACTTCAAAAGTTACTAAGAAATGGTCGGATAAAGCAGGATTATGCGGCTCGACTAATAGTTGCTCAATTTCAATACCATAAGTCAGAACAAGGTCGAGTGTGATTATAACAGTGGGTTGGTTTATTTACACTCTGACAGAAACCAACAGAATCTAATATAGAGTTAAATGCAACAGTAAGGCTATTTTTATCATCGTCAACATGAATATTAAAGTCACCTACGATAATTACTTTGTCTGTTTAAAGAACCAAAGTTGATAAAAACTCAGAGCATTCTGATAAGAATTCTGAATAAGGACCTGGTGCACGATACACTGTAACAAATAAGATTGGCTGCAAAGTTTTCCAGGTTGGATGCGTAAGACTAAAAACGAGGCTTTCAAAAGAGGTATAATTACATTTTGGTTTAGTATTGATAAGTAAACTTGAGTCAAAGATTGCTGCAACTCCACCTCCTCGGCCCGTGCCTCGAGCAATATGAGTGTTGACATGGCTGGGTGGAGTGGCCTCATTTATGCTGACATATTCTTCATGTCTCAACCAAGTTTCAGTGAGACAGCATATATCAATATTATAATCTGATATTAAATCATTTACCAATATTGCTTTAGATGCTAGAGATCTTATGTTTAAGAGACCACATTTAATCTTCCTGTTTTGTTGCACTGTAGTAGTTGTTACATTTACTTTTATTCGGTTATTATGTATGACACCTCTATTAGGTTTTACCTTAAATTGTCCTTGGGCAGACACACACACCGCTAATATTGGGTATTTTATTGGGTTCGGGATTCCTATGGGTGACTGCCTAGGAGAGAGCGCAGAGAAGCGTGTAAGACTGCGACTCTGCCTCCTGGTCTCAACTCCAGTTTGTCATGGATTACGTCCACAAAGCCCTGAAATGTTTGCCGAAATGAGATCTAGACCTTTCAAAGTAGGGTGAATGCCGTCTCTCTTAATCAGACCAGGTTTTCCCCAGAAGGCTGTCCAATTATTTACGAAGCCCACATTGTTTGCTGGGCACCACCAAGACAACCAGCGCTGAAATGATGACATGCGGCTATACATGTCATCATTGATCAGATTGGGGAGGGGACCAGAGAAGATTACGGTGTCCGACATTGTTTTAGCATAACTACACACCGACTCCACATTAAGTTTGGTGCATTCTGATTGGCGTAAACGAACATCATTACCACCGACGTGAATAACAATCCTACCGTATTTGTGTTTATTTTTAGCCAGCAGTTTAAGATGCGCCTCAACGTCGCCCGCTCTGGCCCCCGGAATGCATGTGACTGTGGAGGCTTCGGTCTCTACATTCACGTGTCTCATAATAGAGCTACCAATAACCAGAGTTGGCTTCTCAGCGGGTGTCCCGCTGAGTGGGGAATATCTGTTAGATACGTGAACGGGTTGGTGGGGACCTGCGGGTTTCGCTTTATGCCCCTTCTGAACAGTCACCCAGTCTCCCTGCTGCTCGGGAGTTGCCGGGGGACGGCTAAGAGGAGCTACCTTTGGCCGGTCCGCACTGGCTAACATGGGCTTTACTTTAGCTGAGTTACTTTCTAAGATGCGGAGCCGGGCTTCTATGGCTATGATTCCCGCCTCCAACCTAACAACTATACTACATTTAACACATGTATCCTTACCAGTAAGGGAGGCCGGGAAGTAACCAAACATGAGACAGGAAGAGCAGGAAATAGCACCAGAGGGTGGGGAGAGAGCCATGGCTAGCTATCAAGCTAAAGTAGCTACCGTTAGCAAACCCGAAAAGAGTGTAGGCAACTGTGGAGTTACAGTCGCTAAGAGAAGGAGAGTTGTGAGTGCTTAAGCTGTAGTAACGTGTGATTACAACGTCAGGCAGTTGCCGTGATCAAGAGTTTTAAAACGATCGATTAAGTTTAAGTTAATAAGCTATCAGCAACAGAACAGACACACGGGTTACCCGGAGATGACAACAACAACCGGAAGTTACAACGTGCAACGTGCTCACCGCAATAGGTTCCTCCACTCCAATCTCGGTGAACTCCGTCACCAACAAACAATGACCCAATGTTTGGGGTCAGGCTCTGAGCGGAGGAAACCCTCAGGATGGAGTGAAGGTGTGCGTGCAATATACCGGCGGGCCAGATCTAATAGTAATTAGAAATTATCCTGCGGGCCGAAATTAAATCCACCACGGGCCTGATTTGGCCCGCGGGCCTTGAGTTTGACACATGTGCTTTAGTGGATAACCCTTTTACCAAAACTCCCAAGAAATGTTCGTCTGCCGTCATTGCAACGGTTCCTAATTTAGTTTCTACAGAGAACCAACAAATAAATTGTTCATCAAACTAAAAACACTAAAACTACAAGACCTGGTTGACTATAAAACTATTCAAATTATGTTCAAAGCCGCAAATCAACAATTACTTCATAATATCCAGGGACTTTTCACACGGAGAGAAAGCATGCACACGTTGAGGAAACTGCATTTTCAAAAACCACCCGTACGAACAAATGCCAAACTCCATTGCATCTCATCAAAAGCTGTTAGTCTGTGGAATAACTGACGATGCACTGACATATTGTACAAGTCTATCTAGAAGGAAAGTATTATTTAGGAGTCAAATCATTATTGGTTATGAACAGGACCTGTAAAATCCCATTTGTTGTTATTTCTTGTAATTGTAAAAAGTAATTTCTTTCTGATTGTTTTGTAAAAAAACAAAACAAAAAAGAAAGATTAACAAGACAAACATGTCGCTATGACGATGACCTAACGTTTTATAAGAAAACTATATGTTAGAGGCGGGAGGAAGTTTGTTTTGGTTTGTTATTATTTGTTTTTTTGGTACTTTTTTATAATTATTAATCTTTGTTTCTGACATGTTCAATACATTGACTAAACTAAACTAACTAGATAGCATAAATCTATAAGGTTGCCGACGGCAAAGCAACTTAAGGTAACATAAAAATCTAGAGATGTCCCGATGTCCGGAGCCGATCACGTGATTTTCAAAAGATCGGAATCGGGAGGAAAAAATCGGGGATCGGGATAATACAATATTTGTATTATTTTATTTAATGTTACAAAACAAAAATGACTATGTTCACATCTTAAAGTCATCCTGAGGACTTAGCTTTGGTTTAAAATGACTCAACATCATGTATCTGTTGCTTCTCTTGGGCTTGTTTTCAGACCTGGTTGCTTATTCCTCTCAAAGCAACAGAGTGGGCGCAGTGTCTGATAGCAGCAGCGAGCTAACGAGAGGCTACGTTCAGCTGGAGACTCGGGAGTCGGGACAGAGCAGAGGTCAGGAGTTTGGAAGTATTATAAAATTGAAAGCGAAGGCAGTGTAACAGCCAGATGCAATGTTTGCAAGGCAGAGGTTCCGCGTGGTGGAAAGAACAGAGCTACGTTCAACACGACCATCTAACACGCTACCTGAGAAACAAACACCAACAACAACACGGCGAGTACACAGCGGCCACTCGGGTAACGGCACTGAAACAACCGACACTTTCAGAGGCTTCAAAAGGAAAGAGAAACTGCCCCAGAACAGAGAAAAGGCCACAAAGATAACAGCCAAGATAGCTGACTTCATCGCGTTGCATGACCAGCCGTTATCTGTTCACTTTTTTTTCTCTTAATGCATAAAGATCGGATCGGGAAAAATCGGTATCGGCAGATTGTCAAAATCAAATGATCGGAATCGGATCGGGAGCAACAAAAGGTGATCGGGACATCCCTATGAAAAACCTAAAAGGGTCCTTTACTGGGCTGGAGTTTGTTCTGTCCCTTCCGGGCTACTGTAGAAACATGGTGACAGATTAATTGTTCCCAATCTAAGCCAATAAAAAACATGATTCTTAGTTTTAAGTGATTAATAAAAACATTGTTATGAAAATGAAATTCCATTCCGGTCAATACATCCGACACACTGGCTCTTTTAATTCAATAGGTTGTATCCCCATGAGAACATGATTGCATGTTATATTTTGCATTGTAATGTGTACAAGCTGACAACACAGTGTCCTGAATTGGATGCTTTCTACCTCCGAGAAGCATGAATGTAGTCAGATAGTATTGTCGTGTTCTGTAAATAACATTTTGCACAAGAGGGCATTGTGGCTGAAAGATAAGCAGAACCACAGCATGCTGGGATTCCTACTTTAGGCACCAATTAGTTGTGCAAAGAAAGATTGTCATTATAGTGGTGGTAATTAAAGAACAATGGAAAATAGTGTAAAAACATTTAAAGATGTGTCACAAGTAAAAATCATGGCAGCAGAAATCCTCAGTGGATTGAACTAAGCTGTGTTTCATGAATTCTACTTTTGTTAAGGAAGAATTGAGTTTCAAAAGTGAAGTATTTCAGCTTTAGTCAATGCATTTCGTATAACTTTGCCTCGTTTATCCACTGCATACTGTTCCCATATGATACAACTGAAAACAAAAGTAGTGCAATAACTGGAGTTTGCTTTGTGACTGCACCACTACTGTTTAATCCGCGCACAGCTTCGATGTATAATACAGTAGGGACTTCCATGCCGATGAGCTGACTCGAGGTATTTTGTACAATTGAGGGGCAGATTCTTTTGATGTCACATGATGCATAAAAGCCAGCGCGCCCGTGGGTAGAACAACAGAAATCAAAAACCGAGACCATGAGCGGAAAGGTAATGAAGGGAGCGGAACAGTCTGATCTATTCACTGCTAAATGTTATGCTGTAAATACCTATATCTTCAGAACTGTTACAGGATGTTTTTATTTGTGTAACTTCAAATATTATTTTAAGCTGCTTTTGGCTCTTTTCTGCTGTAACAATGTACACATCCCCGTCTGTGGGACTAATAATGATTATATGTAGTAAAATACTGTAGTTTCTGCTATGCAACTGTGTGTAAACTGAACAGCACTCACCTTTAGCTTTCAGAGGTAATTACCCAATGTGTGTGTACTCTCTCTCTCTCTCTCTCTCTCTCTCTCTCTCTCTTCTCTCTCTCTCCAAGATTGTCTTTTTCGAGGGGAGGAACTTCCAGGGTCGCTCCTATGAGTGCATGAGCGACTGCTCCGAGATCTCCTCTCATCTGGGCCGATGCAGCTCCTGCAGGGTGGAGAGCGGGACGTTCATGGTCTACGATCAGCCCAACTTCACGGGCCAGCAGCACCTCCTCACCAGGGGAGAGTACCCCGAGTACCAGAACACCATCGGCTTCAATGAGTGCATTCAGTCCTGCCGCATGGTCCCTGAGGTAAAGCACACTATTACTAACAAAGAACAGACGGAGGCAATCGGTAAAGAAAGAGACATGAGAAATATGTTTTGGTGGTAGTCTTACCCAGAAGCAGATGAACATATCCGGATCAAATTCAATTCTGTACCTCCAGTAGTGATATTTCCACGATGGGTAAATATGGAAGGACTGGCTTTATCGGGTTGAGATTTTTAGTTTTTTGTCACATTTCCACAAACGCTAGCTGGCTATCTAGCAATGCCTCTAAGAGTTTTTAGAGCAAATGCTGCAATTTAATTCATACAGTTGTCAAAAGGATGACTTGTAACATAATTAAACTGATTATTAGCTTCTTATTTAGCGTGGCAACCAATTCGATTTCTAAATTAAGCTCGTTCCAATTTCCTATCTAGACCTGTAGCTTTTTCTAAATTGTCTTTTTAGTTGCATGCTTATATTTCATTTGACATTTCAGGACGAGTAAAAAGGGAAGAAATTGCTAAAGTTGCATAAAGTTGTCAAGAGGATGACTTTTAACATAATTAAACTGATTATTATGTACACACAAACTGGAAGATTGACAATAAAGTTGACTTTGATTATTAGCTTCTTATTTAGCGTCTAAATTAAGCTTGTTCCAATTTCCTATCTAGACCTGTAGCGTTTTCATACCTATCTTATTACATCTATGCATATATTTCATTTGACATAGTGTACTTTAACAGCACAAGGGACCCTTCAAGATGAGGATCTACGAGAAGGCGAACTTCGAAGGGCAGATGCAGGAGCTGACCGACGACTGCGACTCCATCCAGGATCAATACCAGATGTCGGACATGCAGTCCTGCAACGTGATGGAGGGATACTGGCTGATGTTCGAGCAGCCGAACTTCGAGGGCAGGATGTCTTATCTGAAGCCGGGAAAGTACAGGAACCTCAAAGAGATGAGCAGCGAAGACATGAAGTTCAACTCCATCAGACGCATCACAGAATCTGTCTAATCACTTCTAGCTAATAGGTTTTGCAGATGCTTTGCTTTATTAACATTAAGATGTGAGAGGCGATACAAAAAGATAAAGAAGCCTTGTTTTATCCTGAAACTGTGATTTGTGCATTGTTTGCATGTAGTTCCAGTTGTACTGTGCAATCCAGCCACGATGAATTTACCTCTATGCCTGTGTGATGGGCACAATAAAATGACTTGCCGCATAATTATGGTGGATTTCTTTCTGCACACAACTTCCATAAGTCACTATCTGAGTCAAACAGGCATTTTAATTTACTTAAAGTGGACCTATCATGCTATATTTGAATAATATATAGTAGGGCCACACCTATATAAAACATGTCTACCAAACACATCATGCATTTTAGCCATGCCTCATTTCGCTCTATTTTAGCCCTGTTTTTGCAAGGGCTGATTCTGTGAGAAGTCTTCTTCGCTGCTTTTGTGGCAGACTACAGCGCCACCTACAGGCCTGGCATATGTACTACAGCGTCTCCATCGCTTTCGAGCGGCAATGGCCGTGGCTGTCTCCTCCTGATAGGTGGAGAGTTGCCCATATAGGCGGAGCTCCTCGTTTCTGACGTCAGAGATATTTAAAATCTGTATCAGTCTTTGTCAGATCCGTTGCAGCCCCGTTTTTAGAGATTTGGGTATGGGGGAAAAGAGAGAGGGTTGTGTTTTCTGACGCTTGGTGAGTTCCCTGACACACCGGGGACACATATGCATGTATAAAAGACGTACTAAAGTGCATTTTGCATGATAGATAGGTCCCCTTTAAACAAGAATACAAATGCAAACTTGGGGTGAAAGCTGGTTCAGCAAATGTACAGCAACCCAAATGTGAATCTGAGTCAAATTCTCTATTTCCCTTTATTTAACAGAACATTGAATGAACCCCACTACAACAAACCAATCACATACAAAGAAAGTGATTCAAACAAGGTTGTTAAAAAGTAATTGATGAAGAATCAGGAATCCTGAAGTCAGATGTCAGACCTTTTTTAAGACCCTCTCCATACATTTTAAGACCTCATCGCCACTTGGAGTTCTAACCGGTTACCATGGCGACACACTTCACCACACATTGACTATATACAGTATTGATTGTCCTTCCTCCTTATCTTCCAACCATTTGGACGCAGACTTGCATTTCCCCATAACGATGTTGCTTAGCAACCGGCGTAAACGGACCTTCGCGCCATCAAGCAGTGAGCGTGCGACGTCCTGTTCAGATGACGTCAAACCCAACGGGATGCCATCAATAAACTACACAGAATCACACTACACACCTACGCCGTGACTACATTCAGGCAGACTGCAGAACACAACCTCTCTGGACCATTTATATACTTATTGACAACAAGCTACAAAATGTAATACCCTTGAAAAATGCCCTTTAATACTTTTTAATAGCCTTCATTTTCGCTAAATTGATTTATCAACTTGTAATACTTTTTAAGACCCCTGCGACACCCCTGATATAGCAGTGAGTAATAGTTTAAGGTTTAATATAAACAGGGAGATGTTATGGCTACTTTAGAGAGTATGACAGGAGCACAAACATATACAATAGATAAAGGACATATAGGTTTTCTAATAAACAGTCAAACATATTTCTAGTTTTAACTTGATTTTAAGATTTGATAGGCAGTTGCAAAGCGTACCATTAGAGTGAATATTGCACCGTATCAGACGTTTTTTTTATGCAGACTGTATATAATAATAACACATATATAAAGAGGGGTCTAAAAATACAGTAGATGGTCACAGTGCATTTCTTTTGCATATGTTAAGCCATTTATTGCACATAAGATGCACCTAAATGCTTTTCGCTGAGCAGCTCTACTGTACAAAACGGATCATGCACATAATGAAGCGGTATTCCAGAGCTTAGTCTATGGAGCGTATCACACTATGCAAACACAACTGAAAATGCTGGTGACTCTGTACAGTACGTTGCTGTGCTGACATGCGGAGAATAACAGTCTGTGAACTGTATCATATAAAAGGCTGCTGCTGTGTTCAGAGGAAAGGCAGAAGCTGGGTTCACTTCACAGGCTGTTGAATATTCGATCCTGCCTCTACGTTATACAAAAAAACTGAAAAATTGCAACTGAAGTTCAGTCAAGTTGATCGTTAACGTGTTTAAAGCCTCCATACAGTACCATGAGCATATGCATTAGCAGCTTTACATTGTATAGAAAGTGTTATAATGTACAAAGATACATATATATGTAAATTGGAGATGCAAAAATAAACTTTGTACAAACAAATATCAGCAGTGCCTTGACTTTTTCATGTTATTATATGTATATATAATTTTATAATTTCTTTTTGTCGCTGCTTTTAATTGAACTATACATATCTTAAACTGCACTGTAACTTTTATCCATGTATTTTTCCTTAATGTTTATTTTATTAGCTTTTCTTTTTTAATGCTTAATGTCTTGCACTTTGAATTGCCTTGCGTTGAAAAGTGCTATATAAATAAACTTGCCTTGCCTATATTTTTATATGTAATAACAATTCATTCCGATCAATACATGTATGTTTAAACATTTAATTTGTAGTGTTTTCTTCATCTAATTCACTCCATATACCATCTACCAGAGCGATTTCAAAGCAACTGCTCAAAACAGTGGATTTGCTTAGTCAAACACACACACACAAAACAGAGACTAGTTCTGTGATAAAGCGCTGACGGCCCGCGCACATTGTTCTGAATCACAATGACACAGGTCATCCGTGGGTTATAAAGGCAGCACGGCGCACACATCTGCTGCTTCAGTGTGACGAAAGTGAGCCGACACAATGGGCAAGGTAAGTCTCTGCTGGGTGCACGGATTGTTCATCCCAAATCGGTGAACGGAGAGTAATCTTTCAAGTGGTATAGTTATGCACACTTCTCTTAATACATTTCAGATTATATTCTACGAGGACAGGAATTTCAAGGGGCGCTCCTACGAGTGCGACAGCGAATGCTCGGACCTGCATTCCCACTTCAGCCGCTGCAACTCCATCAGAGTGGACAGCGGCGATTGGATGGTGTTTGAAAGACCCGGATATATGGGGTACCAGTACTTCTTAAAGAAGGGCGAGTACCCCGACTACCAGCAATGGATGGGGTTCAACGACTGTGTGCGATCCTGCCGTTTGATCCCTACGGTATATTATTATAATTGTTTTTATTGTACAATGTCTTTTTATGCTGCTGCAACACCAACATTTCCCAACTTGGGTAGTACTTCTTAACTTATGCCTTTCACTTCACAATAAGTCTCAACTGATCTAGAGGGTAATACAGTCTTTTCCTGCAGTCCCAAAGCTCTCACAGGATAATGATATACGAGAAGCCAGAGTTAGGAGGAGAGACGATGGAGCTGACTGACGACTGCCCCTCGCTGAACGAACTATTCAACCGCAACGACGTCTACTCCTGCAATGTGAGGGACGGTTACTGGATCTTCTACGAACTCCCCAATTACAAGGGACGCCAATACCTGATGAACCCCGGGGAATACAGCAGGTTTAATGAGTGGGGAAGCACCACGTCTCGGGTGGGATCCATCAGACGTATCGCTATGTGATGTCCAGAAACTGTTTATGTGAAGTACTGTCAATAAATCTATACAATAACCAATGTTCTGTCTCCTGGTGCTTTTGTTTTCTTTGGGCTGTTTGAGTTGAGAGTGGTGAGGGGATTTAAGATGTTGCTTAGGTGGCAAGTTGGGCGTCTTTGATGCACATGTTTTGGAGTGGACAAAGCAAATATAAGCTAGCTATAAGCTACTTAAGGAAAGAGACAAGAATACAAGCTAAAATACGTCGAGACACACACAGTTTCAGCCCAGCATGTTTATTGAGAACAGAGACAGGAAAAAGGTTTGAAAAGACTTTTAATTAAAGTCAGTGATTCGCCTGAGAGAGCCGATCCTTGGACTGGCGCCTCCCCAGTCCAAGAATCGACGGTACTCTCCAGGTCTCAGGTAGTAGGGCCGGCCCTTGTAGTTCGGCTGGTCGTACAGCAGCCAATGGCCGTCCACCACGTTGCACGAGTTAATGTCAGACATATGCAGGCGGTCCTGGACGCTGGGGCAATCATCGCTCAACTCATGCATTTGGCCGCTCATGTCTGGACGCTCATACAATCTTATTTTGTAGGAACCACGGTGCTGCAGGAACAAGAACATGTATGAGTCAGACAAGCTTTTCTTTCATACTAATGTGCTGCTGCAGAAAGAGGGATATGTATTAGTCAGATACATTGTTTTTGCCACATGTGTGCTTTATAGTAGTAGTTTTTGGTACATAAATAAGTACCAACTTTCTAATACTAATTGCAGATAACACAGTAACAACAACAAGGGTGTGTGAAAGCAGTTTAAAGCAAAAAGTCCCTCCTCAACTAACCATTTTTTTAGGCTGAATAAAAGGTACCAGTCTGCGCTAAAGCCAAGCATGTTTTAGCTTAAAGAAATATCGAGTTGTTTGGGATTTACTTGCCCCAAAAGTCCTTTAACCTAGAGAAAGATGCTAAGGTTTCATCTACTTTAGGCAATGAGGATTTGAGGGACTGTTTTTAACACTTCCAGGAAAACATACAATTAGCTACTCTTTAATTTTCCTTAAGTTGTACATTGCTTGTGCTACGCCTTAACATAAAGGTAGCAGTAAGGCTAAATGATGTGTCATTGCCTTTGTTTATTCAGTTTTCCCCTTTAATTGACCCGATACCTCTTTAATATCGTCTGAGGCTTACCATGGGAATCATGCGGCAGGCGCGGATGCAGTCATTGACGCCAATAAAGCGCTGGTTGTCGGAGTACTCCCCCCTGCGGAGGAAGGACTGGTGGCCTAGGTATTGAGGTCTCTCGTACACCATAAAACAGCCGCTCTCCACCCTGACGGAGTTGCAGCGGTTGAAGTAAGGGTGCAGGTCGGCACAGTCGCTCATGCACTCATGGTGCCGACCCTGGAAATTCCTGTCCTCGTAGAAAATGATCTGCAAACGTTCGTCGAAAAAAAACTGATTAATTATGGACGCTTGATGTTAAAAAATATTTTGAAGATTACTATATTTACAGTAAGAACACATAACAACCTCACCTTTCCCATTGTTTCGTCGCTGGGGGCCAGACTGGCGCTCAATAGACGCTCTCCGCGCCGCGGTCCTTTTATATAAAGTGGCAGTTTGATGGCACAGCATAAAGTATTGTCATCCAAATAGGTTTTATAACGAAAATTAGGTTATGTATAGCGACGCATTGTTGTTCAGTTTTCACATGTTCATCAAAACACCAGTGACCTCGGGGCGACCGCGCACAGTCTCAGCAAAACAACAACCGTTATTTGTGTCCCCTTCAGTCAAAACAAGTTTGTAATGTTATATGTCGGACACAGAACGAGCCTTTTTGGGTCTTTAAGCTCAGCCCAAAACATCATGTACAAGTTTAATCAATATGCACAAAAATAAAGGAAGGGCTGTAGGTTTCTAATAGTTTTTCCAAAGAGTTACCCCACAAAACCAATACAATTAATGACAGTTTCTTTATCTAGAGACACCTGATGGCTGGTAATGCTTTGGTGCTCCATATCTGTTGTTCTCTGCAATCAGGTGATTGAATACATTATATTATAGGAACTTTACTTTAGCATCACAAGATCGTAAACCATTGTCACATACTAATAAAGACAATGGGGTGTTTTCTGAAGAGATGCTATCAAGTTGCATCATGGGAAATGTAGTATTCCTGTTGTGTAACCCATATGATTCAGCATATCTTGGCCCCTGCTAGTTATATTTGGACAATTATCCTTTCTGGATCCCCCATCTTGTACAAATAAATCCTTTCAAAATAATTAATTCACCACATGTCTATTTTATTTTACTATACTTACTTGTTTGCCTGTCCTTATTTGTCTATCCTCCCTCATACTGTAAAGCGTCTTTGAGTTGTGAAAAGCGCTATATAAATAAAATGCATTATTATTATTATTATATTTCTGATTTACACGTTTAAGCTCATTCACGACAAATCAATAACTAACCTTTGTTCAAACATGATGTAGGTTTAGATGGATTGTTTCCATATGAATGCAAAACAAGGCTGTTGCACGTAGACCATTTATTTTCAGCTTGAAACACACTGAACTATTTGTTGTCAAAGAAATGTAGACGAATACACATTTTTAACATGAGGACATTCTCTGGTTAACATTCCACTTCTAAAAAACTAAAAGCATTGTCACAAAAGGCACGCAATAAGATATATTTCAACATTTTAACTTGAATTAAAACACTTTATAACCCAAGAAAATAAATGTATAAGCACATTTGAGATGAGTTCCTAGGTTTGTCTTATCAGCAATTAACGATAAAACGTTTGAGCAAACAAAGACTGGCTGCAGGATTATCGGCACTTCGAGGTTAATGTTCGTTTAATACTTTCGTTTTATCTAAATAATTCTCAATACATTTCTCAATATATCAAATTATGAATCCTGATGAACTACATTTGCTACGTACCCATAAAAACCATTTCATGGGGTTTCAATTGTCCTGGCAAAATAAGCACTAGTCTGTTTTATATAAAATACGTTTGTCTACATTGTAATTAAACCAATTCGAGATGGTTTCAAAGACCACAGTCCAGTGTCGATACTGCAGAGACATTTCCTTCACATCATACTAAAAACTGTATAAAAAAGGTTTTAAATGGATCAGAGGAGTGTGGGTGTGTGGTGTGTGTGGTGTGTGTGTGGTGTGTGTAGCCTACATTACAGGTTGGAGAGTGTGCAGCATGGAGGTGTCCAGCGGCTCTGCTGCTCCTGGCAGGAAGTGGAAGTCCTTGTGGTGGAAGTAACGGAGGTACTGTGGCTGTAGTTGCTGAGCAAAGGGCGTCATTCCTTCACAATCCTGGGAGGAAACAGCGGGAAAACGTACGGCAGTGTGGGCTCTTCAAACTGCAGACATGAGAATAAGGCAAAGTGAGCTCCAGATACTGTTTACTCCAAAAAAAGAGGCAGAAAGCTTCTCTACAGTAGCACTCTTTAACCTGGTTTTAATCCAATATGTCTGTTCAGCAAAGTGGAGCACTAACAGGCTGCACTTACCGGCTGCTCGTGATAGATCGGTTCCTGGTGATAGACCGGTTACTCGTGATGGACCGGCTGCTCGTGATGGACCGGCTGCTGCTCGTGATGGACCGGCTGCTGCTCGTGATGGACCGGCTGCTGCTCGTGATGGACCGGCGGCTGCTCGTGATGGACCGGCTGCTGCTCGTGATGGACCGGCTGCTGCTCGTGATGGACCGGCTGCTGCTCGTGATGGACCGGCTGCTGCTCGTGATGGACCGGCTGCTGCTCGTGATGGACCGGCTGCTGCTCGTGATGGACCGGCTGCTGCTCGTGATGGACCGGCTGCTGCTCGTGATGGACCGGCTGCTGCTCGTGATGGACCGCGGCTGCTCGTGATGGACCAGCGGCTGCTCGTGATGGACCGGCTGCTCGTGGTAGACCGGCTGCTCGTGGTAGACCGGCTGCTCGTGGTAGACCGGCTGCTCGTGATAGACCGGTTGCTCGTGATAGACCGGTTGCTCGTGATAGACCGGTTCCTGGCGATAGACCGGTTCCTGGTGATGGACCGGCTGCTCGTGAAGGACCGGTTGCTCGTGAAGGACCGGTTCCTGGTGATAGACAGATTGCTCGTGATAGACAGATTGCTCGTGATAGACCGGTTCCTGGTGATAGACCGGATGCTCGTGATAGACCGGTTCCTGGTGATGGACCGGCTGCTCGTGAAGGACCGGCTGCTCGTGATGGACCGGCTGCTCGTGAAGGACCGGCTGCTCGTGAAGGACCGGCTGCTCGTGAAGGACCGGTTCCTGGTGATAGACAGATTGCTCGTGATAGACAGATTGCTCGTGATAGACAGATTGCTCGTGATAGACAGATTGCTCGTGATAGACCGGTTCCTGCTGATCGGGATGGACCGGCTGCTCGTGATGGACCGGTTCCTGGTGAAGGACCGGCTGCTCGTGAAGGACCGGGTGCTGGCGATGGACCGGGTGCTGGTGACGGACCGGTTGCTGGTGACAGACCGGTTGCTGGCGATAGACCGGTTCCTGGTGATGGACCGGCTGCTCGTGAAGGACCGGTTCCTGGTGATAGACAGATTGCTCGTGATAGACAGATTGCTCGTGATAGACAGATTGCTCGTGATAGACCGGTTCCTGGTGATAGACCGGATGCTCGTGATAGACCGGTTCCTGGTGATGGACCGCTGCTCGTGAAGGACCGGCTGCTCGTGATGGACCGGCTGCTCGTGAAGGACCGGCTGCTCGTGAAGGACCGGTTCCTGGTGATAGACAGATTGCTCGTGATAGACAGATTGCTCGTGATAGACAGATTGCTCGTGATAGACAGATTGCTCGTGATAGACCGGTTCCTGCTGATCGGGATGGACCGGCTGCTCGTGATGGACCGGTTCCTGGTGAAGGACCGGCTGCTCGTGAAGGACCGGGTGCTGGCGATGGACCGGGTGCTGGTGACGGACCGGTTGCTGGTGACAGACCGGTTGCTGGTGACAGACCGGTTGCTGGTGACAGACCGGTTGCTGGTGACAGACCGGTTGCTGGTGACAGACCGGTTTCTGGTGATAGACCGGTTTGCTGGTGATAGACCGGTTTCTGGTGATAGACCGGTTTCTGGTGATAGACCGGTTTCTGGTGATAGACCGGTTTCTGGTGATAGACCGGTTGCTGGTGGACGGGCTGAGGAGACGGATGAAGCATCACTGGAGGAGCAGGCTGCAAGAGAAGAAAATAACACATTCATCTTCAAAAAGATCATAAAGATTGAATGGCTTTATCTGTCATATGCACACTAGCTTCAGTTTTGGCTAGGAAATGATTGAGTCTTATGCTCCTCCGACAACGCATATGCTGTACATAAAAATGTAATGCAGGTTAAATCTTCTTATTCTACCAACTGTGAAGCACAATTTTAAATACCCAATACATTCATTTTACTTTGAATAACTTGCTTTTAAAAAACGCTATTGAGGTGAAGTGTGATATGAGTAGCGTTGGGTACCGAGATTCCAACATTTCGATTCCAACGGCATCATTTATGTGAATTTCGGTTCCACTTTTCGATGCCTGAGGAAATGTTTCTCGCTGCTCTCCGTAGCCTACTGTATGACTGCGGCGGGGCAGGGAAATGTAGCGTTGGACCTACACTTCCTACAGCGAGCTGGGACCAGGGCCGGCCCGTCGCACTGGCGTTATAGATGTTCGCCTAGGGCGCCAGATCTGTGGAGGCGCTGCGCTGACAAAAAAAATGTTTTGACTGTTGGTGCTCATCCTAATTTTTGGCCTTGATGTAACAACATTCATAATTAAGTAAATGAAACACCCTTTTCATCCCGGTTACACTTTTCATTTGCCCCGTACGATGGGCGCTGTAAGTGATGAAAATGGGGGATGTTGGCTTATCTGGCACCCGCAGCTCACAGCCAAAGTGCGAGTGAGCGTGGGAGCGTGTCCCTCAAAGAATCGGAATTGAGAACCGTTAAGAACCGGAATCGAAAAGTAGAATCGGAATCAGAATCAGAATCGTGGAAATTCAAACGATACCCAACCCTAGATATGAGTGTTTACTGACAGGCCACTGGGGGGCAGGAGGGCTGATGTTAGGGCAGTATGGATGATGGAAGTAGGCCACTCCGTTGTTGTAGGTGTATGGAAACCCTGCAGATGTGTTCAGGTACTCGCTGTCACAGCTCATCGGCACGGCGAAGCAAGGGGTCGTCCTCTTAGCTGAGAGAAAAAAGAAAGCAGGAAGAAGTAGTTACTCCCCATGTTTTGTGGGACAGTAACTATTTGTGAAAAGCCAGCACTCAGCTCCTTGGATATTTAAAAAAAACATCTTAAACAGAAACAGAGGGTGAACATGTCAAAGTCTTTTTTTATAATGGAAAAGTTGACATGCCCAAAAGCATGTCAACTTTTCCATTCAAGTTAGAAAGAAATAGGAGATTATTATGAGACATAATTCCAATTTAACAAATGTCAATCTTAAATATATTTATAAGAATATTGTTATATTTCTATTTCTTATTTGGCATGTGTATATTAATGTATTATTTTTTCTGTTTATGTTCTATCTATGCATATTTATGCACAAAATGTATTAAAAAAAAACGTATCTGAATTCAAGTTATTTTAGAGTTCCTACTGTTGTAAAAAAAAACTGTTTCCCATAAAAATGTACCTTCATATTTTTGAAATGATGGCAAAAAAAGTGAATATGCTGAATAAAAAAGTCGACTTACGTGGGCCTGAGGCTCTGGACTTGCGGACAGCCTGAGCGATGCAGAGCTTCTTGCCTTTCAAACATACTCTCTTAGTCTTTAGCTGCATTAGAAAAAAAAATACAGATATTCAACTTTATAATTATACATTGTTACGGCTGCTGCCTTCCTGGTCCTTTTAAGTGTGTTAATCTGTTTTATATGTAAATGAGCTGTGCGGGTGCCCTGACGTCATTGGCTGCCATCTCCTGGTCCGCCCCCTGAAGATTGTGATTGGAGCGCGCCGGGCCCGATGCACTCCAATCGCAGCACACAGCCGGCGCACACCTGCTGGAGATGACTACAAAGACTGGGAACAATCATCACTCTGGAGGCTCTGTTGGGTGAACAGACGCCTCTCGCTCGTGGCTAGTTTGTGTGCGAATGTGTTAAACAGTAGGTTAACTTGTGTGGTCCGTGTTGATCAGTATTATTGTGATTAGATGTGTCTCGATTAGTTTCGTGTTGTGTGACTGTTGTACTTTGCCTCAGCTGTGTTTTCTTACAGCTTCTCTTCTTTAGACTGTACCACTTTGACAGTGAGGGTTTTAGTTTCTATTTAGTTCGTTATTATCTATTTCTTTGTATGTACACAGGCTCCTTTTTGTTAGAGTCCTTCCTTTGTTTGTTCCTTCGTTAAGTCGGCGCCCTTTTGGCCCTTTTGTTTGTTCAGGCCTTCCATTTTGTTTCACCCTGTTCTATAATAAAACTACTTATAACTATTACCAATTCCAACCGGTGTGTGTTGCACTTCCTCATCCCTAGTGGGGATGTAACATACATCCATTAAATTCAGCTGCAAGATACTTTAATAACGTGCTTTACTCACATCATGAAGTATTTTCAGCACATCTTCTTGGGACTCAAATGTAACAAAGCCATATCTGTTCACAGAGACACAAACAAGGCTATTCTTTAACTAACTGACAGTAAATCTGCAAATAATGCACAAAATCAAAAGCATAGAAAGTCATGGCTGCACATATGTTTATGACACAACAACTCACCCCTTTGTCATTCCAAATCGATTTATCTGAAGCTTCACCTCTTTCACTGCCCCGTGTGGAGAGAAGAGATGTAGTAGGTCGCACGCTCGAACCTTCATGAAGACACACACACAGTTTTGACCGTTATCACACCAAAGAAGGTACAAAGGTTTGCTGATTTGGTTAAGGTTCAGATACTTAAGCCACCGGTACGAGTTCGGGTGTACCAAAAAACAGGATCCACCTTTGCAGAAACTGCATGCAAGTTGGTTAAAACTTAATCTGCGAGATGTAGAGTTGTTGGCTAAAAAAAAAGCTTTATTGTCATCTCTTACACTCATCAAGGCTTTTTACATGCTTTTCTGCTCTTCCGTGTTCTCCGATTAGGACTCAAAGGACTAGATATGGCTCTGTGTCAGTCTGCAGCTCTCACCTTGTCGTCGATTCCCCCGACGAATATCCGATTGGGGATAACAGTGCCGGGGTGAGGGGTGTAAGAGGTCAGACTGTCACCCTGGTTCTCTGCTGCTAACACATCAGGGGTGGAGGAGCTGCTGCCCTTCTGGGGTGGACAGCAGGATGAGAACTTTATAGGATACAAGGCAATGACAAAAGGCCAGTAAGAAACAACATAGGAGACTTGTATTGCATTTGATGTGATGGGAGGTGAAGCTTTCCCGTCAGGAAAGACCATATAGGGAAAGACACAAAGTACTAAATCCCATTGTATTTAGCCTATATAAAAAGAAGATTTTTTTTCCAAGCATGGTCAGGTATTCTATGTCAGATCAAAAGAAAATCAGCAACACTTTTTACATCAACACACTGCAACTTCTCAATCAATCATTGAAGTCCACATAACAACATAATAAACTGTTTTAAACTGTACACCCCAGCGCGTGCACTTCGCTCTGCATGGCCAAGGCTCGCTGCACCCTTGCTGCGAGGGGGACCCAAGTTCCCATCAGCAAAAACACGTGAGTTTGCTATCCTGGCTCCAAAATGGTGGAATGAGCTCCCCATTGAAATCAGGACAGCAGATAGTTTGCACAGCTTCCGGCGCAGACTGAAAACTCATCTCTTTCGACTCCACTTCGAGCGATAGAATTACTAACAAAGAACTGCTAACAGAGCACTTATATACTCATAAAGGACTGGCTTATCTAAAGCCAGTTGAGTGAAATGTTTGGCTCTATGAAACCTGATGTGCTTATATGATTCTGTTTTATTCAAGGTTGTGTCTTCCTGGTCGTATGCACTTATTGTAAGTCGCTTTGGAGAAAAGCGTCAGCTAAATGCAATGTAATGTCAATCAGACTAGGTTGATGCACGTGCAGCCAGCAGATACAATCCACAAGGTTACAAATGACCTACTGTATCTTATTGCTGCTAAATATTCATTTCTGTACACTGTGTCACTCTTTCAGTCATTATGTATCTTTTTGTATCTCACCTAACCCTGAGGAGACCAACTTTTGTAGCATTTCTGCACATGAGCGGCATACACAGTAACAGTTAACGGCCCGTCTACACAGCGGTGCGTTATGTTATATATTATATGCTATGCTATGTTATATGTTATATATATATATGCTATGTTATATGTTATATATATGCTATGTTATGTTATATGTTATGCTCGTTATGTTACTCCCTTAACAGTTTTACAGGCACAAATCTAATCTGTATGCACCAAGTGCTTCTCTTTAGCTAATTTCCAAGGTTATCAAGGATAATGGGTCAAGTTAGCATCCTTGCTAGCTTCGTTTTTAAGTTAACTGAGCGAACGAAAACAGAAGAACAATTATTGATGTGAGAGTAATTAACTCGTGACGAAAAATGACAAGCTATGAAGTGCAACAATGACAATGTAATTTAACTATATATGATAACATTGTTTTGTTAGCATTAGCTTAACGATTAGCCAGCCAGGTGGTTACGTTAAAGGCAGATTAAGCATTTAACTCACCTCGTTTTGTTTTTCCTCTTCCATAGCCACATCAATTTGGTCCCAAAGACGATTTCTGGTTAAAATGTCAAAGTTATCATGAATTTATAAAAGACTCGCTGTTTTTAAAATCCTACGTTTTGATTTTGCCCCAGGCACCAACCTGCAGGCGCTGATCGAACAGGCCCGACGTCCTTCCAGCTCCTCAGAGATCGTGCTCGTTATCTCCAACAGACCTGGAGTTCAGGTCCTGAAGAGAGCCACGCTGGCCAGCATCCAGACACGCGTACACATATTAATAATAACAATAAGATTTGGACAAGATATTTAAAACAATGTGCAAAAAGCTGCACACAAAAAGCTTAGGTCTAGTTGCTGTTCCCTTAAAGTATAGAGGGATGATATGTGAAACAATATGGGTTTTCTTTCCTGGTTGGAGTTATAAAAATGTGTAGTTGGAAGCATTTGCAGTAGTAGTTGTATGAAAACATATATATATATATATATATATATATACACGGTTAAATCCTGCGTGCAAGATCTTACTGATATTTTGAACCAAAAAAATCCACACCCAAACATTTAAATTGAAGGACAAGGCAAGACTGCTTTAATAATACCCTCAGGATGACCAAAACTCTCACGATATTGTATTTTTATGGCAAAACATCCGCCTCCATGTTTAGTAACTTTCTGTGTTTGTCATTGATAGGGCAAACACTGTAAAGTAGGGGGCAGTGTGATGGAATTTCCCCCCTGGCATCATCATATGCACAGCTACAGTGAAGTTATAGCAATGAAAAACCTACGAATTAAACACTACGGTCAGCGGTAAATAGTGACAGACGTTTTAAAAACCAAGATCACTGATTGCAAAAATTACGTGGCAATGTTTAGCATCTTTTTAAACCACGCGCTACACTTTTCAGGATGCAAACGCCTCTACATAAAACATTAACAGGGCTCAGGCACAGGTCTGAAGACTTCAGGTTGTGAGTTCAAGTCTTCTGAGGAGCAGTGACTTTTAAAGTCCAACAACCTAAAATGAAGAACAGCACGAGTTTTCAAAATCTCCAACCCCAAGTTGAGAATGAATTTACCAAATGAAAGGTTTATCTCTCAGGTCAGATGGCTCAGAGGGATAGACGACTGACCGTGAGACTGCAGCTTGTGGGTTCAAGGCTTTCCGTCATCTTTAAGGTCCACAAACCCAACAAGACATAAGCTCTACGAAACAATAATATCTCAGGTCAAATAAGAGGTGCTTGGGCTGTGTATTTTAAAGTCCAAACCTGAGGTGAAAATCACAAAGAGTCCAGGGAACATCTCACTGTGTCAGGTCGGATGGCTCACTGTGATAAGAACCCGTCTTGGAGACGAGAGAACGTGAGTTCAAACCTCGGGTGCTCCACTGGGTTTAAAGATCCCAGGAGTTTGGTGGTTGGTAGACCAGAGATTGCTGGTTCGAGACTTATACGTTGCAGAGAGCAGGTCGATAAGGGGGTTAACATTACATTACAATACATAATAGGGTGAATAGTATAATAGGATGCTAATTGAGGGAATGAGAGGGGTTAGGAAGTAAGTGAATAGGATACTATCCTATTTTCCAAGATCCTATGGAGAAATCTCATGGCTTTTTTGTCGAGGGAAGCCATGCGCAGCTTACTTCCGGCTTTTAGGACGTGTCACTGCACCACCGTATATCTGAATTTGTGAAGAAGTAAGATACAATAATTTTTGAAAAATAAAAAAAGTATTGAAAGTCAATTTACAATACGCTACATTCACTGCTGCTGCGACACATTTTCCAGATCATTTTCCAGCTTTGTTTTCCAGCTACGCGTGTGGTATAGGTATAGTACCGTAAGTCCTTCAGAAACTCAAGAAGCCACCGTCTTCGTTGATGTCAGATGAATGTCCTCGCAGTCCTGTGGGGAGAAAAGAAGAAGAAGACACCAGGAAGTCAGTATAGTAGGTACTGACTATAGAATGCAAATATCAGAAAAGACGACATAGTATATATGAAACAAGTTGTATAGTAGGTCAAAATGAACATACAAAAAGTAGATTAATAGTATTATGTATAGTATGCCTCTACTAAAAGGAGGGGAGGCCACCTTATTAAATAATTATAGACCCATCTACATCGTCAGTTCTGGCCAAGGTTCTTGAACGCCTAGTGAGTGAGCAGGTAAAGGAGTTTTTAAGTAACAATGGCATCCTGTCTAAACATCAGTCAGGCTTCAGAAAGCAACAGAGCACCATCACTGCCACGATGAAAGTGGTGAATTCAGACAAAGGCATTTAAACAGTCATTAAAAAGAAAAGATAATAAAATACATGAATAAAAAGTACATGGATAAAAAGTTACAGTGCAGTCTAAGATGTGAAAAGTTCAATTAGAAGCAGCGGCAAAGAGAAAAGTCTTCTTGCTGGATTTGAAAGTAGTCAGAGTCGCAGCGGACCGGCAGGTTTCTGGGAGATTGTTCCAGATGTTTGGAGCATACTAACTGAACACTGCTTCTCCATGTTCAGTTCTGACTCTGGGGACAGGAAGCTGTTGGTTTGAACATTGCAGGCTGAAGCTCAGCGCTAACTTCTATACGGTCGGCCTTGGCTCCAAAAACCATGACCTCAGTAATCTATATATAGATAGTATAGTAATCTTTGACATAAAACAATATAGAAAAAACATTTCTACATACTACGTCGTTTTCTTTTGCATCAACATGAATGATGGTCTTGAATCCCAACTTTAAAACATTTGATGTTGCAACATTCATTTTATTTGATGAAACAGAAAATACGTCATCAAGAAAAACGAATTACAAGTCATTAAATACATTTTAAAACATATTAATGAAAGAATGTATCAACATTAAAACACACATTCACAATACATGCCAGACATATATAGATATTCAAATGCAATAAAATGTGTATGGACAGAAACAGTTTGTTTTGATGCGTCTGTAAAGAGAAGGTGAAGCGGATCGAACAGCAGTGCTCCCCCCCTCTCACAGCTGATGGCTCCCCCCTCTCACAGCGGATGGCTCCCCCCTCTCACAGCTGATGGCTCCCCCCTCTCACAGCTGATGGCTCCCCCCTCTCACAGCGGATGGCTCCCCCCTCTCACAGCGGATGGCTCCCCCCTCTCACAGCTGATGGCTCCCCCCTCTCACAGCTGATGGCTCCCCCCTCTCACAGCTGATGGCTCCATCACTCCTCCATCAGCTCCTCCAAGTGTAGCTGATCATGCTGATGTGGCTCAGAGCAGTCTTTCCCAGGGTGGAGGGCTGCATCAGCTGCTGGGTGGAGGCCACAGGCAGACAGGAGGAGGGAGAGCATGTGCAGTGAGTGACCACCAGGTGGAGCTATACACACACATCATAGTCAGGGGAGCACTTCTGGCATCCAGTGGGCGGATACATGTGGAGCAAATTCTAAAAGTACACTATACGTTTTGATATTTTAAAACGCCATGCAAGGACTTTTCTCTCCATATTTTCCAACACATTATGATTTAAAAAGTGTTGTGTGGGTGACCCCCTTGTAAACCCTCATCAGTATCTCCGACTGATGTGAGCGTCCATCGCTTTTATTTCATCAAAAAGTGGAAGAAAATAAGATCTGGCCAAACGGGGGCCTTCCATTTAAGGCAGTCTTACCTGCTGCTCCGTGTGTGTGTGTTCATGGCAGCGGTAGGAGTGTGTGTGTGTAGAGAGCAGAGGAGAAGTGTCCCTTCTGTGCCGGCCGGAGGAGGTTGGTGATTGTGTGGAGAGACGAGGGGAGGATAGGTCCTGAAGAACTAAACAACTAAATACAATTACTACCATGTCTAACACAATGATGGAGATATGGACAAAGTATCTCCAGACGGCTGATGTCCTGCTAGAAACCCCCAATATGGCTTTTTACATTCACACTGCGGGCCTGAAATACACACACACACACATTCAGTCATATGCACTGACATAGCAATATTTTACTTAAATAGTATTCAAGGTACTCAAACCTCTCCAAGTGTGACTTTGCATGTATTGAAATATGAATACACGAAGCATTGTGAATATGGTGTCACAGATAGCGGAGAATATAATGTATTGGAGAAGGTTTCCTGCCGGCTGCACCGCCAGATTTAAAAGCAGCCTCTCGAGTTAGACAAAGACTTTCACGTCCCTCAGAGGAGAAGACTGTAATTAACTTTTCTCAGCTCCGTTACACACGTTCTGCCGCATTGACATTTCAGGCGTTGAGCTGCAGCTGTCATGGGAGACTGAGCGGAGAAGACTCGTCACAATCAGCCATCTTAGACACGACAAGTCAAGTGTAATAAGTTCCTGCTACAACGATCTCTTAAATCAGAGGTGTCCAAACTACAGCAAATTCAAAAAGTATAATGAAATTTGACTCACAAATTGCTATTGTACTTCTTAAATATATACGTTAAAATATATAACGGTGTTAATAAGTCCACTTTTCTTCAGAAGGATTATAGTTTGCATCAGTAAAGATTTAACGAGGCTCCTGGAAATTAGCTTCACGCATACATTTGATAAACTATTTTTCATTTTATTTGTATTCTAACTTTTCCTCCAGGTGCGATTCACGCTGCGAGTGAGGGGAAAACGATTGGTCGATGCTTCCACCTTTATCCTCGCCGTCGTATCGGACTCAGCTGGTGACCGTCCAATGGCTAGTTAACATGTTGTTAACTCATTTATTTAGATTATTATGCTATACAATCTTAAACGGAACTAGTATTTTAAATACATGCAATCAAACATGGAAATTGGGACCTACGTGGGGAAAATAGGGTTTCACTTTTCATGTGTCTTGTAAGTAGTAGGCTACACATCATCATGGTGCAGTAGAGGATGCTGCCCACACGGGGGCGCCATTCCTCTGTGATGCAAAGGTCTTGAAGGGACGTCTTCGTGCCCTCTTTAAATATCTGATAATGAAAAGTGGAGGTTATACTAACATATCACGACATGTCTACATCTGTTTGTGTTTTTCCTAAACGTAGCATGTGGTCATTTTCTTCCCATTTAATGCAGGAGTGTCAAACCTGCTGTGACAACGTGTCTTTTTAAATGAATTAATGAGGGTTAAATACATGTTTTCATAGGCCAGATTAAAAAAAAACAGGAAGAGCTTCCACACAAGTCTAATTCCTCCTCCTCCTCCTCCTCCTCCTCCTCCTCCTCCTCCAGACCACAACAAAGCCTAAGTGCCTCCAACAGAGAGCAACGCCACCAGTGATAGCTGGGGAGGACAGGGTTTTAGTTGCTCGATATCCCATCAATACTATCGTTTTAAATCACCTTCCTCTCTTCAGAAAGTTAGTAGTGACTAATTCTTCAACTTTCCCATCAATACAACCTCCTTTCTCCAGATTGTTTGTCCTCGTCGGAGTAATGTGAGCCACACCATTACATGTCAATCATTTCCTGCTTCTCTTAATTATCGGGTGAATTTGCCAACGAGGTCTGACTGTGCGAAATGAGAAGGGCATGTTTGATAATTACAGCAATTTACCAGCTAAAACGTGTTTTTATGCTCCACGAAGATCCTTTAAAGACACAAGTGCTGTCAGGGCAACTTGACTGGCTGCGTTTGGGCACAAAAACAAAAGAGAAGAGTGTTAGGGTTTTATTTACAGGCCGTTTTCCTTTTACTCTTTGTATTGACGAGGAGCTGCTTTTGTACATTTTCGAGGCATCTATTTTCTCCCCATATGAAAAAACAACTCCATCAAGACCACTTTCTTTTAGTTGCACACTTGTCTTGGGCTTTTTTCTTTTTATATGGTCTTGGTCTTGAGTGTGACGCGTACATATGTATGTTTTATAAGCCCCTTATGGGCAATTTCTTTCATATTTCATTTCATCTCGACTCAATTTGCTGTGGATTCGGTTTTGACGAAAGCCCTGTGAAACAAACTCAAACTTTTACTTCCTGTCTCCATAAAACACTTTCCTTCCGGCCATTCATTCTGTCGTCCGCCTTGTTTACCTGAAATGTCAGGATGTAAGTAATGTGAGAGGAACGGACCAGAGAGAAACGGAATAAGACGGCAGGTAAATCCCAATCAGTTTCAACGTCTCCAGAGGGAAGCAATGGTTAATGTCTCGACTGTTTGACGCAACTCTGACTGATGGATATGCTGGGGCTAAGGGGTTTGGACTGGAACTAGAAAATCCTGGTTGATTCTTAAAGTTTCCACTCTCTGTGAGAATCTACGGTCCTCCGAACATGTGATAAATAACTGAAAAGATGTCATCATAAACTAGTAGCACCAATCTATCTTGCAAGCTTTAAAAAAGTTACAATAATTCGTCTTTCATCCTCTGATTTCCTTCACAGATGTAATGGGTTCTTCCTTGGACCCTTTCACAAAGTTTCAGAAATATCGACACAGTATTTCTCCGTTGTCCTGCTGACAAACAGGCAGAAACCAAACATGTCAAATGTCTACTTTTTCATCTTCTCAAGCGTCTTTACTAAAATGTCAGCTGTTCCTTTAAATCTGACTCTTTAGTGGATAAAAGCAGAGCAAGTCGAGGTCAAATATCAGGTCAGACATGCACTTCCCATGGAGAAAGCGTCCATTATACCTCAGTGGGTCAGTCAGTCAGACAGTCGTGGAGACAGAGGTTGATGAAAAATGAACCATAACAGAAGGGTTCGACTCTGGCTCTGTAATTACTCTACAAATCTCTGATTTCCCCTCCTTCATCTCCACACTATTTATAGCTGCTGCATTCCTCCCGGAGAATAAAATGATCTCCTTGAGAGAGTACAATGCCAGAAATAACAGGTTTGGACAAACATTTGCTGAGGCGTGGTGGGCCTGGCTGACCATTACCGAGTTCCACTGTGGTTTCGGTGCTCTGTGTTTCCCCCGCGTCCATTTATTCATCTGTTATTCCAAATGGCAGTGGCTTTGCTGGGGGAGGCGGCGGGGAGACGTGATGGTTCAACAAAAGATGAAGTCACTTTGTAGTCTGGCAGAGCAGAGCAAGGTCGAACGTTTTCCTTACACGAGCGGACACACACACTCTGGTAAACACACACCTTCATGTCTGCGAACACTCAGGTGACTACAGGGCTCAGACCTCCCTCTTGGTGAAGCATGTTGTTTATGTTACAATCATAGGACTTCACCGGCAAATATGATCAACTTGGACATGTGGCTTTATGTATACGCAATCATGTGTCTTTGCATGCGAGTGTGTTTAGGTTATCAGAGGAGGAAGGCTTTCCTTTAGCCTGTGCTTCTTGTCAAATGTTGTTTATCAGGACAAATCAAAGATCATATGGGGCCTGCGTAGCATCAAGGCTTCATTCTCAAAGGATCCCCCCCAGTGTTTAAGTAGTAAGTCGAGACACTTTCGACAGTATTACGGCGTAGCGATATCCAGAGAAAGTGTCTTTAAGATCTTGTTTTATCTCCTCTGGGTTATATTTAGTAATGGACTCAACGATCAGTGACACATTAAAGTTGGCAGTAGATGTCTTCTCAAATATTTCCATCACAGTTCCATTTGTTATGCATTTCTTTTATAATAGTTTGACATTGCAGGGAAAAGTTTATTTTCATTCCTGGCGAGAGTTAGATAAGACGATCGCAGAGATTTGGATGACTTTAGACTCATCTTACAAAATCAAAAAAGACTTGACTTGGACACAAAGGACTTAAACCTGTTGCCTTGAAAATACTTTCCCTAACCCAAGGATTTTAAAAAGTATGCTATTTAAAAAATCCGTTAAATTCCCTTTATTGTGTCTGTTTGACCACCCCAGCAACATCCAATCAAATCGCAGGAGAGAACAGTTATACATAATGTTATGTTTAAGCAATAGCTCACGACAGGCCGTGGTATATGCTCATTATATCACGGCTAAGGGGCGTGGTTCGGCCCGACGCGTATACTCTTTTTCTCAGACGCGGAGGGATACTGACTTGTGGTATACGCTCAGTATATCACGGCTAAGAACCAATCAGATTGCTTGATTTGAGTAGTCCGTTAAATAGCTTTGTTAGTGAAAGAAATCTGAGGTATTGTGATTTTTGGTGTTACTTTATTGAGATGAAAGAAAGGCCCTTTTCACAGCACAATTTTACAAGTGAAATTCCAAAGCAACATTTAACACTATTTATTGATCGACGCCATAAAAGATACTGGTCTATGTATGAACATCACTCCAGTATATTGTCCCTGATTCTCTGGCTTTCTCCAGCGGTTGTTTGCTCTTTTGTGAAAACGCCTCACCACAATGGTGTTGCATTCCACAGCGACACCCGATGATTTCTCTAAATGTAGACATATTATTTAGGGTTTTATATGCTGGGGCCCTGGCTGTAGTTAGTGGGTGTGCACGCACTGACCTACAATAAAGTAAACACACTCAACTGGGCTCTGGCCAGTGGAAGAGAAGTCAAGTCTGTTGGCTTTTCTTCACAATTTACAAAAAATACAACAATACCATCTCCCGTTCCCAGGTACTTGATACCAACGCAGGACTGAAGACGCAGGAAGATAAGGTTCTGTGACAAAAACGGCTAAATATAATTCCCTTCATCTTCTGGCTGTGGCTCGAATCAGGCCTAAAAGTCCCTTGGGATGAAAAGCAGAGAATTGCCAATCGTAGCTGTACTTATTTACGAGTTTCTGCCCCATGTGACATTTTGAATAAATCATGGTTCACGGGGGAGAGTGACAACGACCGAGGGGAGGACGAGTCGAGCCATTCTGCTATCATTTTTTCAGATGCGGGATCATGAATTATTTCGCAGCAAGATAACACGCATTCTGCATTAGATTCACGGCCCAGTGCACCTGCAGATTTACACACACACACACGTGTGTTGCCCTGCCCTCCTGACACCCTGTTGTTTGTGTATCGTGAATGT
Organism: Champsocephalus esox; assembly: GCA_036324585.1. Lineage (NCBI taxonomy): Eukaryota > Metazoa > Chordata > Actinopteri > Perciformes > Channichthyidae > Champsocephalus > Champsocephalus esox. Next base: position 4,288,390 of record CM070499.1, read on the forward strand.
AGGTCAGTAATGTGTGTATGTGTTTCTTTTTGAGTGTGTGTGTTTACTGTATGTGGCAGCAACGGACGCACAGTGTGCAACAGAGGTCTCTTGACACAGTATGCATCTCCACACACACACACACACACCAGCGGTAGGTCAGTTTAATATTTCATTTGGCTGATGGACGGCGTCTGCTGCTCTGTGAGCCAAACATCATTACAACACACTAAGTGACTTAACTCTAATTAGAGCTGAGAATCACATTAAAGCTGCTCCGCCATACAGGAAGGAGCTCACCTTTTTCTTATGGCCTTATTCCAGAAACGGTACGGTGTTAAGGGAAAGCACTAAAGGTGAATAGGGTAAACAAAAGTAACTTATACAGATCATCATGAAACTTCCTCGGTAGATATCGTACATTAAGGCAATGTAGTTCATAGAAGTCATGTTTAAATATGCAAATACGGTATTAACTATTGCTAATTTAGGAGAAATCTAAATGTGTATTTTGGACGTTTTCTTTCTGCTAGTATGTCCCCAAACCGCACCTCCTCAAAACTGCATTCAATCTGTAATTAATATTGTGTTTTGTGTTGGTTAACAGTGTTATTTTTATTAATTTGACGGGGTAGGTAAGTTTGAGAAACCGGCTCGAGATCGCTAGAATTTGAAAATACACAACCGGAGAAAATCTACCACTTCCTTCCTTACAGAGCCCCTCCCCCAACACACACGAACGCGCACATGACTAATGAGGGCACGAGATCAGTTTGTGCCCCGATGGAAGGCTGACAGGCAGGTAGGCCATCCAGTCTGTTTAGCCGGTTGTACTTTTTACAGTATTACGGCTTCTACAGATGACATTTTGTTATGGATTTGTTGTCAAAGCACTTCAGATATTCATTGCTATCGGGATGTTCAGAGCATTCCATGGAATATAACAAAAAGTGTATCTAGAGCCGGTTTCTGAAACTTACCTACCCCACCTTTAAGTGTCTTTGAGTACCCTAACAAGCGCTCTATAAATAAAATGTATTATAATCAGTCAAATAGAGGGCATGTTATAGAAGCAACGCTGTTAAAATACACACAATAAAAGAATCAGAATGATTTCTAAACACACTTTAAACACTTTGCATTTGACAGATACATAGCACAGTTTACCGTAGGGCTACGTAGCATCAGGCAAAACACCATATGTTATCATGCTATGGTTAATGACTGCCTTTAGGTGTATCTGTGCTCATGTTTGACTATCTGACACAAGAGAGAGATACAAACTGAACCACTTTTGTCAGTGTTGCTGTGTGTTTGAATGTGTGTGTGTTTATGTGTATAATTTATGAATGATGAGGGAGTAAACAGCTTCCACTTTGGTTACATGCTTTTGCACTTTGATTGCGCATGTGTGTGTGTGTGTGTGTGTGTGTGTTTATGTTTACTCTGTCTCTCTTTGTCTTTGTCTTTGATGGGGTCTGTGTTCGAGGTCAAGGTCAACCCAGTTATAGATATATAGATAGTTGAGTTGAAAGGCATCACATATAGCAGATGGATCGCTCTTGTCACATATAATTAAAACAACATTAAAAATTAACTGATTAATTAAAACAAAAACTATTACCGCCACTTTACTTCAAATATGTAACGTCAACAGCAGCTATTTTATCACAATGGAAACCATGGAAAGTGCTTGTGGCATCCCACTGAGGGACAGCTAGCCCTGATAAGCATTTAGGGGGAAGATTTCATTCATAACAAACAGAGAAAACCAGAAGTAGTTGCCAAATATTCTACAATTGGGGATGCACTACGAGATGGGTCAAGAAACTGGAACATATCAGATCAGTTCCAGGCCCTGGGTGCAATTTTGGGTAGATTTCGGTCTAGATAGATAGACAGACAGACAGACAGACAGACAGACAGACAGACAGACAGACAGACAGACAGGTAGACAGATAGACAGGTAGACAGGTAGACAGATAGACAGATAGACAGGTAGACAGGTAGACAGATAGACAGATAGACAGGTAGACAGATAGACAGGTAGACAGATAGACAGATAGACAGGTAGACAGATAGACAGGTAGACAGGTAGGTAGGTAGACAGGTAGGTAGGTAGGTAGGTAGGTAGGTAGGTAGGTAGGTAGGTAGGTAGGTAGGTAGGTAGGTAGGTAGGTAGGTAGGTAGGTAGGTAGGTAGGTAGGTAGGTAGGTAGGTAGGTAGGTAGGTAGGTAGGTAGGTAGGTAGGTAGGTAGGTAGGTAGGTAGGTAGGTAGGTAGGTAGGTAGGTAGGTAGGTAGGTAGGTAGGTAGGTAGGTAGGTAGGTAGGTAGGTAGGTAGGTAGGTAGGTAGGTAGGTAGGTAGATAGATAGATAGATAGATAGATAGATAGATAGATAGATAGATAGATAGATAGACAGACAGACAGATAGATATTGGTTCTGGGTTGTAGAAAGGAGGAACTATGGAGCAGAAAAGGATGAAACTGATTGATACTTTAAGCTTCCTCACTGCTGTAAACGTGAACTTCTTAAACCCCACGACCACCTCCATCCTCCCCCTGCACAGCACCATGCTTCACCCATGGCGGGAGTCGGGGATGTCCTTGTTTTCTCCTCCCTCCATCCCTCGCTGTGCTGGCCCTGAACAGATGCCAGCGCTGGGTAAAGTCCTCTCCAGAGGGGCCGCCAGCAGCATATTGGTTTATAATTAATGAAATTAGGGCCGCTGTCTGCAGAGGAGGCTTCGGTCCCAGCGAGGAGAGAGGCTGCTGCCAGGAACACAGACGATGGGATGGAGAGACGGAGGAGGAGACACTGGAAGGATCTACACCTTCTCCAGCAGCTTGTCTTCTTCAAAACGTATCTACTCTGAGACATCATTCGGAGATGGGACCACACCAGCGTAATGTGAGCGAAGGTGACTTGCCTACTTCCTGCGTCCTCTGAATCACACCCCTCCTCAAACTCTGCCTCCATTTTCATCCCGACTACACACCTGTAACATGTTGTGTCTGTCTCTATGGAGGTCACACCTTAAACCCGGCCTACATGGAGAACTCACGAGGTCAACACACAGGGTTAGATTTAGAACACAGATAATTCATAAAAACCTCTCCTAATTCAGTCATAAGCTTATTTTAAATCCATGTGTTCGATAGGAGGTAGTTAATGCCCCATGGACCGTAATAAAAGATTGTCATGCTATGCAAATACAACAATATTGATATTTTAATTAATAATTTGTTTTGGATTTAATATTTAATGTTGTTTTGTGCTGGCATTTATCACAGGAAGTCTTATAGATTCCAGCCTGAAGATTACTGAGAACAAAAAGAATAATATGTCAGATTTTCACAGCAGACATTTTGACTTGTCAGGTGTTACTAAAAACATTAACAATGGCTTTGTTCCGTTCGAGTGTCCCAGCGGTGACACCTGCCAGCGTGACACTGACGCCGCCAAATTAACTCTTCATTTGATTCCTGTTCCCACTGTGACATGTCAAAATGTCTGCTGTGAAAGCCTTTTGTGTGACTCTGCTTCTGGAGGCCGGTTGTAATCCTGGTGTGTTAGTGTTAGTGGTCTCTCTCTCTCACTCACACACACTCTCACTAACCTTGTTTCAGTCGCTCCTGAGTTCTCCTCCTCCCTGAGCTAATCCCGTTAGAGTTGCTCTCCCGCTGCGTCCCGCTGCAGCCCAAACACCTGAATGTGACATCAGACAGCAGCCACACACACTCTCTTTTAACCTTAAACTGGATTGGTTTGGTTTTACAAAGTTAAATACTACATTGAACTTGCTGTGGATGATTCTGTGGGTGAATCTGACGGTGCTCTGTGGGCATTTCCTGTGCCACAATCAGACATCATTAATCACACCTGTGCTTTTCCTACAGGTGTATGAAGTCATCACATGTACTAAAGAACCTTGAGTACTTTCCTTTCATGCATCTCCAAATGATATCCATTTTGATTTGTTTCGATTGTATAAATTAGGTTTTACATGTAGGATAATTCCTAATAGTGGATTTTCTTTGCTTGAATGAAAGGTCTGAATTCTTCTGTCAGCCTTTTCTGTTTCGGCTCTTCAGATGAAATGTCTTCATATGACACGTGTAAACCGATGTGTGCCGCGCTTATAAATATTTCAACAGTGCAAACAAAGAAATGTGGAGCTCGCTGACATGCAGCAGATTCAGTGCAGAAGCCTCTCTCTTTTCTCCACTTCAGCGCAGCCCTGACTCTCAGCCATCGCGCAGATAGTGCAGCTTGTTTGTCTCAGAACTTCTCTGTTATGACATTTGTGTTCGATCACATTATAAACAGGCAGTGTGGCTGGCTGGCAATGCACAACCACTAATTGTTGTAATCGTTAGCAGACTGCAACATGTGTGTGTGTGTGTGTGTGGCCTTAAGTATTTCTTTGAATTTAAAATATCAACAGTGTGTCTGTGTGCGTGTGTGTGTGTGTGTGTGTGTGTGCCTGCCTGTGTGTGTGTGTGTGTGGCCTTATGTATTTCTTTGAATTTAAAATATCAACTGTGTGTGTGTGTGTGTGTGTGATTACCTCCCCTGTCTGTTTACATACGCGTTAAGACTTCAAACACTCACGGTTAGATATCGGATGGAGTAGACAGAGGAGAAGAAGGGAGCAAGACGGACATAATGAACACAGGAAGGGGTTACAAAGCAGTAAAGGAAAATTAGGAGACGATCTGTCTCTCTGTCTCTCTGTCACCAAAGCTACATTTTAAGGAGATTTAACTTTGCTGTTAAGAATTAGATGAGACAATCGATACCAGTCTAATTTATGTTCAATTTAAGACTTAATAAAAGCTGTTGTCTGATGTCCAACAAAGTGGCGATTCCACTGGTTGCATAAAGAACACAGATTGCATAAGTGTATAAGTGTTTGCCTAATCTTCACTTCACATTTTCCTGATGAGTTTATCGTCTCAATCGCTGGTTCAAAGTCTCTTTTCATGCAGCTGGATGTTGATTTTGTAAATAATGTCCCTTTGTAGAGTAACATAGATGATAACGCAGCGTACGCTTTAGGGCAGCGCTCCATCATAATCAAGCATTTCATACCTTGACTTTCTCACGTTTCATTCAATGGTTTCGGAAGATGTTTCTATGACTGACAGCAGTGACCAAAGTGACTCAAGGTACACTTGAAATCAGATTGTTGGGAAAATACTGAATGTCCTCTTCCAACATCAGAGTAGCATGCTACAAAGGTATCCCAACTGCAGCTGTGAACATGACAGGATGAGTGATGACCGAGAAGAGCATCAGGACTGTTTGAGGCAGATGATAGCTATGTGATTAACATGATGACTCAGCCTCTATGGAGAGAGACATCAAGCATGCTCATTTCTGACGTGGAGCTGATCTGAAGTAAACATTGAATACTGCTTTCTGTTCCTCCATCTTGTGACCGTGTGACTCCCTCTCTTGATATCAGCATGTGAAGGACACTGCTCAGGAACTAGTTGATGCTCTGTCTGTGACTTCCATTCTGGAGAGGATCACAAGTACCTGGATCCTGAGACTGAAGCTCAAGCCGGGGACGAGTGATATTTTTAGTAGTACAGTAGTAGTAGTAGTAGTAGCTGTAGTAGTAGTGGTGGTAGTGGTGGTAGTAGTAGTAGTAGTAGTAGTAGTAGCTGTAGTAGTAGTAGTAGTAGTAGTAGTTGGAGTGGTGGTAGTTGTAGTAGTTGTAGCGGTGGTAGTAGTACTAGTTGTATTAGTAGTAGTAGTAGTAGTAGTAGTGGTGGTAGTAGTAGTAGCAGTAGTAGTAGTTGTATTAGTAGTAGTTGTAGTAGTGGTAGTAGTTGTATTGGTAGTAGTAGTAGTAGTAGCAGTAGTAGTAGTAGTAGTAGTAGTAGTAGTTGTGTTGTTGTTGTATTAATAGTAGTAGTTGTTGTTGTTGTTGTATTAGTAGTAGCAGTTGTAGTAGTAGTTGGATTAGTAGTAGTAGCAGTAGTAGTTGTATTAGTAGTAGTTGTAGTAGTGGTAGTAGTTGTATTGGTAGTAGTAGTAGCAGTAGTAGTAGTTGTATTAGTAGTAGTTGTAGTAGTAGTAGCAGTAGTTGTAGTAGTAGTATTAATAGTAGTAGTTGTTGTTGTTGTTGTTGTTGTTGTTGTTGTTGTATTAGTAGTAGCAGTTGTAGTAGTAGTAGTTGTATTAGTAGTAGTAGCAGTAGTAGTAGTAGTTGTATTAGTAGTAGTACATGGATCCTGATATTGAAGCTCAAGCCGGTGAAGTGTCTGCGCTGAGGCCCGTGGCGCTGGAGGAACAGCCGGTGTTAATCCCAGCCGGTGACGGTTCAGCAGGCTGCAGTGGGAACCAGTGGAGGAGGGAAGGAGCGTGAAATCCCCGACACCTGGTGGCTCTTTCTGCACAGAGTCTGCAGCTGGTGAGGAGACACAGCTGCGGCTCCTTTGCACCTCCAGCCACTTACACTGGGCTAACATGCACTGCTAATGAAGAGTTCACCTGTAGTCCAGTTATTATCCAGCTCCGCTGTTATGGATATGATGTTTCGTGGCAAAGACTACTGTAGGAATTGTGCTTATTGATTATTACTAGATTTCAGTGGTTTAACTCATTCAGAAAGTTAATGGGACACACTACAGATATTGAAGTGACTGCTATTTTGTATATTATTTGTAAATATATATTTTTGTATATATTGATTGTTGTTTATCTTAATGTGTGCACATGTGTCTGTAGATTGTGTATATATAGGATAAACATATTTTATATATATTTGTATTTGGGATTGTGGGAAACGGTATTTCGAATGATTGACAATAAAGTTGACTTTGACTACAGGTGTATAGGGTAATTTGTTTTCACTATAGTATAAATATATCACCATAAAACTTCCCAATATGCAAACTAACATCAAGTCAGTTGTTTTCGTATGTCAAGTTTTCTGAAATGTTTTGTTTAAATATGCGAGAGACATCATCTTATGCTACCTTTAGGAGGAATCTAAAAGACGCAAAAAGCCAAATTAAGTAAAATAGAAATTAAGAAAATGTTGGTGGTGTTACCTTTGTGATTAGTTGTTACCTAACTGGACTGCTTTTATAATAAGTTGGTTTCATCACTCCCTGATTCTGTGTACTTCTGATAAAAATGGACCAAAGCTGGAAGTTTTGAATACGTGTGAAATCCAGTGTGTTGAAGCGAACTCACTGTGTACACAATTATTTACAGAGCGTGAATTAACCCACTGCTGCCTTATATAATCAGAAAATTAATAGCTCATTGACTCTAACTTATACAGAAGTAGTAGGCCGGTGCTGTGGTCAAAGCCTAGGGATGCAATAAAGCTGTTCATACAGTACTAATCACTTATCATCTTTAAATTGGGTTTTGCAATTATTATATATGTAAGAAAACCAATGTTACCTCTTTTTTGTTATGTTAAAAACATTACAAAGCTCCCTGGATTGGCACCTAATGTTGGTTTAGGATGAATATGTTATACTGAAGAAATGTTTAATTTACGTTTTTGTCCTAAAGAGACATTTTGAACCTCATCTACAAGTGGGTCAAAATGAGGTACATCTATAGGGGGCCCAGGACACTCCCCTGTGGGACTTAAGTCAAACATTTTTTCTCATGATATTCGATTTCACAACACATTCATTAGTTGGAGAGAAACAAAAAACTATAAGACCCAAAAATAATTTGCCTATTTAAAAAGTTGTGACACTATAATTTAGTTTTAAATTTACTCGCTGGTGTCTTTTTTTATACTATAACAAATATAGCTTTTTAACTGCTTGACATAAATGGACCACTAAATCATCAGATTCCAGACTTGGAGAAGCCACTATTAGTCTTTAATTGCTTTTCATTTTCCTCTTGAAGGGACTCGCTTTGAAATATCTTTTTTTGTGGGTGTAAAAATGTTACTGGCTCAATGTAACGCCATTTAGCGGCACAGATCAAAACCATAATGAAATGTTTTTTAAGTCGATGTGATGTGGTTGTTTTCTGACTCGTTTAATCTTTGGGTGTTTTAGGGGTGTTTTCACCATCTGTGTGTGTGTGTGTGTGTGTGTGTGTGTGTGGTGTGTGTGTGTGTGTGTGTGTGTCATGGACCAAAACTTGAGTGTTTTTCATTCATATTTGGAATAGAGTTATATAATTGCTTTAACCACTTAGTACATAGAAGTGGGAGGAGAATGCACATGAAGTGTCACTAATTGTCTACTGCATTATAGAATCAGTAGAGTAAGTTGAAGTTAAATCAGAAAGTGTAGTATTGCTTGTGTGCTCGTCAACTCTTCTCGAGTTGTAAAACAAAACAGTTCATCCCCAGATATTAGCAATGAAGCTAGGGACTAGCATTTCAGCAAAAACTACAAACATCATTTGCATTTTCTTTCTTTCTTATAGAAAAAGTGCTGAGGTGTGCCTTTCTTTAGTGTACAACTTTCCCTAATGAGGTTGGAATGCCTCCTTTTACACTTTTTGTTGCATACATGGCATTACAATGCACACACACACACACACACACCACACACACACACACACACACACACACACACACACACACACACGTGTTGGCTTCACTGATCTCCGTGTGTTGTGTTCAATGGTGTGTAAAGTGCTGCCGCTGCGAGTATTAGCCTGTTTATCAGAGTGTGTATTAACGTGCTGCAGCGCAGGGGCTGGGGGGGCAGAGTGTGTGTGTGTGAGCGTGCTAGCAGGGGATCACAGGTGTGTTTGCGAGCTCCACAGAGAGACTTCTTCCCCCCCATAACCCCTGCGCCCCTACCCTGAGCATCCTGGGTAATATCAGCGAACCGAGCACCTGCGTCCCTATCCCACAACACACACACACACACACACACACACACACACACACACACACACACACACACACACACACACACACACACACACACACACACACACACACACACACACACACACACACACACACACACACACACACACACACACACACACACACACACACACACACACACACACACACACACACACACACACACCTCTAATGGCCCTGCATCAGCCTGCCATACGGCTCTAATAGCCAGCTGTGAGCAGAAGTCCAGTGGAGCGCACCACACTCACTGATGCAGTTGTAACATTAGATGTGAGCTAACTACGATGAACACACAACAAGAGCACATTTTATGCTTTAGCTGTGATTTAAACTAAACTAGTTTTGAATGACACATAACTCATGTACATTTAACTGGTGAAGATGGAGTTCGTGTCAGGGTTCCCCGAGGCCTCCTCGTGTAAAATGCAGTTGCTTTTTCTATAACAAAGTTTCTAATCCTGGTTTCCACTCCAGTTGAAAATCACGTAATGTGAAACAGGGAAACCAAAGAGGACCGATGTGTTAACTTTTGGTAAGTGTGTATTCAGTATGGAAATCAAAGCTAACATTACTTCAACATAACTTCTCTCCTGTAATAAACCGTTGTCTTGTGCAATGAGGGGTCATTCAGGTGCACTCAATTGAAATGTTTTCTTCAAATAAAGCAGTTTAGCCGATCTGCTACAACTGATGATAAAAATGTTGGCTCCACTCGGCGTAATTATATGTCATGTTTAATGGAGGCTTACCACAAATTCTGCCTGGGGGGGCTCCATTAACAGACCCACTGGGAGCAGTTACTTATAATCTGTAAATCCACACAAAAAACTATTATTCAATCAGTATTCACTTAATCGGGGAGAGGTTGACAGATGGAGAGATACAGACATTTGTTAAATCAGGTGTCCTGGCAGACAAGAATCTGCACAGAGTTAAAGCTACGAGTCGATCATTAATCTGTTTCTGATTAATCCAGAGAATCACAAATTATCAACAACGGCTTCAATCGTAAAAAGCACTTTCCTGCAATCAGCTAAACAATACAAAAAAACTAGCACTGTCCGGTCTATTTCAGGTCACGTGTTGGTCTCTGGCATGGTTCAAAAACTAGAAAAGTCTCGTCTCATGTTAAGAAAAACATCTGCAGATTAATGCCATACCCCAAATATATTACCATTCACACACACACACACACACACACACACACACACACGCTAGTCCTCTGTCATACGATGATGGACGACAGATTGTGGGCTTCACCTTTATCCCGATGGCGACAGCTGAGAGCAGAGCCTGCAATGATCCCTGAGGACCGGACCCTCACACACTCTCACACACTCATTCATCATCTTCACACTCACACTGCTTCAGAGCCTTCCTTCTCCTTCATTTGTGTCTCAGACTCGGCTCAGAAGTTAAAGAGGACATGTCTTACCCCTCCCCTTCGCTTAATGCATTGGACACTTTGCATTTTACAGCTGCTGTTTTTACACATGATGTCTGTGGTAACATTTGCATTTCACAGCTGTTCTTTTTATAAAGTTTGTGGTGAGAGTTGAAGATATGTGAGGGCTGAGGATCGGGACAGATTTCTCGCTTTCTTTCACACGGAAACATGAAGCCTCTCTCACGTCTGTGCATTTTAAAGGGGCACATATCCTGCTCATTTTCAGGTTAGTATTAGTGTCTCTCCTGGGACATGTCTCATACTGCCTGTGCAGCACCTCTTTTCACCCTCTGTCTGGAACCACAGCCCAGTCTGCTCTGATTGGTCAGCTCCTTTGTGATAGGTCAACCGCTTAGAGACGGAGCGCTAGCCAATACGCACATACGTCTACAATGACGTAGATAAGTGGGTTAGTACAGGGTTTTCAGCACAAACGGGAACATTTCCACAAATAAAGAACATTTTGTAAAAGTTTTATCAGAATTTCATGTCCCGCTCGCAACAGAATCAAACATCAAAGTGGAAACAGATCAGAGACTCGTTGTGCTCCATCAGGACGGAGATCAGTGACCGTGGTCGCATCCCACATCTGATCCGTTGTCAACATTTACATCATAACGTACGGAAATGTCTCGAGTCTCTTCAGTCTGTTTTAGAAATAAAGGATCCGATAAACGTAACACTGGGATCCTGTTTCTGTCACATCAAAGAAAACAATAGCAAAAATGTAATTACAATAATACTCCGATTTAAGTCAATATAAAGTTAGCAATAAATATAAAAGGGAGGGTGGACAGGTTCACATGGAGCTCGCTTTTATGTATGTCATTAAGTATTTGAGGTACGACTTTCCCAAAGCAATCACCACGACTTCAGCGTCTTTCAGTGTCTTCATTCGTATTTATTTCTAATATCTGACCAGAACAAGGTTAGCTGAAGACGTAAAACAGTTGGGAAATGATTTGTATAAAGAATGGTTGTTCATTTTGAAGCATCAATGGAGCTTAAGGACCACATTAAAGGTAGGGTCGGTAAGTTTGAGAAACCGGCTCGAGATCGCTAGAATTTGAAAATACACAACCGGAGAAAATCTGCCACTTCCTCACAGAGCCCCTCCCCCAACACACACGAACGCGCACATGACCAACGAGGGCACGAGATAAGTCTGTGCCCCGATGGAAGGCTGACAGGCAGGTAGGCCTGTTTTTTACAGTATTACGGCTTCGACAGATGACTTTTTGTTATGGATTTTGTTGTCAAAGCACTTCAGATATTCATTGCTATCGGGATGTTCAGAGCATTCCATGGAATATAACAAAAAGTGTATCTCGAGCCGGTTTCTGAAACTTACCTACCCCACCTTTAAGTCTCAAATGTCCCTCAAATGGGACTTTGACACATTGTTGCCAAGATAGATACCTGACTTTCAGCATTTCTGGTCAGAAACTATTTCTTTTATATTGTTAGACCATGTCAAATCCAATTAAAAGCAGACTACTGCTCACAGCCTCAGTGAAAACCTCCGTCACTCTACATAAAAAACATAAATAAACGTGTCAGATCTCTCGTGTTGCATAATCCACCTCCCCTCTGTCCTTTGAGATAATCAGCATCCGTTCCTGATCACAGCTAAATACAAACGTCCATGTTATTATATTAAGACAATGATTGTGATGAAGCTTTGTGCTGTGACAGAACTTTAAAAGAAGTGGATTGTGCTGCGGGACGACTTTGAGTACCACCGATATTGAGAAGATTTCAGATTCAAGAAAAAGGAACCCAACGAAAAAGAACGTATTTCAGCAGAGTGTCAAATCTCGTCTTCAGGCAGCGTTAAAGCACAAATACTGGAAGTGTCTCCGATCCCTTTTCAGTCCGACTTTACTTAAATATATAATTCTCCTCTGATCCTCAGCTCTGTAAAGGTGTGTGTTCCCAGGTAGTCTGTGTGTGTGTTCACAGTGTGTTATCTCTGCTGCTCTGCAGAGGGGGGGCTGTCCAGGCTGCTGTAGGGGGACAGAGTGGACGGGGGTTTCCCATCATCCCCTTCTTCTTCTTTCTCCATCTCCACATCTCCTCCTCCCTCTGTTCTCCCCTCCTCCACGGACCCTCCCCCGTCCTCTCCAGACTCCTCCGACACAGACTCCCCTCTGACCCCCTCCTCGTTGGGGCTCCCCCGCTCCTCCTCCTCCAGGACCTGGTTGTTGTGGTGCTTGTTGTTGTAGCGCTGGTTCTGGAAGAACTTGACGATGGTGTGTTTGGGCAGGTCCAGCTGGGCGGACAGGGTGTGGATGGCCTCCTGGTCGGGGTACAGCCCCACGTCCCCGATGAAGCTCTGCAGGGTGCCCAGCGCCTCCAGGGAGATCCGCGTCCGGGACCGCGCCTTCTTCTGTCCCCCAGAACCAGAACCAGCAGAGAGGCCGGGGCTCCTCCCACTCTGAGACCCGTCCTCTGAGCCCTGAAGGACCAGCAGAGGAAGGGGCAGAGGGTCCTCATGAACCGGAGAGGGAGAGGTGAGGGGGGGCAGGGGCGGCCTGTGGAGCACCTGTAGGAAAGAAAGGGAAGGATTCAACTTTAACTTTTGTTGTGTAAAGATGTACATGATAGGATGTTCAGTACATGGTAGGATGTTCAGTACATGATAGGATGTTCAGTACATGATAGATGTTCAGTACATGATAGGATGTTCAGTACATGATAGGATGTTCAGTACATGATAGATGTTCAGTACATGATAGGATGTTCAGTACATGATAGGATGTTCAGTACATGGTAGGATGTTCAGTACATGATAGGATGTTCAGTACATGATAGGATGTTCAGTACATGGTAGGATGTTCAGTACATGATAGATGTTCAGTACATGATAGGATGTTCAGTACATGGTAGGATGTTCAGTACATGATAGGATGTTCAGTACATGGTAGGATGTTCAGTACATGATAGGATGTTCAGTCCATGATAGGATGTTCAGTACATGATAGGATGTTCAGTACATGGTAGGATGTTCAGTACATGGTAGGATGTTCAGTACATGGTAGGATGTTCAGTACATGGTAGGATGTTCAGTACATGGTAGGATGTTCAGTACATTATAGCCCTGATTGCTGCATGCCTACACCTGAGGGAGCTGCAGAAAGAGAGGGGGGAGAAAGACACACACACACACACACACACACACACACACACACACACACACACACACACACACACACACACACACACACACACACACACACACACACACACACACACACACTACACTACAGCACGTAACTAAAGAGAGGAAACCGATTTGGCAAAATTAGTAGGTAATGTGTAATTGTTAAAAACACATCAGTCAGAACTGCCTACCTTAATTGTCATAAATATTGAAATCAAAGCTCAAGGTACTACGGCATCAGGACAAAGACCACCAGACTCAGGACAGTTTTATCCCACAGACCATAAGACTGCTAAACTCCGAGCTGGCACTATTTTTTTGTATGCCTTATATATATATATTTATAGTTCTGAGAAACGGTTTCTCGTGTCCATTCTTCACTTTGTGAGACGAACTGCAGAGGTTGGTAGACGTTGACCGTCTCCTTGGTAGTGGTGCTGTTTTTGAGATATTCACATGGCTGACTTAATGAACAACAAACTAAACGATAACCGGTGGCCACCAGAGAGACCTCCAATAAGGATAAACGTAGCAAACAAAACGTTTACCCGGTTGGGTTTTTGTCCTGAACATCTGCACAAAGCAAAGACCATGTGAGGTCTGTTGTGCCTTCTAGAGTCAGTCTTCTCCAGTGAAATACCTTTGAAATGTAACCGGAGTTATCCGTTTTATTTTGGTAATATTATGTATTTCTGAACGGACCATACCACAAAGACAAATGAGCAAGAAGACACCAAACCACTACAGAGAGAAACAAAGAGACTAAACTGACTACAATGAGAAAGAAATGACTATAATGTGACACAAAACCACTACAAGGACGAACACAAATACACACAATGACTACAAAGAGACGCACAATGACCACACAAAAGCACAGAGGGACGCCTAATGATTACAAAGACAAACAGTTTTTACGAGCATGTGAAATGAACAGAGAACGGGACAAAAGTCATTTAAAGACACTTCAGTTCTGATCCAGCATCGCAGTCTGTGTGAGCAAGCCTCGTGATATGTTATTAGACTATAATAAGAGTCTTTATGGGAAATGTAGTACAAGCGGAAGTGTCAGTGACCAGCTCACATGCACGCTCAACTTCTACACACAAACAAGCACACACTCCTAAAGCTTATTAACAGGGCGGGGCGGCCCACACACCCAAACACAGGAATCCAGCCCCATAAATCTGTGGTCCATCAAAATTAAAGGACCTAAATAAAGATAATGGCAATTCCCCTTTTCTCTGCGTCAATAATTACAGGGAATGTTCTGAATAATATTGAGGTTTCGGGCCAGACTGGAGAGCGTTTTGGTTTCGGGGAGAGGGTGGGATGGAGGAGTGTTTAGCAGGAAATGTGTGGGCTGGTCATTTACCACTTCTATTTGCAATGACTTATGGGACACAAGTACAGTATGACAAAGAGGAGGTCTGCTGAGAGGGGCAGGTGGTGGGATCCGACGGAGGGAACTTTTGTGAGAAGAAATCGCATGCTGCTGTTCGGATTTCTCACTCGCAAAACACTGCGAGTGGTTGTGCGTTTTGAAAAATGCTTTCTTTTCCCCTTTGTAGACAGATTTTCAGCAGTTTTAATCTAAAACTAACCACATGTCGTCACTGATTTCCTAAGTGAAAGTAATGATCTGGCATGCTGTGTGTTAGGGCCTCTTTAAATTCTCCAATTTCCTGAGTAAAACTAATGTGTCGAAGCTGCATCTGGTGGTTCTGGCTGGATCTGGGGTTCACCATAGACCAGGGGTGTCCAAACTATTTAGAATCGGCCCTCAGCAAAGTATAATGGCATGCGGCCCACCAATGAAACTTGAGCTTGTCTTGTATTGTGCTTCTTAAATATATCTGTAAACATATATTACACAGTAGTGTTCATGTGTTAATAAGCCCACTTTCAGTCAATTCAAGTTGAAAATATGTTCTAACAAATCTAAGCCCTTCCTATTTCCTCTTATGATAAGCAATCTCAGGCTTCTGTTTTAAGGAATGAGCTGCTAACAAAGTAAATGCAACCTTGTGGAAAGCTGTCATGTAGGCTGTTGCATCAAGCATCGTGTATTTACATTTGATTGATTTGGCTAATTTCACTTATGAGGCAATAAACCTGACCTCTATGAGTGGCCCAGCCCTTCGAATATTTTTCTGTACTGTATGTGGCCCTCGGTGAAAACAGTTTGGACACCCCTACCATCGACTGTACGGTGTGTACCACAGACTGCAGGGTGTGTACCACAGACTGCAGGGTGTGTACCACAGACTGCAGGGTGTGTACCACAGACTGTTCGGTGTGTACCAGACTGTACGGTGTGTACCACAGACTGTACGGTGTGTACCACAGACTGTACGGTGTGTACCACAGACTGCAGGTTGTGTACCATCGACAGTACGGTGTGTACCACAGACTGCAGGGTGTGTACCAGACTGTACGGTGTGTACCACAGACTGTACGGTGTGTACCACAGACTGCACGGTGTGTACCACAGACTGTACGGTGTGTACCACAGACTGCAGGGTGTGTACCACAGACTGCACGGTGTGTACCACAGACTGTACGGTGTGTACCACAGACTGCACGGTGTGTACCACAGACTGTACGGTGTGTACCACAGACTGTACGGTGTGTACCAGACTGTACGGTGTGTACCACAGACTGTACGGTGTGTACCACAGACTGTACGGTGTGTACCACAGACTGCAGGGTGTGTACCACAGACTGTACGGTGTGTACCACAGACTGTACGGTGTGTACCACAGACTGCAGGTTGTGTACCACAGACTGTACGGTGTGTACCACAGACTGCAGGTTGTGTACCATCGACTGTTCGGTGTGTACCACAGACTGCAGGGTGTGTACCACAGACTGCAGGTTGTGTACCATCGACTGTACGGTGTGTACCATCGACTGTTCGGTGTGTACCACAGACTGTACGGTGTGTACCATCGACTGTTCGGTGTGTACCATCGACTGTTCGGTGTGTACCTGCTGCTCGGGGACGTGCAGGGCGGTGTGCAGCCTCTCGCTGTGCTGCTGCCTGGACTCCTCCTCGTAGACCTGATCTCTCTCGGCCTGACGGAGGAACAGGAACCTCCTGATGTTGGTCAGGTTCTCCCACAGGGTGCGGTTCTCTGGGCTCGGGCTCTCTTTCCACCTGAGCAGCTCACACAGCCAGCCCTGCAGGACATTCAGGCGCTCAGTTACTCAACCTGTGATCATTTCATGACTTTCTGTAAAAGCACTTCGTTTCTAAAAGGCAGGGTTTTGCTTCAGGAAAACCTTTTGAGGCAAATGTTGTTTTTTTCGTTTATAGGTCTTTGAAATGCTTAGTTTCGACTTGTCATGTCTCTTGTCCCTTGTTTCTCTGCTGTGTTTTATGTCAATGTTTTCTTCTAAGGTCTTGCTTGAGTGACTGAAAGCTGTTCTGGTTTATTAAAATGATAAAATAAATACATTATTTACTAGTACCATAAAAGAAGATTAAAAAAAGGAAAGAAAACAGAAGGAAAAAGTCTGAGGGGAGCAGTGAGCGTCTGCAAGTGTGTGTGTGTGTGTGTGTGTGTGAAGATTAGATTATCTCTGCTAGGCTGACCCAGGATCTGCCACCAGCTGTTGTTTATGCGCAGCCTTCAGCCTGGAAATTAATGGTAATAATGTGATCATCCCTCCGTCTTCTTGTCTCTCTTTCCCTCCGTCCTGCCTCCTTCTGTTCCTCCCTCTCCTCTGCGCCTCCTTCATCCATTTACCACGTTGTCATTTCAGACTTCTCTAGATGTCTCTTAAACACTAGGAGACACTCTTCCCATCTGTGTTGGTAGTAAATAATTTGTATGGAGTTTGTTAAAAGAAAATTGTTTTAAAACCCGTCTCTGTCTCGCCCTCTCTCCCCCTTCTCTACAGACTTTGATCTCTCCCTCCATCGCCCGCATTGTTTATCCCAGGATGGAGACATGATGGCATACCACAACGGGTAATCAGATCCCACACACACACACACACACACACACACACACACACACACACACACACACACACCTGCATGTAACACACTCATCAACTCTTTAAACATCATCAAGTCAGCCCGGATGTATTACACAAGGCTCGTGTGTCTACAGCACTTCTTAAAAACATTATTCCGCATATAACGAGATCATTTAACTTATTCAAATGTATATTTAAAAGCTGACGTCCATTTAGCCATTGGAGAGATTAACAAATGTGTTTAGAGTTTTTTAGGGACTGATCTCCCAATCTGACAGAATAAGTATTTGTTGGATTTGTTAAACGGAAAAGGTTGAGAGTCCTCCCTTTGTGTGTCGGTGATCTGTGGTTTCATTATTTACAGTCTTAAGTGTTGAAATAGGAATGTGTGTGACCTTCTTTGTGAAAGCAAGTTCATCTGCAGCCCGTTTATATATTCCTACGGGTGATATTATAGACACAAAGAATTATAAAATAACTGTCTCTGTGGGACTGACCTGGCTTTTATTGGCGGCCACCTTGGCGAACAGCGCCTG
Organism: Champsocephalus esox; assembly: GCA_036324585.1. Classification (NCBI taxonomy): domain Eukaryota; kingdom Metazoa; phylum Chordata; class Actinopteri; order Perciformes; family Channichthyidae; genus Champsocephalus; species Champsocephalus esox. Next base: position 4,306,381 of record CM070499.1, read on the forward strand.
GGACACCTTCGCTCTCTTCATCTCCTGCTGGATCTCATCGTAGATTCCTGACGAGATGTTGCCCTGAGAGTCGAGCTTCAGCGGCAGCTCCACAGCAGACAGGATGCACTTCGTCTGCAAACAGAGACACACACACACACACACTGAGACGAGCTGCCTTACAATCTCACAAGGTTGCAGAGAAAACCGTAGAAAGCAGAATAAATAAACCGATACTAAAGAGTGTGTACCTGTGGGAGGCGGTGTGTGTTGGGGCTGGAGATGTGGTTGATTGACAGGTTGTGGTTGGAGTTGGTGCTCCTCTCTCTCTCCTCCTGGTAGATGCGGTCTCGCTCGCCCTCGGGAAGGTTCAGGAAGTTCTGCATGGCCTTCAGGTTGACGAGCAGCGACTGAGAGGCCGAGCGAGGGTCCTCCTCCTTGCGCAGGATCTCTGACAGCAGCCCCTACACACGGACACACACACACACACACACACACACACACACACACACACACACACACACACACACACAGAGGGGTTAACATTATCTAACCGTATTTCATTTTGTATTCTGTTGTTGTGCATATCCCATATTCTAGTGACATGTATATAGACTTGTTGCACTACCTTTTATTCTGTATGTTGTATTTCTGTACACAAACTGAAAGATTGACTTTTACTTGACTTTTGATCAACACTCAAACGTGGTTTTATTCTTGTTACCTGCGTGCGGTTGAAAGCCACGCGTGCGAACACCGACTGAGAGATGCTGGCTCTCTTCAGCTCGTTCCTGACGTGCTGGTAGATCCCAAACGAGACTTCGGCCCCCGAGCAGTTGAGTCCCGGTTCTGAGGCGGACCCCAAACTTTTACAGGAGCGAGACATCGGCGGGTGGTGCAGGAACTGCTGGTTGACCCCCTGCGGGTGTTGGTGCGCTAACAGGCGGCTGACGGCCAGCTGCTGGTTGATGAGGTGCGCCATGGCGATCTGCTGCCTGACCATCTGAGGGGAGAGCTGGGGGAGCAGGAGGTGGTGGGGGGGGCCCTGAGGACGGAGAGGGTGGTGCTGGTGGGGCAGACAGTGAGGCTGGAGGGTGGAGGTCTGATGAGAGTCCCCTAGACGATGTTAGAAAAATATCATCATCATGTTCATCACATAGCTATCATATGTCCTGATGCTCTTGTAGGTCCTCACACACCCTGTCATGTTCACAGCTACAGTCGGGATACCTTTGATATCACGTTACTCTCATGCTGGAAGAGGACATTCAGTGTTTCCCCAACAGTTACTCTTACCGGACAGAGAGCTGGGGCTGTGCAGACGGGTGGGGGAGGGCAAGAGAGACGAGGGGCGCTGGCTGAGGACGCTCAGGTCCAGATCCCTCTCCACTGCCACACACACACACACACACACACACACACACACACATATTTGTGTTAGTATACCTCAGTCGATATTACATTCATCACATTTGCTTCCTAACCCAAATCTGACTACTTAACGTGAACACGCACACATATATCATGCAGCCTTCGACCTTTCACCTCCTGCAGTCCATCAGCTTCCATTCGTCAGCGCTGCTTTATATCCCAGTACTCATTAAGAGAAACATACCTTTGATATCTGACTTGTCCTGAGCCTGCCACATCTTCTCAATGTATTCACCTGAGGGAGGGGGCATCAGAGCCGTGAGTATATGTACACACACAGAGACACACAGAGACACACACAGAGACACACAAAACACACACACAGAGAGACACACACAGAGACACACAAAACACACACACAGAGAGACACACACACACACACAGACACACACACACACACACAGAGACACACACACACACACACAAAATGCTTTTCCATCAACTTTTCTCACACCACTAACACAATAACATTTCCAAATGCAGCCCAAATGAAGCAATATTTAATTTTTAAACTTCTCTCCTCTTTTCAAACATTTCTTATTGTTTACCGATTGTTTACGGCATCACAAAAGGAGGTCTGCGCCGATGTTTCTTAGCGGTTCAGATGACGATCTTATAACCCCAAAGTCTTTGGTTCAGGACACTTAGCTCCTATATATTCCCTCTTCATCACTTCTTTGATCGCTCTGCTTCAGCTCCTCTCTGCATAAATCTGCTTCTGATTAGGTTTCTGCTTCGCTTTGGGTTATTAGGGAATACAAGTTGGAGTGAGGTTTGGCAGGGCTGCAGATGTGTACCTTCTCAGTGTGTGTGTGTGTGTGTGTGTGTGTGTGTGTGTGTGTGTGTGTGTGTGTGTGTGTGTGTGTGTGTGTCTGTGTGTGATGTGTGTGTGTAAGTGTGTGTGTGTCTCTCTCTGTGTGTGTGTGTGTGTGTGTCTCTGTGTGTGTGTGTGTGTGTGTATCTGTGTGTGTGTCTCTCTGTGTGTGTGTGCGTGTGTGTCTGTGTGTGCATCTGTGTGTGTGTGTCTCTGTGTGTGTGTGTGTGTGTGTGTGTGCATGTGTGTGTGTGTCTCTGTCTGTGTGTGTGTGTGTGTGTGTGCGTGTGTGTGTGTGTGTCTCTGTGTGTGTGTGTGCGTGCGCGCGCGCGTGTGTGTGTGTGTGTGTGTGCGCACGTGTGTGCGTGCGTGTGTATGTGTGTGCATGTGTGCGTGCGTATGTGTGTGTGTGTGTGTGTGTGGGGGGTTGCTGCTGTTTCCCATTAGCAGTAAAGAGCATGTATTTTTGTCATGTGTATTAAGGGTGACATTAATGCAAAGCATGTGTGACAGGTCCTTCCTGTCACACGTCGCCTGCATCAGATTGGACACACGGGGGGTGGACAGAAAAGTGGGGAAACTTCTCTAAAAAGCATCACATTCAAAGAAACTAAATACCAAAAACAAAAGGCGGCCAGGCAGGTGAGACGTGTTGAGTCTGTTTGTGATTAGCAGAGTGTCAGCTTCACAAAGGGCTCTGACAGTCGGAACGTTCACGAGTTTTTAAAGCAACATGAGGCAAATCAAGTTCAAAGTTTAAGTGCAGAGAGCAAGTTACTAATACTGTAAAAGTGTATTTAACGGCGAAGACAGACACTGAAGTAGAGAAGTGAGTTAACAGATTAAAGCGACACCTGCGACAGACTGGAACCAGAGGGGTGGTTGCTAGCCTGAAATCAGGGCTGTGGGTAACACCAGAGATTTCCACGTTTTTGTTACATGATGAAAAAACATGTCGGTAAAAACCCCACGGGTGAATTAAAAGTACCGTACTTTTCCGACTATAAGCCGTGACTTTTTCCCCCATTTTGTTTGTACAGCTAACGGCCACTAGGGAACCTCCTAAATCTATGCATTCTACAGGTAAAATTAACCACCTTTAACTCTACGGGCTCTAGGACCGCTCCGCGCCCGCCACCTTTAAGCGGCGGGCTCCAGCAGGAAAAGCTGGAGGCCGGAAAAGAGAGAGACAGGTAGCACGCCAAAGTGAAAAGTGGAACCGAGAGACGGAACGAGAGCGAGACAGACGGACAGTTTAGCTGCTGCGGCTTATATGCAGGTGCGCTTTATAGTCCGAAAAGTACGGTAGTGTAAATCAGAGATTTTTCACAATTTGTCAATTCTTGAGTACAGATGTCAGTTTGATCCTTTACTTTATACCAGCCACATCAATCCAACACCATGACACCATGAACATGTACACTAAGTGCTTGTATATTTGTAGCTGTGACATAACTTAAAGCTTAACGGTACGTCCACACAGCAGCTTTTCAAAAATCTTGAACATCTTGGAGCTGGGCGTGTCTGACAGCTTGGGGATTTTTTGCGAGCAACGCGACCAACAACCGATCACATGAATCTCCCGCCCCCGACATACAAAGCAAAAACCCCCAGGGGATTTTATGCGAGCAATATATATATAAACTCCCCAAACAGGCGAACACCTTCCAGTTTCCCCCACTGTCTCTGCCACCTCCCTCCATGCTGGTTCCTCCGGTTTGGATCCCGGTAATAGTTCTGGTCGTAAAGAACCGGGTGATTTGCTACCCGTAACTTCTCGTTTGGAATCTGAGGAAATGAACTGCGGTCTGGCTCTCCCTGCTTACACGCGGTTTGATTGGCTAGCGCGTCTACTGGCGGATTTGCATAAACCTGTTTCATTGGCTGCCGCTTCCAGCTCAGCTTCAAAAGTTGAACATTGCTCAACTTTTGAATCCTGGAAATCCTGGACATCCTGGAAATCTTCGCTTCGCTCCCCCACAATGCAGTTCGGCGAAAAGCGAGGCAAAGTGATGTCATCCCCATTCAAAGTCAACGGGCAGAGAAGCGTTGGAAGCGGTGGAAGTTTCTTCTGAAGCTGTGTGGACGTACCGTGAGAGCAATCTTGTGTAAAATGGACGAGACGGAGGTTTGATATTTACCTTTGATGCGCTTGTACCTCTTGTACCAGCGTCCAAACTCCTGGCATTTCGAGGTGGAGACGTTGACGTAGTAGGAACTGTTCACTATCGCGGAGATCATACTCTGATAGGAAGAGAGGAGGAGACAAAAACACAATCACTTAGACAACACAATGTTGCAACCGACATCAAAAGGAGGATTAAAACAACATCATCTCCTCTTTTAAACACTTAAGGAGTCAACTCATCTTCTATCCAAACTCTTCCCCTTCCTTTCCCAGCATGCATTGTGGTCTACGGCGCAGAAGAACGTGAAGTGAAATCCCAACATGGGAAACACGGAGGATTACAACTCACATGAGGGGCTGCGCGCACGCACACACACACACACACACACACACACACACAGACACACACACACACACACACACACTTCCCCTAATCACTAATTACATCATGACTGAGTCCTGTGTATAAATCACAAGTCCAAATGACACACTCTCAAGTGTAATGAGGGCAGGGTGTGTGTGAGCACCATAATTGAGGTGTGCGTGTGTGCATCCTTTCCCAAGGGACGCTATCAATACTGAGTGTGTGTGTGTGTGTGTGTGTGTGTGTGTGTGTGTGTGTGTGTGTGAGAGACAGAGATTACACAGTGCACTGAGCTGATGATGAAACCACATGTGTTTAGAGTAAATACTGAGCAGCATCTCGCCTGTGTGTGTGTGTGTGTGTGTGTGTGTGTCTGTGTGTGTGTGTGTGCGTGCGTGAGTGCGTGCGTGTGTGTGTGAGAAACAGAATCTAACCCAGATAAACATTTATATGCGGAAAAAAATAAAATAATATGTCCTTGCTTGCTGCTTGCACGAATGTTTAATGAAAGCATTACATTTGTATTTCATGTAATATTCTATTCCTTGCACACCTAGTGTAACTAACATCGTACTTTCAAATTGTGTTAGCTGTTATTTGGCCCTTCGCAGTGTGTACCTGACAGATGCTACTCTTTCTTTAACCATGGTTGTGTACTTAAGTGCCTAAATGTCCCCGCGGTGGGCCGAGTGGAGGCCTTCTGAGTGTGTGGTGGGGATACACACCTGCGAGAGAGGACACTCCTTGGAGAGCGCGCTCTGGTTGCTCTCCCTCAGCAGCTCCTTCAGGGCGCTCCTCACCGTGGCGTGGCTCCACTGCTCCGAGGGAAGATCCTCCAGACGAGCATAACTGACCATAAGGAACACTTCGTCATTACACAGTCAGCGAACTTTCATTCGCTTAAAGCAGACACGTGGGTAAAGCAACCTGCTGGAATCATTCAAGTACAAGAAGTAGTACTGTCTTTACTCGTTAAAAGTCATCTCTAAGAAGTGCAAAAAACACTAGTGTCAAGGTAGATTAGGTTAAAAAAGGATTATCTTGTAAGATTCTTAACTTCCAGTATAAGATTTAAAAATAATAACATTTGAAAGGTGATAGACGGTAAACCTACACAGTCGTGTATGCTCTAACGGCCCGTCCACACAGCGGCGTGCATTGAAGCTTGCCGGCGGACGTGTCTGAAACTCGACACTCTCCCGCCCCGGACACACAAGCAGCGGTTTGATTGGCTAGAGCTTGTACTGGCATACGATTCGATTGGCCGAGGCTTCAAAAGTTAAACATTGCTCAACTTTTGCAGCGAGCCACGCCAGCAAAGCTCCGCGTCGCGTCCCGCAATGCAGTTCGTCGAAAAGTGACGTCACCCCATTCAAAGTGAATGGTGACGCTTTCGACGCGCGCCGCGGTGTGGACGGGCCGTATGTGGGGCTTTTTCACAATGGAAATGAAAACTATTTATCATACTAAATATCTGTTTCGAGCCACTAAAAGCAGCTTGACTTCAATAGTTCAATATTGCTCATAATCCATACGATACTATAATGCTTAAATGGTCAGATCAAGTGAGAAATGTGACTGGGATTCAGCTCTGTATGTACTGAGAGGGTCAGACTTGAGCACAAAGGATGCTTCAGTCTGACCTTCCCATATAGATAGCCACTCCATGCTGACCTGTGCAGGATGATGCGCAGTGTGACCATGTGGTAAACGTCCAGCAGCATGTCGGCCACCGTGGCCTCCGGAGCGTCCGTCAGGAAGTGGACGGGCATCGGCTTCCAGCGGCCCACTTTAATGATGCCTGGAGAACACAGACAACCACAGGCTCAACGGTTTTATTGTCATTTGCACAATAGCTAGTGTGTACTTGGACAACAGGGCTTCATACAACACACTTAAGATATAAACGTTGAGATTTACATTTCATATCGGCTGTCAGAATTCTGGTTTGCAGTTTTATGTGTGCGTGTGTGTGTGCGTGTGCGTGTGTGTGTTTCAGTCCTGCATCATCATCCCGGGTTCAACATTCCCCCGGCCTTCCAACTACCGTGACTGGAAGTGCAAATCTAAACAGGCATAATCGCGTTAGGATCTGCTAAATCAAACACAGACCCTGCCTGGCCTTGGCCTGCCAGCCTCAATTGTGTGTGTGTGTGTGTGTGTGTGTGTGTGTGTGTGGTGTCTTCACTGCTTGAGGATGGTGGTGATAGGGGTGCAAGAACAAAGGGCGTTCTCTTTGGACTCCACAGTTGATTAATCGGAGGAGAAAAGTCAAATCAGCTCAGCATTAGAGACAGACGAGATGAACGGAGTAAACACTGTGAGCTCATCCCTCTGCTGTCTCACAGAATGATGTGTATTTGTATCGCTGGCAGTTTTAATGTGCGCTGCAGCTGACTCTGGTTTAAAAGCGAGTGTTAATTTACCTCATCAAGCCTTACTGATGTGAACGAGAAAAGCCGATCTTATTTTATCCACTCTTGAAATAAGTCACTAAAATAGCCACGGTTATCTGCTGGCTTCAACTCAACACGATTTCGAAGAGCAAAAAGGCCAAATAATAATTTAATATAGAATTAATGCAGCAGAGTAGGGGTGGGCGATGTTGAAAAATATATTATCACGATATTTTTCAAGCAGTATCACGATAGACGATATATATCACGATATTTTTTCATGCCGGTTATTATGGTTATTTTTCACTTACCGTACTTTTCAGACTATAAGCCGCGACTTTTTTCCCCATTTTGTTTGTACAGCTAGCGGCCACTAGGGGACCTCCTACATCTATGGATTTTACAGGTAACATTAACCACCTTTAACTCTACGGGCTGTAGGACCGCTCCGCGCCCGCCACCTTTAAGCGGCGGGCTCCAGCAGGAAAAGCTGGAGGCCGGAAAAGAGCGAGACAGGTAGCGCGCCAAAGTAAAAGTGGAACCGAGAGACAGAACGAGAGCGAGACAGACGGACAGTTTAGCTGCTGCGGCGGCTTATATGCAGGTGCGCTTTATAGTCCGGAAAGTACGGTACTTAACAGTACAAGCACCTACAAGGTAACAGAAACTAAAACAAAAAAGAGTGACAGACCAAAATAGCAATTCAACATGCTGATAGGCTCAAGGCACAGTTTCTAGCACTAGCACGACAGTAAGGGGAACACTTACTTCCGGGTGTACAATTATCCGTTATCCAATGGGAATGGACGCTCACATTGCCTTTAAGGGCAGCCCACAAACGAATGCCGTGCTTCTGTGAGCGTCAAATCCCGCCGCAGATGGGAATACATTGCAATCAGTTGAAAGCTATTTGCGTCCCTTTATGACGCTGAAGGAGCCTCGGAGCGTCACAGCGGCACGCCACGGACCCTGACCAAATGTCGCTCCTGGACGCTTAGGGAGTGAGAGTGTGTTGGCTAACCCGAGCCGGACAGGGGATCGTGTCCGTCTCTGCGGCTTCAGGCTTGATCGCCGTTCAAATGACAGTTTTAATGATCTCAATGGGAATGGTTAGCGTTTCATATGCACGCAAATAAAATAAAATCTAAGCCAACAGAATCAACCAAGAAGAAGTGCAATACTGTCTGAATCCTGACTAGACAGCTTCAGAGCATGTCTTTAACATCAGTTTATTTGAAAAAAAAATAAAAGTATCACGATAGATACGATATCTCTGAAAAAGCATATCGTGGAGACCTAATATCGTCACGACGATATATATATCGTCATATCGCCCACCCCTACAGCCGAGTATAACATTAATTACATCAGAAATGGACCGTTTTTACTCTGCAAGAACAGCTCTGGAGCAACCGGCCCACTTCAGAACTACAGACATGAGAGACTATTGATTCACTTCAGAGTTCCTTTTAAACCATCTTTGAGAGATATGTGCAGGATGTCTCTGAACATCACTTTTGCTGCTTTGAGTGAGTGATATCAGTGAAAGCTTCCCAAAACTCTCGTTCAGCTTCCCACACTATTCACCTTAGCCCATATTAAACCCAGAGGAGTAAACCATATAATCTAAATAAGAAATAGCTGCTTTTTAATTAGCCACAATGTGCAAGTTAATTAAAGAAAAAAGCCCCTGTGCCAGTTTAAGAGTTTAAAAATACTCGTCCAGCCAGAGTTATGCAAGATGCAATTCAATGGCAGAAGAAAATAGAATAGACTCTGTATAATTTTGGTCGTGACCACACCGGGGGAAAAAATGCACGACTACGGCCAAAAATTATTTATTTGAAAAGAAAATGCTTATTTCTCAGAACAAAACCTAGCCATTTGGGAGAGGCGGGGGGGTCGCAGGGCGTCGGCCGCATGGTTACAGTGCCCTGTGTTTACGGGACACACCAGGAATGTGTGTGTGTGTGTGTGTGTAGGCTGTTGTTTCATGGTTGGCTGGATCTTGTCTGCCTTGTTGTTTTGATCTGAAGACGATGAGAAGCTGCCACATGGATTCAGTGCCCTGACCAGGTGGGAGGAATCCTTATCTTTGGCACACCTTCGTGGTGAATACCTTTTTCCGCGATCGTCTAAACATCTCACTGTAGACCATGTGGCAACCCCATCTGGAAGCCACTGGTGCTCTGTGCTGGGAATCATTAATTTCTCATTAATTACCAAAGAAAAACCCACGAGATGTTTCCCATTAACGAGTAATAATGAAGAAGTCTAGATCCCTGCGTTTCCCACATGAAGGGCGGAGGCCGAGGACATTCGCTTTGACATGCGAGGGGCTTTTATTTTTAATTATTTTTGTAGTTGTCAATAACTTTGACCGGCAGAAAGACAGGATGTGACATCACTGAAGCTTGGACGTGGTTTCAGTGAAACCACGGAATTAAAGCAGCTTTTGTCGAAGTGGAGGAGGCGGTCGGAGCGGAGCAGGAAGTGGAAACCACCCTGGCTGTCAGCAGACACGCAGAAAAACACGGCCTTAATATGCTTTTAATGGAGTCTGAAATTCTCCACCAAAGACTCATTAAAGTTAGGCAAACAGATTATCAGACCCTGTCCTATTCTGGATTACTGATCCACTTAAACATGTTCCAGTTCCCTACAGTGTATACACCATGACTTGAAAATACATAATTGTCATATTTGAATTGACAGAAAGGGTTGCAGTTCTTTCCCAGTGTTCTTATTTTATTGATTTGATATTGAGTCGAGTTTGTTGTGTTTTGGATAATTTTTTTGTATTCTTAAAAGTATCGTTGCTTTGTTAAGAGGATTATATATAGATTTTACGTTGCACACACACACACACACACACACTCTCTACTTACCACTTGCCTGTGCAGCTGAGCTGTGTGAGTATCCCAGAGCGGACAGGGCCGTCTCCACCAGCTGCGTGAAGAGGACGTCTTTATGCACCAACACAAACTCAGCGTGACGGTCTCCATGTCCCTCACACTCCTCCGCCGCCCCCCCGCCTGCATGCTCCACCACGCAGCACACCGGGATCATCAGCCCTGAGACACACACGGGGAAAACGTAGAAGAAGAATAGGATTAGACCTCGTAGATTGCAGTCTGTCCTATTTCCAGGACGTTGAAGTGACTTTTTTCCCAGATCCATATTTTGCATACGCTTTTGTTCCGTCCTTTTTCCTTCCTCGTCAGAATAAGACTTTAGATCAATAACAAACTGGTTGTTAATTTCGTTAAAGCATTCAAAGGTGCATCTGCTGCCAAAGAACCCCTCAAAATTCAGGGTAGAAGTTCAGTCACAATAGTCAAGCTGTTTAACGGCACATCTGTTGTGATTTATTGTGATGTAATGTGTTTTTATGTGTTTAAATTACACGTGCAGCACTTTGGCTCGACCAAAATCGTTTTTAAATGTGCTCTACAAATAAAATTTGATTTGATTTGAAACTGAAAACGACATTTCAAGGAAAAGGTTGATCTGATAAAGACGACTATTTGAAATCCAAAAAAGGGGAGAAAACACATTCTTTGATTTTCTATAATTGGCCACGTTTAGGGGTCTGCAAGTTAAATAACTAGCTGGATTTAAATCGGTATCAATTAGGGACATGCGGTAGGAGAGAGTTAATGTGGGGTTACCCGTTTAGGCACAGAAACTCTAAAAACCCTGATACTCTTCTCAACGTTGCTTCCATATTTTTGGTTCTACGAGTATGTTCAGTGTTAAGTAAACAGGATCTGCGTGAAGGAGATTCCTGCAGAAGCCAAAGCAGCATTTCTCCTCTCCGCGGTGACGTAGCGCTGCAGTAGAGCTGCTCGGTGGCCTCACTGCGAGGCTCTGGTTGAACTGGGCAGCTGCCAGTGCGAATGTAAGATTGTACAACTGTATTCGTATTTGCACCGCACATTAAAACCCCAGACTTGTTTCCATAACCGCTCTTATAGCGCTGCTGGACAGTATAGGCATACATACAACAAGACGTTATCAGATTACTAGCAGGATAACGATGTTACAGTATATTTAAAAACAAGGAACGACCTAACCCTAGAACTGCTGCTTCAACTTCCACTGCTATTCAACTTGTTTGTTCACACCATGTCAAGCGGCCTCGGGTCCCTTAAAGGCGCTATAATGAATCTATTATTATTATTACTATATACATTTTTATTTGCATTGCATGTGATATTGAGGCAATTCAAAACTAAAGGAAAATAAGTTACTTTTATATTTTGAAACTTAGATTACAGGTAATTGTAAAGGAATACATTTTTAAAGTAACCCTCCCAACCACGTCTCATTCAGCCATAACTCGTTTAGTGATTTGTTGTCGGGCGAGTTTAAGATCTCTTCCTCCCGGACCCTTCACACCCCTGCTGTCCCACAGGAGCTGATCAATAACACACCATCAACCCTCCATCAACCCTCCATCAACCCTCCATCAACCCTCCATCAACCCTCCATCACCCTCCGCCTGACGACACACCAGCAGCCAAACCACAGCAGCATCAGGCACGCTATCAGCCAATCAGCCCTCACTCAGGAAGGGTGGAGGCAGCTTAATGTCTGTGTGTGTGTGTGTGTGGTGTGTGTGTGTGTGTGTGTGTGTGTGTGTGTGTGTGTGTGTGTGTGTGTGTGTGTGATCTGTCACAATGTTTGTGTGATGATGCATGAAGATGTTCTCAATTGCATGAGAGAATAATGGGCATCTGTGCGTGAGTGTTTTTCTGTGTTTGGTATGTTCAGCTATAACAATGAAAAAGGTGCGTGTGTGTGTGTGTGTGTGTGTGTGTGTTGTGTTGTATGTGATATCCAAAGATGGCTGAAATAAAGTGTGTGTTATTATGGAGTAACCCCCTCACCTCCCAGGGGTCTCAGCTGGTTCCCGTTCTGTCTGTTTTTGGGAGCTGCCGGGCTCCCGTTGACCTCGGGTCGGCTCAGTTTGCCGGGCGGGGGTCCGCTGGAGGCCGGGCTGTCCCCTCGCTCCTCGGGGCTGACGCTGTCCCGCAGGCCGGGGCTCTCTGCACCCCCGCGCTGACCCATCACCCGCTGATCCATCCCACAATGATCCATCCCCCTGAAGACCGCAGGATGGGAAGCCAGCATGGAGGGAGAGGCTGGGAGGGAACACGAGCAGACGCTTTAGGGCTTAAGAAGAAAACACTGATCACAAGTGAAGACACGATACGATGATACGAATGTCCAGCTCCATGTGACATCAACATACAGATACATGAACAACAACAGCGTGCATTCGATAGATGGGTTTGAAGATATTTGAAGATGCATTGTGTCATGTAGAAAGAGGATGGGGCAGATAAGAGTTTACACAAGGATCAAATTATACAGTATAAATAAAAGTAACAATGGGAGCTGAAAACCATTCGAACTAACCATTAAAAAGGCTTTCCCGTCTACGCCTTCATCCACAAACCAGAGCAGTATTCACCGTGCTGCTTTTCTTCTGTATTATTTGACTTTAATTATACTTTTTCTATGTTTACATAAGAATGAAACCGGTCACATGTTAGGCGGCACTTAACCCAGTTTCTATTCTGTCACAATGTCACTAGGGGATAAAACCGCTTCTGATAACCGTTTTGATCCCAATAGAAGCATCAATGAGAAAGAAACCCAACGACCACCATCTCGAGTTAGAAGTGGGTACGAATGATGTAGATATTTGAGCAGTGACTCCTTCCCAGCGGAAAACCGAAGTAAAACAAGCAGTCTGAGTTGTCCGTGCACCTACACACACTGTATATGGAGTGTATCGTCTTTCATGGAGCGCTTCGTCAACGACTGGTCGCTTTGTTCACTTCCTCCTTTGTTGATCACACACAAAAGAGGCGGGACGACCACAATTCATCTGGGACCAATCACAGGTCAGCAAGTGGCGCTCGCTCAGACTAAATACAGACGAGTGGATGATATGTGTTTAGACACATCGGTGTAAACGATGTGTTTTAATGAGAGATGTGAAGGGAGAGAGCACAGTGCACCGGGTTTACAGCAGAAAGGGACACCGAAACGCACGTGGTGTGAATGTCAATTGTGAAGATGCATTCGTTGTTTTTAAGAAAAGCCTTCATCAATGTGTGTTGTATGAGATACAAGTAATTCAATAATATATATATCCTTTATTTATTTATTGACCTGGCCAAGAGGGGCAGCATGAACGAAGTTACAACAGATAAGGCAGGCAGACAAATACAGCTGTAAAACACAAATAAAATGGCACGTTAGCCAGTCAATATGCGAAGTAAAGCAAGCTATTACAAATAATTAAAAAACTGGCAACATTTAAAACGATTTCAGGATATACGAGCACTCGCATCGACCACTGGTGTCGTGTCCTCTGTCCTTTAAGACCTGAATTCCCCCACAGTGATTTCATCTGAGAGTTTCAGCTCCTTCGGCACCTTGTTCCAAGCTGTGGGGGCCGCATGTTTGAAAGCTGTTTTACCCAGGTGTGCTCTCACTGGAGGACCCAGCATAATGTCACTTTTACACGGTCAGATCAAATCAAAGTTTTATTTATATCGCACGTTTTTAAAACGATTTTTGGTCGAGCCAAAGTGCTGTACATATAATAATGACCTTACAGCAAGGACACGATACAGTACATACAACAGCACAGTTTGAGCAGAATATCAGTGTGAGAAGACGAGACCTTCACATCGTACAAGGAAACACTTCCGGAGAAAAAACCCCCCAGTTTAAAGGGGAACATGGGATGTACGTGGTGTCAGTATCCTGCATCATGATGATTTAAAACGAGATCATTTCACCTTTTTTGGCTGTATAATGTATATAATATAAGGTCATGCAATTCAGAAGACATCACTTCATAACAGAAATATATCTACTGTCTTTAAGCAGTTAGTTATTGGGCACTTATTCCAACTAAATGTGTTGTCTCGACTAAACTCTATTCTTCAATACTTGTTGGGAGAATTTCTGGAAAATTGAAAACAAAGCTGCCTGATTGGGTTTAGTGAAACAGCATGGCTTGAGATGAAAACACATGTTTGTTGTATCCGTCACAACTTTCCAGAAGAATATATATCAATTTCATCTCCGTGTGTATTATTGAGGGTGTGATTAGCCTAGCTTAGCACAAAGTGACCATCGTCTGGTACGTACACAATCCCTTCCTGTTCCCACGGAAATCGGCTAACTGGCAAATCAAAATGAGACGAACAACAAGTAAACAACTCACAGGTCTTACCGACAGTGCAGCCACTTCAACCCGTGCTACACTTTCCATATGTTATGACAAAGAACAATTAAAACGTTACAAATTGGTGTCGATTATTAACAAGATAAGACTTCCATTTCAAGTTCGGTGGTCAGCAAATTAAATATCATCCCCTTATAACCAGGCGGCCTTTAAGGTGTCCAATATCTTTCTACAATTAAAAAGCAGGTTAATCAGATTGCAGACCTCCGTGCTGCTGATCTCAGATCCCACGATGCCTCGGCTAATTTAACCATTAATCCCTTCATCGTTAGATGAGAAGACGGTTGAGCTTTTCGCAGGCCACTAAAACCAGAAAACCGTTGGAAATGTCACCAAAAATCTCTCTCACTCGAGGAGGAAAATAACTAAGGCTTTATTCATTTGTAATTTAACTCGAAATGAAATGCTCCGTGTTCAGACACCTCAAGCGACTGAAACGCAAAAATGAATGAAAATGAAATTGCGTGCACTTTTTTCCTCTCATTCGTTCGCTCTGCTTTTAATCAACACATTTTATATTTGGGGCAATTAATGATAATCACCGTCTTCCCTTCGACATATGTTCTCCTCTAACAAGTTTAAGTCATTCATGAGGAGACATTAAATGTGAAAACACACTCAAAAAGTAAAAATATGTTGAAATTCAGTTTTTCTCCATCTTCTGCGCATTGGATTGTATTTTGATCAGTAGTTCTTCTTGCGTCAGAAAAGGCTGCTTTTAGCCTCTTAAATATGAATATTTCTGTTCATTCATATAAAAGTGATCCAACTTACAAAACAAGACATTTAAAGACATCCCTTCGGACTTTGAGAAACCAGGATGGACATTTTCTAGACCAAACAATTACTGGGAGAATCTAAAAATAGTCTGCAGATTAATTAATTAAGATATTAAATCAATACAGTATATATAATTACATCTTAGATCCACATTTAAGCACACTATCTGCATGGCTGTGACGCCTACATAATTAATACATACATCTTTTTAAATATGTTCAGGGCTTGAATATATTACGTCTGTTAAATTGAGTGATTCATTTCTGTTTTTATCGCCTTTTCCGTTTCAAACAATGTCATTTTTCATGATGACTTCTGACTCCACACTTAAATCTGAGCCTTTTGGATCAACACTTAAAATTAAAGCGTATTTATGTCGACGCCAAACACAAAAAAGCCATTTCCTATGATATATAAACACTTATATATAACGAAGGCAGCGTGTCTTTCTCTCCCAGATTCTCACACATGAACCACTTCAAGCGACACGTTCAGAGGCCGCGCCGCCAAGAGACCACACACTCCCTACACACACTTTACAGGCACACATGGAGGCCAAATGTACACACACACAGTCGGTAGCCTCCGACTGTCACACAGAACCCTCTTTTCAGGGTCTAATTAAGGGGGGGGGTCTCCTGAGTGTCCTTAAGAGAGCTTCGAGGGAATTTAACTACATTTGAGGTGTTCACCGTAATTAAATTAACTGTGAAGTGGGGACATAAGTGGAGTCTGATGACACCCAAGAGGGTCCGCAGGGTCCTCGAGGAGGTTATGACGAAGTGATCGGGGTCTGGTGACACATAAAAGTTTGTGAGAAGGGTCAAAATGATCCTGTGAGAGGGGCTTCAGGGGATTCAAGGACATCGTGCGAGCTTCTTCGTCGACAGAGAGAAGTACAAACCCTTATTTGTCAAACAAGGGTTTTATGAGGAGGACACATCATTCCTCATGTGTTAGATCTCAAGGATAAACACAATATGGGAATAACAATGGCTGTAAACAAAACGTTTGTTTGTTTACAACGAGCAGCTTTAAAGCGTCTTAGCGAGCTACGCCATGAAACTCCACTTAGGCGCCGACTTAATGACTTCGTAGGTCAAATCTTAACAGCTGATTGCAGGCATGGATGCAAAACAATCACCGAAGACTAAATAAATCAAAATATAAATGTTACTTTACGACAGAGGACTATCTAAATAAATGTGTTTACTATCATACTTTCGTTAGTTTTTTATTTGTACTGCTTGTTTACAATAAAACAACAACATCTGAGTCAACACTAGATGACACTGTGGGAATAAACGCATTTACTGTCAGTATCACAATACTTTTTATAGTGTACTACAACTGCATCGTGCCAGAACCTAAAATAAACCATGTCCTATAGGCTATCTCAAAAGCAATGCTTAGTCAGATTGTGTTCCTTAAATACTCACGTTATATTAATTACCATAAAACGGCTTAATTGATAGTTTGTTTAAACACAAATACAGACCCTACTCGATGTACGCCATTCATACAACACCCAAATAATAATGCATTCATTCTTTATTACCCATTATCAAAAGATATACACATTGTATGAATCTTTTTGATATTCTGTTAAATTACTTACTTAATTGTGTCAACTTTTAGAAGTAGCATTAGCAGCATTAGGAGATGTCACCAGCAGGACAACACACAGCTGCAGATAATAATAATAATAATAATAATAATAATAATAATAAACATTAATATTAATAATAATAACAACAATGCTCCGTTTGGATCAGCTGTGCCAAATGAACCGCTATTGACGAGATATGCTAATGAGCAGGGATTACAACGGCGGTGACACAATTAGCCGCGTTGTTAGACGGAATAAAGATAGCATTGTTCGGCTTTATTAATATTATTAGCAGCAGCAGCGTTTCATCTATGACCCCAAGAGGTGGGAGAAGTACTCATAGCTTGCACTTAAGTAAAAGTAGAAGTGTGGGAATAGTCAAAGAGAGTACTAGTCGAAGTACAAAGTAGCATAACATTGAAATACTCAAATAAAGTGCAAGTGAAAAATGTGATTAATAAAAAACTCTGGGTAAAATAAAATTGAGAAATGTAGATTTACTTAAATACCCAATATAAGAAGTGTAACACATTATGCAACCGCTTGTGAAGGATTTTAACAATCTTTAAGTGCACTTCTTAAGTGACAGCTCTATACACATTCTTATGAAGTTAAAGTATGTTTTATGATGATTGCTTTTCTTAAACATTCTGGACCTACTTTACATATATAAGACCAGTTAAGTAGCATTAGATTATCTGAGTGTTAAAACAAAGCATGACATTTCCTTACGTTCACATAAATCGTGTATCTTCAGGCGTTATTTTGTTGTTTTTACAATGTATTGTTTCTGTAGTTTTCACAAGACCTTCTTAAGTACGTACGAGATGTTCACTCACTTTTTAAGAAGTCACTGTGCTTGCTGGGGAATAAACTCCATCCATTGGTGAAGACGAGGGAATCCAGCCTGAGAGAATATCACTTTTCCAACGTATCCCCCTTTTTGTTTATTCGGCAAAACACCGGCAGAAGGAGCGAGGAGGAATAACGACGAGGAGTGGTGAGGACACGCTGCTGCTGCTGCTGCTGCTGCTGCTGCTGAGGAGGAGTGAAGAGCAGGAGAATCACACATGTAGAGGAAAGGAGGAGGGAGGAGGGAGGAGACATGGTTTGGGAGGGAAACCCAAACACAGATTGACATACGTGAAAACAAATTATATGTTCTTCAAACAATAATCAGTGACATTCGAGCGGGGTCAAACCCATTAAAATACAAATTAGACATTTGCAGCAAGTGAGATAAAAAAAGCTTGATTGTATAAAAGCGAACACTTCGTGAATAATGGGATATCCGGATTTAGAAAGGATGAAGAATTCCCCAGATGTCGTGATGGCAGGGAACGAGAGAAAATGTATGTTAATCGTTGTAGACATGTCACGTTAACGATAGGTGCCCATTATCATTAACATTATGTGTTTTCGTAACAGAGGCAGACCACCTTGTTTTCACAAATACCCTGCACACTAAGAAAGGGAGTGTCATTGAACTATTTTGGATTTGAAAAACGTGCCATTTTTAAGAACAATTAAATAAAAAAAGTGTTTTGTCTTTGCTTTTTAATAACAAATTAAAAGAAGTGTCACTAACGCCTTAATATATCGAAGTAAAGCCTTGTTTTTTTACAATATTAATATATTTTAACAACTTTAATTCCAACTCAGAGATGTGAGTTATTTCCTCTTTGAATTGTGATTTTAATGAATTAATTAACTCTTTAACGAAACCAGGAGAGAAAAGGCACTTTCGGGTTGAGTCGGACTCTGAAGGTAACTTATCTCACATCGCTGCAGTGACTGTGCGGCTGCATTATGCATTTTAAACTCTGCGTATGAGCAATACAATTTAATACAAAACATTGTTAAAGAAAAGTGTGTGTTCTACCCTGAGCATCTCCCATGTCCCGTCCGTCCCTCTCTCAAATGTTTGTTAGTGTCTCTGTCCAAATGGCAGTTCGGTGGTCAGCGCTGCGTGATTTATTCTAGATGGAAGAATAGTCACCTATCATTACTCCTCAGCCTGTCTGCCTTCCTGTCGCTCCTCCTCTGTGGTCTGTGAGTGTGTGTGTGTGTGTGTGTGTGTGTGTGTGTGTGTGTCGGTGTGTGTGTGTGTGTGTGTGTGTGTGTGTGTGTGTGTGGGTGAGTCTGCAAACACTTGCCTGTCCTACATCATCTTAAATATCTCTGACAGCTCACCACAAGTCGCTCACCATGAGCAAGTAGTGTGTGTGTGTGTGTGTGTGTGTGTGTGTGTGTGATGGTATGCGTGGCAATTAAAGAGTGCTTTCACAAGGCTCCAATGAAAACAAGCCAGCTCTTATTACCCGTAACAACAAATATTGATGTTGTGTGTATTTTGGAGCTCTAAATGTAATACTGATGTTTTTAAACAGCACACGGTGTCTCGTGGTGCGCGCTGGTGATCAAAAGCTGTACAAAAGAAAGGGAAATTATTATTTTATACACAAAACAGACTGTGTTTGGAGATATAAATGTTTAAAATAGCCACATTTGGGGGATAAATTATATATACGAGTCTTTTTATTGGGATTACATGTTTTATTATTTAAGTGAAACTCGGGTTTAGTTTCATTGTGCAATACATTTATCAGACCAATCGCATTAAAATTGCTGTACTGGATTATTTCTAACAATCAATGTATTCATCTGCTTGTTTTTCCAGATGTATCCATGAAAGAAAAGCCTAAAGAAATACCATATACCGTATTTTTTTATTGATGCAGCAACACCTCAATTAAATTAGACGTATTAGCGCGAGTTGCCTTTTCACTGAGGAAATGCTGCTCTCTTGTGGCGTCTCTTGGAATGACATGTAGGTAAATGCCAAATGCTTAAAACATATTTTCTCAGCTGATTCATATTACAATTATTTAGCAATTTAATTAAGTGACACTTATAGTAACACCCTGAAACTGGTCACCCTTTATAAAGTGTAAACTTGGAGTGATTTTCTGTCTTGCATGTATTTTAATGTTGTTGCCTCGTGTCAGTAGGGGCTTGGACTGTGAGCCGTAAGGTCGCCGGTTCAAGTCCCCGACCAGACCTAAATATGGAGTGTGGACTGCTACTTGGAGAGGTCCCAGATCACCTCCTGCCCTGCCGTGGTGCCCTTGAGCAAAGCACCGAGAACAGATCCGTGCAGAAAGCAGAGCAGTGTGTAATATATATCACTCAGTATAACAGGCCTACTCTCTCTGTGTGTGTGTGTGTGTGTGTGTGTGTGTGTAGATGCGGCAGACAGACGGGTCTCAGTTGGTTTGGTGTCCTCTGCTTACTTTTAATACTTTGTAAATAAAACTTTTGGTCCGTAATTTCATTTCCTTATTGTAGCGACCAGAGAGGGGGGGGGGATATATCCAGTCTCTGATAGTGTTACGTTATTATGCTGAGAGTGCTCTAATACTTGTATACTTCTATATATAAATATGTGTGTGTGTGTGTGTGTGTGTGTGTGTGTCTGCATCTGTAGCCTGCTATTGTCTTATTATACCGCACTGTGAATGAATCAAAGTAAATATATAAGTCATCATGAACACATCTGTCCCGTCAGACAGAGGGCTGCTGTGCCTCCTGTCATCATTAATGGACGTCTCTTTAAAATGACCGCTCAGAGGAGAGGAGTTCTCATTTCTCTAACCACCTGCTGCTTCCCCTCCTCTCTCATCGGTTCCCCTCCTCGACTCCTCCGCTCGCATCTCCTGTGGGCGGATGCATCCTAATTTATTTATTTTTTAAATGGGAATTAATGGGAAATAAAATGTGAAGCTACACCGACATCTAGTGGCCATTACCCGAACTGCAGCGTGAGATTCATTACCTGTTCAGTTCTCTTAGTGCAAGAGAAAGACCGTTCTCTCAGTCTTTTTTAATAGTTTTTTTGGGTATTTTTAAAACTGATATTCATATATTTATATTTTATTAAGATTCTTTTATATCTTTTTTATGATTCTGATTCTAAAAATGGAGCAAAATAATGTCACAATATTTCGCCCAAGGATCAATTTTTGTTTCTGAGTTATGTTCAGCAAAAGGCACTTAAAAAAACATTAATGCTATTTAATTTGTTTTATAGGTGGGTTTAGGAAGCTATTTTTGACAAAGGTCAAGTTATTATTTGTTTTTTAAAGATTCTGATTTCTAGGAAACTTATGAGAAATAGAAGTCTTAAAAACCACATTTAAAACTCAACGACTTGTTATAAGTGTTATTCTTGCCGTGATATTAGTTTAAACCTACCCTGACACTGCACTTGGATCCATTGTTGTTGTATTTCTTTACTCCTCCACCACACATCCGCCTGTCAGTATTCCCTTTCCATCCACATCTCTCCAAACCCTTCCTCCTCCTCCTCTTCCTCTTCCTCCTCCTCCTCCTCTTCCTCGCAAACGGAGATCCTCAGAAGCTCCAGCTCTACGTCAAATCAGACTTCTCCGGTCGTGTGTTCGAGGCGACGGAGGATTGTCCCTCGTTGCTGGCGCACTTCCACTGGAGGGAGGTTCACTCCTGCAGGGTTTTCTACGAACACGCAAACTTCAAAGGTCGCCAGTATCCGCTGGGAAAAGGCGAGTATGGAAAGTCTGTGGACTGGGAAGCCGTTTGTCCCACGGTGCAGACTTTCAGGAGTCTCCTTTAATTCCCCTCATTCAAGATTCAACAGCAGCTACAATAAAACTAACAACGAGCATGTACTGCGTCATCACTTTGTGTGAATGACATATACTGGACATAAGGGACAGTGAGGCCTCCAGTTTTCCATCAACGGTGAACAAAAACTACCGGAAACGGTGAAAAATGACTACTTAACATGAATTGAACTGAAGTCCTCGGAAATGTGTTAGTAGTAATGCTAGAGTTGAGAATTAACAGCAAAGGAGCTATTTGGTCTGGCAGTGTGAATGGAATATACTGGACATAAGGGCTTGAGTCTGGCCTCCAAAGTAGTCCAGTTTTCCATCGATGGAGGACAAAAACTATGAAAAATGACTCCTAATTATATACATCTAAACCAGGGTGTCAAATTTCATCGCGGGCCACATTAGAATTATGGTTGCACTCAAAGGGCCGGTGGTAACTTCAAGACTATATAAATATACAGATAAATATATATAAAATAATGTATTATTTTACAATATTTCCTCTGCGTCTGAAAGCAGAAGTCTAGGGCAAATAATTGCAAGTCTCTTCAGTGCGCATCTCACAAAATGAGATGCATTGTGGGACATGTAGTTTATGGGCAACGTGCTCCTGTAAAGCGGCACGTAACCTTATAATAAACTGATTATATTCTTTGCAAGCTCTTGTGGGCCACATCAAACGAAGTGGCGGGCCGGATTTGGCCCCCGGGCCTTGAGTTTGACACCCCTGATCTAAGCTGACGTCCTTGGAAAGGCGCTACATCTTGTTCTGGTCTTATCCTCCTTTCTATATCTGAGGTAGGGCTGCTCGATTATGGCAAAAATCATAATCTCGATTATTTGGGTCAATAATTGTAATTGCGATTATTCATTGACTTTGAAAACATCCATTTATTGGAGAAAGAAAATGTGAACAGTATGTTTTTAACAGTTGAGTACCCTGAACTTTAAGTTTAACTCACCTGAAAGACCAACAAGAAAAAATTATTTAAAAATATATATTACGATTACGTTGTTTTCGTAATCGTTGCAAGCCATAATCATAATTAAAATACGATTAATTGAGCAGCCCTAATTTGTGGGATGGTTTCAAGGTTTGAGAAATTGGGCTCATAATTAACGTGTTGAATAAATCAAAACTGTAAAACAAACTATTTTATTATCAGATCTGCAAACAGCCGGTCGTATTTACATCTTAACTCCCGTGCCGAAATGTTTGTCATGCAGTGAGTTGGGTGCAGCATGCGGGGTTTAGATCGGCCGTCTTCTTCACAGCGACGGTCGTCCTTCGTTGATGAAGCTGAGCTGGGAATAACATCTGGATATGAGCTGGGACTCTGGGAGAATCAGCTCACTCTCAGGCGCTGATAAGTCCACCAAGAGGGGGGTGATGGATGAAAAAAGGGAAGGAATGGAGGAAGAAGAAGGAGGCGGTAAGACCGTGTGTTCATGAGGAGATCTGGTGAGTGATGGGGGAGCTGAAAGAGGATGAGGAGGAGTGATGGGAGGACTTTGGAGAGGATCAAAATCTTCTTTTAACACCGAATTCATGCTGGAATCAGGTACCGGGATGCAGGAGGGAGTGTGACGGTGATTGTCCACAGGTGCATGCTGGGTAGGTGGAGTCACGGCGCAGCGCATCAGCAGCATGGAGGGGTTGTGGAAGAGAGGTTTGAGGAGACGAGTCATTTCCTGCAGCTCCTGACTGACGGACGTCACCTGCCCGGAGAGGACGCTCATCTGGAGAGAAGATGGAGAACTTTAGTGTCGATTGTGGAGGAAATTCTTAAGAGAAACTGATAAATGGTTCATGGACAAAGTTTGTCTTTTGTTATATTTAATAAAGTAATAAAGAAAGTCGATCCCAAATGTAGGAACAGAGCTATCCTCAGAGGACCGAGAAGTTCTCACAGCTTTCAGTCACACTATAGATTAGGGTTGCCAGAAACTGACTCACTGGCATCCCTACTATAGATACCCTTAAATTCTCTTAGGCATCATCTAAACATCAAACCATAAAACCCCCGAGTCCTAAACCATTTGTAAATCCACACTTCCTCCTGAAATGTAAACCCTTAACACATACACTGTTAAACACATACAAGACTAAACACACCATTAAACCCTGTAAAAGGCAATGTGTTTTAAATGATTATATGATCATTTGACACGACATCAATCTTTCAGTTTGTGTGTACAGACAGAGATCGAAATACCGTTTCCTACAATTCCGAATACAAAATAAAATATCGATTATCGAGGATTCCAAAAAAAGTAGGACTTTAACGCTTCTTCTCCAAGTGTATGAGTGTGGGAGTTAGTTTATTCAATAAT
This sequence comes from Champsocephalus esox, assembly GCA_036324585.1. Classification (NCBI taxonomy): domain Eukaryota; kingdom Metazoa; phylum Chordata; class Actinopteri; order Perciformes; family Channichthyidae; genus Champsocephalus; species Champsocephalus esox. The sequence goes on from CM070499.1 coordinate 4,330,141, forward strand.
TATCGAATAAAGTCAATACAATTATTTTAAATACACTTTGTTCTTACCTCATGTTTTAGCTTAGCGATTGTCTGCATGGTGTCAGCCTCTTCATGGGGACCTGGGGACAGATGAGGAAAGACACACATGCAGAAACATGAGGATAAGGATTGATGTGTGTGTGTGTGTGTGTGTGTGTGTGTGTGTGTGTGTGTGTGTGTGTGTGTGTGTTAACCTGAGTCAGGGCTGGTTAGTAAACTCTGAGGTGATCTAGGAGAGTAATCGAACATCTGTGCTGATCCACTTTGGTTTTCTGTCTCGATCCCGTACACAAACCTGAGGACGGAGAGCAAGAGAGAGTCGATTCATTTCACACAAATCAATACGTAAGGAAGAAGCGTGTTTCCATCTCTTGTGCTCTTAAATTATTCACGAACTGGACATGGTTTCATCTCCAAAGCAACAACACTTTTACTCCCTGAATACCACAGTGGATATTGATAGTGAATAAACAAACAACCGGTCAATAAATCACCGTCTCTTATTATTATTTAGTATCTTTTTGTTGTCCTGTTAGGATGCATTCACACCTGACAGTCGCTTCGCTGGTGGCACCAGACCAGCTTGTTACATTGTTACATTTTCCAGAAGGTTCGGTTTGCGTTCACACGGGCTAAACCCAATCGGACTATAACCTTTAAACGCAAGTCATGTGCTCGGAAATGCTGTTCACCCATTGGTCAGACGTTAAGGGGGCAATTTCTACCAGAGCCTCCGCCATGGAGCATCGGCAGGTTATTCTCATGCTGCTGTTTATCTGGAGATCAACAGCAACGGTGCATATGATTATATAAACAGACAACGTGCGATACAAAACATTATAACTAGGGCTGTCAAGTTAACGCGTTAATAACGCGTTAAAACGCGTTAACGCGAAACAAAATTAACGCCACTAATTATTTTAACGCGATTAACGCATGTGTATTTTTTGTCCTCGGCCGCCCCGTAGCTTCAGAGCGCATCGAGTTTAAAATACCATCTACAAGCTGATGCTGCTGACAGCCCCGCTCCTGCCGCCCGCTTGCAGCAGACCACACTCCCACGCTCACCGGCAGGCACCGACTGGCCATCGGGAGGACCGGGGGGGTGTGTGTGTGTGTGTATGTGTGGCGCGAGCGAGAACGCGCACACCTTACGTGTTGTTGTTGTTAGCATCTGGTGCTAGCTAGCTGCGTTAACGAATATAAGGAGCTGTTTAAATGAAAACAGAGGAGCGACATTTCGCCACAACTGCGCCGAGCACTTGACTTGATGCAGGAAGCAGACAGCGGGACGTTGTAGGAGAAGTCAGCACACTCAGCACGGATAGTGCAACATGATTGCAGCGTCCAGGCAGCTCTCGTTCGAGCATATGCCTTGAGTTGCACATAGCTCCAACGATCAATCAATCAATCAATGTTTATTTATACAGCCCAATATCACAAATGTTACATTTGTCTCAGTGGACTTCACAGTGTGTACAGAATATCAGTATGACAATACGACACCCTCTGTCCTTAGACCCTCTGTCCTTAGACCCTCACATCGTACAAGGAAACACTTCCGGAGAAAACCCAGTTTAAAGGGAAAAATGGGAGAAACCTCAGGGAGAGCAGCAGAGGAGGGATCCCTCTCCCAGGACGGACAGACGTGCAATAGATGCCGTGTGTAAATTGAAAAGATAATACATTTGCAACATAGGTAGTCCAAATGTTTGGAAATGCATGTGTGTATAATAGGAAGATGAATCCACGAGGATATCCATCCAGGACCGATGATCCAGGACCACAGCCACGACTCAAGATCCAGGGCTCGCGATCCAGGACTCAGGACCGCAGGATCATCCATGTCTCCGGATCCCAGCGTATATAGACACCCAAAAAGAAAGACATTTGGGGAAGCTGGGTTCAACGATCCATCACACACACATGCACGCGCACGCACACACACACCAACGTCTCATACAGTATGCATCTACTGTGATAATTGCATGTTTTTCCAAATGCATCACTCGTGTATTTCACTTTCTGTCAGCATCGTTTTGCTGATGCCCTTTCAGTGGCACGTGCTGCTCACAATTTGACGGAAATCGCAGCAGTCGCTTCTCTCCGCTCGGGTACCTTGAGGCAAAACGCTGCTAAAATGAAACCTCTGTGATCTAAAAATACCGGTCGGGCTCGTGCGCCTATCACAGATCGAGAAGACATCAAATAAAATCAAACACACACACACACACACACACACACACACACACACACACACACACACACACACACTTTGTATTGTATGAGAGGTTCCAGGTTGAATTGAGGCGAATATTTGTAATGTTCAGAGGTTGTTGTGTTTAATATTCATGAGAATATTTGTCATTGTTCAAATGATAATAAACATTAGCATATTTGTCCACTCATATGTTGACAAGAGTATTAAAAACTTGAAAAATATTCCTCTAAGGTACATTTAGAACAGATAAAAAATGTGCGATTAATTTGCGATTAACTATTTTAATCGACTGACAGCCCTACAATTAACATATATTTTTAGCATTTTTGAAAGCTACTTAAGCCTTAATAATATTAAATATAATATTCAACAGTAATATTATCAATAAACATATTTATATTCATATATATAAACAACAATATTTGCTACATCCGTGCTCTCGTCCAGCTGCAGAGCGAAATATCCACTCGCTCTCACTTGCTCCAAAAGCTGAGCAGATACTCAGTGTCACGCTCAGCAGCGGCAGCTCGATTCTGATTGGCTTGAAGGGCGGTCGTGAGATTTAAAAACAATAAAATAAAATATTAAAAGATTGGCATCAAAGGAGGACACATAGATTGATAGAAATGCAGTTATTAATAAAATGTAACTTTAAAAAAAAAGCCCATCCCTGGCGGCCCCCCCGGGGGGTCGGGACCCCACTTTGACAAACACTGGTTTAGTTCACTTCAGAGGTCTCGGACACCGACCCAAACAAACCGCACCAAGCGGCTAAACGCACCAGGGTTCGATTCAACCGGACTATAAAAGGCTGGTGTGAATGCGCCCTTAGTCTCTACAACGCTCTCTCACATATTGGCTACATGGTCTGTTGTGGTTTAATATAATGTACGCCTACAAGTGAAGATCAACTCTGTATGGCTTGTCTCTTTGTGAACACACAACGATGAACAATAAGACGATCTGCCCCTTTGTGGGATAAACATGCACGTGCAGGTAGACAACTTCCATCACAACAAAATCACAGCCTCCTCACCGGGGGCTGAAGTTTGATGGCGACGGGACGTTGTAGCTCACGATGGGGATCTGAAGGCTGGTGGGCCGGTCTCCCACCGCTCTGAAGGTCCTTGAAGGCATCATGGGGGATCTGAGAGGGGAGCGCATGGGGGAGGGAAGAGGGGAGCGCAGACCTCGACCCAGCCTGCCCAGAGGAGGCACCCTGGGGAGAGGGGAGCGCTCACCTTCAGACCCAGACCCCTCCTCGTCCTCTTTGATGGAGGAAAGCTTCTTCAGGATCCCCCCGTTACTCTCACAGCGTGCCTGGAAGACAGAAAGGTCATGATTTGGGTTAAAAACTGAAACAAAGTGTAGTTTTCTGCTTATAGTACTGTAAAGTTATTGTAATAAGCACTCGTAAATACTAAGATTTCTTTATAACAATCCTAGAAAGCATCTGATTTAGCATTATGATATGTAAGCGCCATCATACTTCATAATCATAATCCCACTTATCACAAAGATGGGTGGAATTGGAGTTGTTTTTGCAGGTTTTGCACTTTGAGGATACTACATGCTGCACACTTCGTAATTAGTGTGTAATATTGAGTACGACACACCATGAGAATTAATAGGTCGGGATGTTATGTCCCTATTTGACCAGATGGAGGAGCTGCTGAGTCATTGAAAGCATCACTGATGGTAAACTGCTGTAATCCATTCAGTTTGCTCCGAATTCATTCAAAACAAAAGCAGGCATTCACTCTCATTTATATCCCGTCACAATACAATTCCTTCATGTATTCACTCGTAGCGGGTGGAAGGTTATTGGAGTTATATTTCCTGCATCTACTGTCAATTAAAGCAGATTTATCTTCAGGCAAACAATGATTTCCCTCCTTTCCCCTTCGCTCTGCTTTATTTGATGTCTTCTCGATCTGTGATAGGCGCATGAGCCCGACCGGTATTTTTAGATCACAGAGGTTTCATTTTAGCAGCGTTTTGCCTCAAGGTACCCGAGCGGAGAGAAGCGACTGCTGCGATGTCTGTCAAATTGTGAGCGGCACGTGCCACTGAAAGGGCATCAGCAAAATGATGCTGACAGAAAGTGAAATACACGAGTGATGCATTTGGAAAAACATGCTAAACGTGTGTGTGTGTGTGTGTGTGTGTGTGTGTGCACACGATGATGTCGGCCACGTCCTTCCCCCCGAAGCTTTCTTTAATCTCGACATTTTCCCGACTCGTCTCCATCTGGTTGTCGTTCTATTTTTATCCAGCGAGGGATGACCCACCTCTCCTCACCGCTCTGACAGCGCTATTTTTAGCCCCAAAGTGTAACTAATGTGTGAGTGCATACTGGAGCAGACACAAAGTGAAGGTTCATTTGCATACCAAGGTACATTTCAGTACTAGTTTCACAGAGCGTCTGCTAGAACATTTCCTTGCAGCTCTTACACAGGGGAATTGAAGTTTAGCTACAAATGACCAACATAGTTTTACTTTCTGTTATTATAACGACAGTGGTGCTTTCAGGTTCCCATTGGATATTCCTTTTTCCCACTTCAGTGTGTTCATGAGCTTTAAGTCATGATAGGAGGCGGGTGACTTTTTTTTCTGGGTGTTCAACTGTCGGTTGAACAGCGGTCAATACAAATTCTGAAGTTTTTGCCAATCCGATCAGAAATGTAAGAAAACTGAAGATTTTTGGATCTTCAAAGAGCCCGATTCCAACGGCCAGACAGGCAAACAATTACATTAAGCTATTAGAAATCGACGATCGGGCTCGATATCTGGTTAAATATAGCAGTAGGCTATCGATTTTCATAGATGAGAGTAACATCTACGTGACTTTACGGCCCCGCCCACTTTTGGGGGAAACATCGCTGTTACGTCCCCAGCTGACCCAGAAAGCGACGCAGATTCTGGTCCAGGCTCTCGTCACCTCACGCCTAGACTACTGCAGCTCCCTCCTGGCTGGTCTACCTGCATGTGCCATCCGACCTCTGCAGCTCATCCAGAATGCAGCGGCTCGCCTGGTCTTCAACCTTCCAACATTTTCCCACACCACTCCGCTCCTCCGCTCCCTCCACTGGCTTCCGGTAACTGCTAGAATCCACTTCAAGACACTGGTACTTGTGTACCATGCTGCGAATGGATCTGGCCCTTCCTACATCCAGGACATGGTTCAACCGTACACCCCAGCACGTGCTCTACGCTCTGCATCAGCCAAACGACTCGCTGCACCCTCGCTGCGAGGGGGACCCAAGTTCCCATCAGCAGAAACACGTGGGTTTGCTATCCTGGCCCCAAGATGGTGGAATGAGCTCCCATTGAAATCAGGACAGCAGAAAGCTCACACACCTTCCGGCGCAGACTGAAAACTCATCTCTTTCGACTCCACCTCGAGGATAGAACTATGAACAAAGCACTTATATACTAACAAAGGGCTGGCTTATCTAAAGCCAGTTGAGTAGCACTTGAAATGTTTGGCTCTATGAAACCTGATGTACTTTATGATTCTGTGTTCTTCAAGGTTGTGTCTTCCTGGTCGAATGTACTTATTGTAAGTCGCTTTGGATAAAAGCGTCAGCTAAATGCAATGTAATGACATTTGAACGGCGATCGAGCCTGAAGCCACAGAGCTCTTCTTTTACTGTCCTCTCTTCTTAGAGGAAGTCCAGAAACACTGAACTCTGGATTATTTTTAATGTTTGAGGTGCAATAAACGACAGAGCAGCTTTTTGGCATGTTAAAACTATTATGTTCCGCCTCGCTCATGAGAGTAACAGCTGGAGAAATTACAGCCTCGCCTACTGATTTTAATTTAACCATCTATCAAAATCGATTTTCGATTACCAATGATCGAATGTAATTGTTTGCCTGACTGGCCATCGTAATCGAGCTCTTTGAAGATCTAAAAATCCACGGTTTTCAAAAAAATGTGATCGGATTGGCAAAAGCTTCAGAATTTGTATCGACCGCCGTTCAGATGACATCGTTGTTTTCCCCCAAAAGTGGGCGGGGCCGTCATTTTGTGACGTCGGTGTCACTCATCTATAGCCCTTTCTTGCATCGTTAATATATAATGTGTGTATCCAGCCCATAACTAACCTCCTGCCTACGGCCTATGCTACAAACTGGACCGTTACAGTTAAGAGCAGGGGTGTCAAACTCAATTTCATCGCGGGCCACATTCGCATAAAGGTTGCACTCAAAGGGTCGGTTGTAACTATATAAAATAAATATATAATATATATATAAAATAATGTATTATATTACATTATTGCCTCTGAATTGGAATATTATCAGACAGGATAATAACTTAGTAATTAACTACGTCTGAAAGCAGAAGTACAGGGCAAATAATTGCAAGTCTCTTCAGTGCGCATGTCACAAAACGAGATGCATTGTGGGACATGTAGTTTATGGGCATATTATAAACGTATTATATTATTTGCAAGCTCTTGCAGGGCCACATAAAATGAAGTCGCGGGCCGGATTTGGCCCCCGGGCCTTGAGTTTGAGACCCCTGGTTAAGAGGCAGTTGATTGACAGCGGTGCTAAAATAACGGCTGCAAACATTCTGCTTTATTCCATCCTCAAATAAAACTGCGTCATTTCATCTGCTCCCTTTCCTTCACTCCTTTTATGGAGATAAGCTGTTTATCATCTAGCATTGAGTGGATTAAGACTAAGTGGACTTAGAGTCAATCAAGAGGGGATTGGCACTCATAATCGAGCAGGAATCAAGACTGACATAATGTGAAGGATTTACAAAATGTATTCTATAGACCCCTAAAGCCATTCACTGCAGTCTTATCTGTTGATAATTATTTCATACTTCTCGTGCTGGTATAGCGCCTCGTCCCCTGGCATTTCTCCTGGATCTCTGCTCTAATTAGCGGGCTTACTCTCAGTGAGAATATGACTCTGCTATTTGCAGTATATGCTGATTATTCATGTGTGCGCTCCAGCTGAAATCCCTGGAGTCTGAGCGCTCCACGTTAAAGTCGCCCATGTTTAACTGCTGGCTGCATCTCAAGTCCAGATGGCTAATCCTTTTCAAAGCCTTCTCTCCGGGCATTGCGTAAAATATCAGGCGGAGGAGGTCAGTGCACAGTTTAATCTTAAAAACAGAAGGTCTGCTGAGGATCTCGCCAAGATGTCCTCTTCTTCAAGGCGTTTAAAACACAAGATGCTTCTCCTCCAACACACTTCTTGATAGTCATAATAATAGAAAGACTGGCGCTTTGAACTACACTGGAGAAAATGCTGCTACAAAAACAAGTTAAACATTTCGCTTGAAATAAGTACAAAAATCTGCCAATAGATCAAGTGAAGATTTGCTTGGTAAGATTTCATCTTGTAATTATCTGGGAGAACTCGTTTTGAACCAGATATCGGGAAAATGTTGTGTTATATAAGCAGCACATGCTCAAGTGTTCAGTGTTCTGAAGATAAATATGTCAACAAATATGTGTTTCATCTGAGATACAACTCAAAACAAGATTTGTTGACTTAAAGGTGGGGTAGGTACGTTTCAGAAACCGGCTCGAGATACACTTTTTGTGATATTAATGCTCTAAACATCGAGGGGTGGTGGTGGCGAAGTCGATAGGGACTTGGCTTGGCAACCGTTCCCCACACTGCTCCCCGGGCGCCGTTCGAAATGGCAGCCCACTGCTCCTAACACAGGATGGGTCAAATGCAGAGAAACAATTTCCCTACGGGGATTAATGAAGTATATCAAATCAAAATCCCGATAGCAATGAATATCTGAAGTGCTTTGACAAAAAATCCATAAAAAAACGTCATCTGTGGAAGCTGTAATACTGTAAAAAGTACAACCAATCCGTTTAGCTAAAGTAACTGGATGGCCTACCTGCCTGTCAGCCTAAAGACAAGATCCGATATCTCACTGCAGTGTCACTTCAGAAGTTATTGTGTCTTATAGCAAGTGTAAGGACATATTCTGAATAGATATTCGACACACATACTTGGCAAGACTTCGAGTTCTTTGAGAGTTTTGGCCTCAAGGAAAAATACTCTGAAGGGTCCTGCTTCTCAAGCGAGGGGATGATTTATAGCCCGAGGTCTTTCCAGCATTAGATCAACATTTGTACATCGCCCATCTGTCTGGAGAACATCTCTGAACCCCCAGGAGGAGCTGGAGGAAGGAGTTTAGAGCATCTTTGCAAAGTCAGCTGTCACCTCAAACCAGACCCAGATCAGTGGAGAGAAAAGGACGGATATGTCTTTATTCGTCCATAACTTGTTGACTGATTTTAGACAATAAACTCTCCAAACATCTGGCTTTTAACCGTATTGGGAAAGGTTATAATCAGCATTCAATCAAGGCATGTCGGTCTAGTGCAGTGTTTCTCAAACATTTTCATACCATGGACGACTTAACCAATGAAAAACACTCGCGGACCACCTAACTCCACAAACATCCAAAATCACATCGTTTTTTTTACAACAGATTACAAACCGGCTGAAAATGTGCGCTGGGACTATATCATGCAATCAAAAGTGAAGCTTGAGCTCGCTCCATTGCGGAGACATTCCCGCGAGAGTGCAGAAAATGTGAAATGTTAGCAATATACTCGCGGACCACTAGGGGGCGCTCACGGGACTACATGTGTATATTTCACAACCCATTTAGTTTTTTTTATTGTTTTCTTTTATTCGTCCGTGACCACGGCGCCATCTGCGATCAATTAACTTGCGGACAATGATCCCTCGCTCTACGCCTCCTGTACCCAGGCCCGGACTGGCCATCGGGAGGACCGGGGGGTTTCCCGATGGCCAGGCCTGTTAAGTGGTCTGTCTCACACAGGGGGACTGACTGTCCACATGATGTGGTCTGCCTCACACAGGGGGACTGACTGTCCACATGATGTGGTCTGCCTCACACAGGGGTGACTGGCTGTCCACATGATGTGGTCTGTCTCACACAGGGGGACTGGCTGTCCACATGATGTGGTCTGCCTCACACAGGGTGACTGGCTGTCCACATGATGTGGTCTGTCTCACACAGGGGGACTGACTGTCCACATGATGTGGTCTGTCTCACACAGGGGGACTGACTGTCCACATGATGTGGTCTGTCTCACACAGGGGTGACTGACTGTCCACATGATGTGGTCTGCCTCACACAGGGGGACTGACTGTCCACATGATGTGGTCTGTCTCACACAGGGGGACTGACTGTCCACATGATGTGGTCTGCCTCACACAGGGGGACTGACTGTCCACATGATGTGGTCTGTCTCACACAGGGGGGACTGGCTGTCCACATGATGTGGTCTGCCTCACACAGGGTGACTGGCTGTCCACATGATGTGGTCTGCCTCACACAGGGGGACTGGCTGTCCACATGATGTGGTCTGTCTCACACAGGGGGACTGACTGTCCACATGATGTGGTCTGTCTCACACAGGGGGACTGACTGTCCACATGATGTGGTCTGTCTCACACAGGGGGACTGACTGTCCACATGATGTGGTCTGTCTCACACAGGGGGACTGACTGTCCACATGATGTGGTCTGTCTCACACAGGGGGACTGACTGTCCACATGATGTGGTCTGTCTCACACAGGGGGACTGACTGTCCACATGATGTGGTCTGTCTCACACAGGGGGACTGACTGTCCACATGATGTGGTCTGTCTCACACAGGGGTGACTGACTGTCCACATGATGTGGTCTGCCTCACACAGGGGGACTGACTGTCCACATGATGTGGTCTGTCTCACACAGGGGGACTGACTGTCCACATGATGTGGTCTGCCTCACACAGGGGGACTGACTGTCCACATGATGTGGTCTGTCTCACACAGGGGGACTGACTGTCCACATGATGTGGTCTGCCTCACACAGGGGGACTGACTGTCCACATGATGTGGTCTGCCTTGATAGAAATCAACACGTAATGAATTAAGACCCCGCGGTTTGATGATGGACAGGTGTGTGGGCTGTCTTTCATTTTGACACGCAGAACAATGTTATAATAAACATAGATACTGTGTTAAATGGATATATCCGCCTGCTTTCATTGATCTTTCCATTCCCACAACAATATACGTAAAGAAATAGCATATTTTGGACATAGTTCGAATGGTGATTAATCATGATTAATTAATTTTTAAGCTGTGATTAATCTGATTAAAAATGTTAATCGTTTGACAGCCCTAATACATATATTTATACACATTCCAATATTTTACTTAAACCGCTATATTCCTGCACTTTAACCGTATCTGCATATTGAAGTACGAATGCTTGTTGTTTGTGTGTCGTCTTCTCCTGGATGTTGTACGTTAAACAAAAGGAGTAGCTACTCATCTCATTGTGCCTGTATAATGACAATAAAGGATTATATTCTTCTACGGGTGTTTAGTAAAGCATCTTCCTGGTACCTCGGTGTTGTGTCCCTCCCTCAGGTTGTAGGTGAGGTCGTGCTGGATCTCGGAGATGAACTTCTGGGCGTAGTCGGGGTAGAGACACAGGACCTCTCGGAGCCCCTTCAGGCTGATGTACTGAAGGTCGCAGTACGTCAACGCCTTCACACACGCGTTCGTCTTTATCACTTCCTCCTGCGTCAGACAGTCGCAGCCAATCAGGTCGCCCCGGCCTAAAAAGAGAGAAGAAATACAAGCAGATTTAAACGAGCCGTAATGCAACAGATATATTTGAAGTTGTTTTTTACATTTCTCAATAATGCTTCTGGACATTTAGAGGACTTTAAACAAAGGACTTTCGCTGATGATTGAGTATTTCTACATTGTTTTCAAGGTCCCATGTCATGGCCATTTCTACTGATCATAGTTCCGTTGTTGAGCTCTACTAGAATAAATGTATATTGTTCAATTTACCAAACTCACATTGGTTTCTCACAGCATCTCTGTGTAGTCTGTGTATTCACTCTCTGCTTGTTGGAGCTCCTGCCCCCCCCCTCCCCATGAGCCCAGTGGCCGTCTGCGAGACAGCGAGACACTGTGAAACCCAGCCTGGGTGTGTGGTGTGTGGTGTGAGGAAATCCACGGATTGGTCCAAACGTGCGGACGTAACGTAACGTCACTATACTCAAGAAGCAAACAATGGAAGAAGAGAAATGTCCAACGAGGCGTTCTGGGGCAGCAGACAGGTCTGCTCTGAGTTAGAGCTGTACTCGCTGCAGGGTGCACTTTGAGGGTTTGTGACTGCAGACCGTTCACATGCAGAAGCTTCAGAACAACAAGGGGACGGGTGATACCCGGAAAAGCACGACATGGGCCCTTTAACATTACTTTTTGTAAGGATCTTAACAAGGTGCCCCAATATAAAGTCACATGAGAAACACTCATCATGACCATTTAAGGATCTCCAATTCCTAAAATAGTAATATGCAATACCTCTATATTGTTTAATCACTAGCCAGAGTTGAGTATATATATATATATGTATATATATATATATATATACATATATATATGTATATATATATATATATATATGTATATATATATATATATATAGATATATATATGTATATATCTATGCAGTGCAGTTATTAAGAATAAGACGCTTAGTTTACATTTGTCTTATCATATTCACTTTGTTTTACAGACAGACTGTTTTAAATAACAACTCAAGGTCTGTATTATTCTGCTTCCTGCTCCTCTCTCTGCTTCACAGCCTTCTCCACCGCTGTAAGTCTGAAGTGGCAATGCCAAAACAATGTGTGTGTGTGTGTGTGTGTGTGTGAGAGAAACAGTGAGCAGGCAAGAAAAATAGAGCACTCTTAAGTTATATAAGCACAAGTCAGTGTGTGTTATAAGTGTGTGTGTGTGTGTGTGTGTGTGTGTGTGTGTGTGTGTGTCTGCATGGTGTCAGCCTCTTCATGGGGACCTGGGGACAGATGAGGAAAGACACACATGCAGAAACATGAGGATAAGGATTGATGTGTGTGTGTGTGTGTGTGTGTGTGTGAGAGAGAAACAGTGAGCAGGCAAGACAAATAGAGCACTCTTAAGTTGTATAAGCACAAGTCAGTGTGTGTGTGTGGTGTGTGTGTGTGGTGTGTGTGGTGTGTGTGTGTGTGTGTTTCGTGCATGTGAATACACAGCAGGTATGCAACATGCAAATGAGTTTCTTCTACAGGCAGCGGCTCCTTCTGTGTGTGTGAGTCTGTTTGTGTTTCTCATTCCGTTTCATCCTTGTTGTGCCGAGTTGAAGGGGAGTCGGTGTTCTCGTTGTAGGACGAGGCTCTGGAGACGCTCCTGCTCTGGGTCTGGCTTCTCTATTAGCTCAATGCAGGCATGAAGTATTTAGTTTAGTTCCCTGGACTTTTTCAGCTGAGTGGGGCTGTTCGAATCGACCTACACGCCTCCAGAGAAACATGTATGGGCCGCTGTAATGCATCTACTGATACAGTGGGATGGTTAACTCTCTTCTATTCTCTCTCCATCATTATTATCAGCCCTCGAGTGGTTACTGGTTGTCGACTTGAAACCTATTCAGGGTTGTATTGACACAGCTGGAAAAACTGAAAATGTGACTGAAAGATATATTGGACTGTATTATTGTCTGAAACAAAAAACTTCATATTTGGGTTTCATGTCAAACTAGTTATGGCCTGATTTTGGATGGATTGATGTGTCGATATAGTCACATTTTATCATTCAAAGTCTCAAACAATATAACTTTATATGGTGTGCTAAAGCTGCAATTTCCCTTTTTTGTATTAATAGATCAAATAATAATTATTATTATTACTACATATCATTTGTTAGACTCTTTAATCCAAAGCGACTAACATACATTCAGGAATTTGGGGTGAAGTGTCTCGCCCAGGGACACAACGACATGCTGACTGCAGTGGGGCTCGAACTTGCCCTGATTCGAAGTCCAGCACTGTATCCACTGAGCCACAACCGCCCAATTATGTGTAGTATAAGGGATGGCACCACAAATGTTGGTTTTCGTGGTTAACCCAGCACCCAACTGCATGCAGGAATAGTGGATTATCTGATAAACCTACACACTACAGGAAAGGGAAAATAGGGCCCCTTTACATTAGCCGTGACTACTTTATAAGGAGATTATTTACCAATGTTGTGTTAGGAATAATGCTGTATATGGATTTCCTGTTGTGCTTCTCACCGCTCCCCAAATGTCCCATCAGTCTGCCTGGGCCACGCTTCATTCCTCGCTGCATGGGGAGCACCCGCTCTGCCCGCAGGGCCGATGTAATATGGGGATAATTACATCTGTTCTCATCATGCAGCACTCGGCTTCGCTCCTTCAGCGCGTTCCCTCTTCATGAAAAGCTGGCTAGATATTAAACACTGGATGTTTAATAACTTCCACAGAAATAAAATCTGTTTCTCATCTTCTGCTCAAAATGCTGCACCTAGCTTCTAGAATAGAAAATAAATGAGTTTTCTAAAATATAGTGTCTTTTTGTTGACTTACAAAGCCCTTTAATGTATTGCTCCGGCGTAGTTTGGGAGTTACAGGCCACAAACTCAATTTTAGAGTCTCTTACCTGAGTCTCTAAATTCTCTTTCGGCATCACAGATGTGACACGAGTGATTGTATTTCAGCTTACTTTGGGACTCTCTGTGACGCAGATTAGTTTTTTACATAATCTTCTTTATGCTGGAAAAAAGACGCTGCGTTTCGGAGTCACTTTGCTGCCGGAATCGAGGAGGGCTTCTTCGGCTTAGACTGAGAAACTCTTCAAGATTCAGGTCGCAAAATAACTCACTCAGACAAACACTGACCTGGTTCAAAGCAGGTTTCTTTAAAGGGTTAGTGTGAAAATGAACCCTTTCATAGTTTCGTAATGGGTGCTGAACCTCAAAGCTGTGAGATATCTAATTATCCGACATGTGCATTTATATTATCATGATGATTCTATTCGTGACCCCATGAATGGACATTTCATCAGACTGTTTTTCATGAATATATTACAGGTCTCAGATATCTACAGAGCCTGTCTCTGATTGGCTGAAACACCACACAGATCATTGCAGCATTACCCATAATCCCCTCTGTTTCAGCCCTGTTTCCAAAGTGCTGATTCTCTGTCTGTTACTTCAGATGAAGACAAGGAGCCCCTCCCCACGCCCCTCTGAGAGACATTTGGTTACAAAGAACTCAATGGTGCTCTAGAGGAGATTCAGGTGATAAGGGGTACCTTGGTTGCTGATTGGCTAATGGTTACCAAGCCAACACATCGTTATGACATCACAAAGTGGCCAAAATCCGATCAGCTCATTTTCAGACAGGTTTTTATAGAAATGGATCAAAAAGAGAGAGAACCTTTGTTCCTGAAACTTTCAGAGTCTCTTTCCACAGAGGGGACACATGTTGATGTAGAAGAGACATGAGGAAGAGGGGACACATGTTGATGTAGAAGAGACATGGAGAAGAGGGGACACATGTTGATGTAGAAGAGACATGGAGAAGAGGGGACACATGTTGATGTAGAAGAGACATGGAGAAGAGGGGACACATGTTGATGTAGAAGAGACATGGAGAAGAGGGGACACATGTTGATGTAGAAGAGACATGGAGAAGAGGGGACACATGTTGATGTAGAGGAGACATGAAGAAGAGGGGACACATGTTGATGTAGAGAGAAGAGGGGACACATGTTGATGTAGAAGAGACATGAAGAAGAGGGGACACATGTTGATGTAGAAGAGACATGGAGAAGAGGGGACACATGTTGATGTAGAAGAGACATGAAGAAGAGGGGACACATGTTGATGTAGAAGAGACATGGAGAAGAGGGGACACATGTTGATGTAGGAGAGACATGAAGAAGAGGGGACACATGTTGATGTAGAAGAGACATGAAGAAGAGGGGACACATGTTGATGTAGAAGAGACATGGAGAAGAGGGGACACATGTTGATGTAGAAGAGACATGAAGAAGAGGGGACAACATGTTGATGTAGAAGAGACATGAAGAAGAGGGGACACATGTTGATGTAGAAGAGACATGAAGAAGAGGGGACACATGTTGATGTAGAAGAGACGTGAAGAAGAGGGGACACATGTTGATGTAGAAGAGACATGAAGAAGAGGGGACACATGTTGATGTAGAGAGACATGAAGAAGAGGGGACACATGTTGATGTAGAAGAGACATGAAGAAGAGGGGACACATGTTGATGTAGAAGAGACATGGAGAAGAGGGGACACATGTTGATGTAGAAGAGACATGGAGAAGAGGGGACACATGTTGATGTAGAAGAGACATGAAGAAGAGGGGACACATGTTGATGTAGGAGAGACATGGAGAAGAGGGGACACATGTTGATGAAGAAGAGGAGACACATGTTGATGTAGAAGAGACGTGAAGAAGAGGGGACACATGTTGATGTAGAAGAGACATGAAGAAGAGGGGACACATGTTGATGTAGAAGAGACATGAAGAAGAGGGGACACATGTTGATGTAGAGAGACTGGAGAAGAGGGGACACATGTTGATGTAGAAGAGACATGAAGACGAGGGGACACAGTGTTGATGTAGAAGAGACGTGAAGAAGAGGGGACACATGTTGATGTAGAAGAGAAATGAAGAAGTGGATTCTGCACAATGGGCGACCTTTAGATCAGACTATGCGACCCCGTTATGTTCACAGATGAATCCACGTGTCTCTACCCAGTATGGCGAGCACCGTGTTGTCCTTCAGCACCTCCATGGACCCGGAGCAGACGAAGTAGATGGCCTGCAGAGCGTCCCCCTGGCGGATCAGGAACTCTCCCGGGGCGCAGAAGGAGGTCTTGATGATGAGGGAGAGCGAGCGCAGACACCCCCTGCTGGCCGACTCGAAGAGCGGCAGCTGCAGCAGCTCGCTGTTCAGATGCATGGCGATGTCCGCACGCAGCTCGTCGGGGAAGTCCTTCAGCAGCTGAGAAATTACTATCTGCAGCCACACAAAGATTCACAAGACAATATGCAAACTTTTCTTTAAGTGCTTAATCCTCAGGATGTGGTTTTTGTAAATTGTGTAACTATTTAGCGTGCAACAGAGAAGAAAAACAAAAATGATGTATGGGAAAGTTGAACGTTTGTACCTTTAAGTCAGGGGTGTCAAACTCAATTTCATCGCGGGCCACATTCGCATAAAGGTTGCACTCAAAGGGCGTTGTAACAATATAAAATAAATATATAATATATATATAAAATAATGTATTATATTACATTATTGCCTCTGAATTGGAATATTATCAGACAGAATAATAACTTAGTAATTAACTACGTCTGAAAGCAGAAGTCCAGGGCAAATAATTGCAAGTCTCTTCAGTGCGCATGTCACAAAACGAGATGCATTGTGGGACATGTAGTTTATGGGCATATTATAAACGTATTATATTATTTGCAAGCTCTTGCGGGCCACATAAAATGAAGTCGCGGGCCGGATTTGGCCCCCGGGCCTTGAGTTTGACACTCCTACTTTAAGTAGTAGCGTTTGTCCCCCATCGTGTTATCTCGTTAAAAAGCATTATCTCGATGTAATGTACATTACATTTTAGCACACTTGTAATAACAAATGTGTGCCTTGATGTAAGTAATGAACTAGGTTAGCTTCATGGAGATGTATGTTAATTATTTCCACCTGTGGCGTCTCCTATCAGTTATTCTTTGTCTCGTACCTCGCTGACGTCGATGCCGTTGTTAACCGACCAGCTCGTCTGGAAGCACTCCATCATGCGTTGCTCGAGGGTTTTGGGCAGCCGGTGCGTCCGGATGAAGTCCTTCAGGTCTTTGGTGCGCGTGTGGTAGAGCGAGCGGCGGGAGTACATCCTCTGAATGATGGCCGTCACGTTTCCAAACACCACGGCGTGCATTAATGCTGCAGAGAGACGGAAACGCTCGGTGTAATACTACTGCTGTACTTCAGTTACGTCACTTTCTAATTCAATTCAAGGCATGTATTGTCATAAGTGCATAGCTACAGTGGAGATATCTCAATGGTATTTGAACCCCACCTCCAATCAGCATGGTGCAGATGGAGAAGATCTTC